>WEIU01007574.1:56527-90398 GCA_013389925.1 Aegithalos caudatus
GGCTCGGGGCCGGGCCGGGCCGTGCCCTGCCTGCCGTGCCCCGCCGTGCCCTGCTCCCTGCTCTGCCGGGACCTGCCGTGCTGTGCCGTGCTGTGTCATACAGTGCCACACCGTGCCGTGCTGTGCCGTGCCGTGCTGTGCCGTGCTGTGTCATACCGTGCCACACTGTGCCATGCTGTGCCATACAGAGCCACACTGTGCCATGCTGTGTCATACAGAGCCACACTGTGCCATACAGAGCCACACTGTGCCATGCTGTGCCATACAGAGCCACTCTGTGCCATGCTGTGCCATACAGAGCCACACTGTGCCATACAAAGCCACACTGTGCCATGCTGTGCCATACAGAGCCACTCTGTGCCATGCTGTGCCATACAGAGCCACACTGTGCCATACAGAGCCACACTGTGCCATGCTGTGCCATACAGAGCCATACAATACCATGCCATACCATACAGAGCCATACCATACCGTGCCATACCATGCTGTGCTGCGTTGTGCCATACAGTGCCATACAGTCCCATTAAGTGCCATACAGTGCCATGCCATGCTACACAGTGCCATAGTGTGCTATACCATGCCATACCTTGCTACACTGTGCCATACCATGCCCTGCCATACCCCGCTGCGTCCCGAGATCAGGGCGGGAAAAAAAAAAAGAATAAAAATCATTCCCCAAAGCAACACAGGCACAAACAGGGACCCAGGGAAAGCTGCAGCTGAGGAAGTTTGGAAATGTGGGAGAGAAAATAAAAAACAGTGAGAGTGGCTAAAATGTGGCTCTGGAGAATGGCAGTGCTGCAGGGAAGCTTTGGGATGGCAGGACCCCATCCCTGGGGGTGTCCAAAGCAAGGCTGCCAAAAGCTCTTCCTCCAGTGGAAGGTGTTCCTGTCCATAACGGGGTGGAACTAGATGATAACTTTAAGGTCCCTTCCGACCCAAACCGTTCTGAGATTCTATGATCAGCAGGAAATCCTCCCCTGTAAGGGTGGGGAGGCACTGGCACAGATTCCCAGAAAAGCTGTGGCTGCCCCTGGATCCCTGGAAGCGTTGCATGGAGCAACCTGGTCTAGTGGAAGATGTCCCTGTGCATGGCAGGGGGTGGAATGAGGATAAGGTCTCCTCCAACCCAGAGCATTCCATGGCATCCCCTGCCCGTGCCAGCCCGTGGACGCCAGCAGTTGCACAATGCCAAGCCA
The DNA here is from genome assembly GCA_013389925.1 of Aegithalos caudatus. Lineage (NCBI taxonomy): Eukaryota > Metazoa > Chordata > Aves > Passeriformes > Aegithalidae > Aegithalos > Aegithalos caudatus. The sequence goes on from WEIU01007574.1 coordinate 57,727, forward strand.
TGATAATGGTTTGTGTACCTGCCAAGGCAGAGCTCTCCTCAAGGGCTGTGGTCACTTCCCTGCTGAGTGCTGAGCAAGTAGAGGCAGGCTCAGCTGATAAAAGGTGCATTTACCAAGATAAGGGAACAGCAGAGCTCCAGCACTGAGCTGCTGCTGTTGCCTGCAGAGTCCCGGCTGCTCCACCTCGGGAGGAATCCGAGGGCAGGAGGTGCTACACGAGAGCACAGAGAGGTTTTATATGGGTGAGGGAGACAGGCTGTTTAAGGCTCACCCCCATCCAAAGGTGTCTGTTGTTACCGGGAAGAATCCCAAGGGAAGAGCCTTGGAAAGATGCTAAGTGACACCCGAGCCTGCAAACCTGGTGACTGTGGCCAGGATCATGGAATCCCAGAATGGTTTGGGTTGGAAGGGACCTTAAGGACATCTCAATCCAAGCCCCCTGGCACGGGCAGGACCTGCCCGTCCATCCCGAGGGTCTCTGTGGGGCCGCAGCCCCCGTGCACCCTGGAGGAGAGGGCTTGGGGCTGAGCATGGAGCTCTGAGTACCACAGGATCTCCCAGCAGGGCTGCTCTCTCCTGCAGGCACTGAACAAATCCAGCAATAACCATCAGAAGACATGGGGGTGATGTGTTTGTCCCCTGCTGCAGCTCAGGGGACCAGAACCAGCCTCAGGGACGAGCCCTGGAGCAGACAGCTCCTTCTCTCTGTGCCCCCAAGACCCAAGCTGTTATTTTCCAAACAAAGGGTGAAAAAATCATAGACAGTTTTTCATCTGTCCCATCACTGACCCTTTGTCCAAGGCAACAGAAATAATTAGAGCTTGCTGCAGCCTTTTGCTAATGAAAAATGAGGTTTGGGGCCAACCTGCTCTGCATTTGAAGTTCAGGCTCCAAGAGTACGTGGACAGCTTCATGCCCGTGGATTGTCTGACTCCTGCATGCTCCTTCAGATATTCAGTACATTCCTGCAGTGGGTGGTGAGCCACAAATCAGGGTCAGAGGTAATCCCCAATTATTTAGCCCTTTTACTGTTCTCGTGCTTGCCAAACAATTCTCCATATCAGGATTTACTCATGACCTTAAGGGACGTTGCCAAGGATTTAGGAGTCCCCCTAAAAGGAGGATCCAAATGAAGTTATTACATTCTTGGGCATCAAGTGAGATTGCTCGAGAGTTGAGTTACATTTTCCTGGGGATCAGTTTTCATAAGCAAGGGCTGATGCAATCATCAATTCGCCTTCTCGCTCGTGTTTGCTGAATTATTTCTACACGGAGGGCTCCTTTACACCACACGACTCAGGCAGTAACAAAATGTTTAAAAAGGCTGAATTCCCTCCAGCCATCCGTGGAGCAGCAGCTCTCCTGAGCGCTCCTCCAGCAGGGCTGGGAGTCACAGGACCGCGACAGCTCGCGTCCAAGGGGATTTGCAGTTCTTTACAGAGCACGAGAAGGTGAGAGGCTGGGGGCTGGTTTGGGGGTGGGCTGGGAATCCGAGACTCAGGATCTGCCCCTTCCCCGGGACTGTCCCCTTCCGACCGCAGGGATTTGGGGGAAAACGTTCCAAAAATCCCTGGCGCTGCTGTCTGATGGGAGCCTATGTGGGCAGCGCCGGGAGTTAACAGATGGGTTGTGGATTCGAGCTTACGATAAGGTTACTGAGGGTGGTTTTGTTTTAAAATGTCTCTTACTTAATATATCCATGAAGGCCAGGCATGTGCCTGTGGCCTGTAATCAAATCGCTGACTCTCCCTGTCTCCCATTTCCAGCAGCCCCGGCTCGGGTTTCTGGCACCGGAGGTGAAAGCTCAGCCCGGCCGAGGCTGGGCGCGGGGCCGGGCGCGATGCGCTCAACCCTCGGCATCCTCGGCCCCGAGCCTCCGGCAGGAACACCCCGTGCTTTCCGCACCAGGAAAAGTTCCTGTGGGAGCCAGGCTGTCTCTGGCAGAGCCGGGGAGAGCGGCTCTCTCCTGTGCTCAGCAAACGTGACGGCTCCGCTCCCGGGCCCGGCAGCTCCGCAGCTGCTGCGCCGCCTCCGGGACGGACGGGAGGCACCGGCGGGCAGCCGGGGGGGCAGCACCTCCATCCCCACGGGGACGGAGCGGGGTCAGTGCGGGATGTACCCAGGCAGGAGCTCCCGGGAGAGCTGCACGGCTCCTTTCCCACCCGCGGTGCCCGGGAAGGCGAGGGAGAGCGTTCAACCGAGGCCGGTCCCAAGGGACGCCGTGGGAGCTCAGCGCACAGGGTGTGAGGAGCACTTTGACACCCACCAGGGCTCTGCCTCGGCCTTCTGGGACTTGCAAAAGCCCCGCTCGGTGTGAAGCCAGGTGGTTTCAGCTGTGTGTTCCTCTCGATAGCACGGCTGGCCGTGCTCGCTGCCGCGGAACCGGCAGGAACCGTCACGAGTCAGAAGTCGAGATTGAATATTGCAAATATGTGCATCCATCGCTGCTTAATTGCATTGATTTAGGCTGCCACGGGCTCTGCCTGGATAAAGCACTGGGAAAACACAGCGAGAGCTGTTGTCTCTGTGCCCTCCCTCCGGCACGACCCTGGAGCTCTGCCGGGCACGTGAGAGCTGCGGGAACGAGGGAATGAGGCTGGCATCGCTCAGCGAAACTCGCCCCAGGACTATTCAAATGAAAGCCATTCCCCTCTTTGAGCAGAGATGTTTGCCAGCACCCAGTGCAGCAGTGGGAGGAACACGTAGGTGGAAACTATTTGGAAGTGGCAAAATTTGTGGACATTAATAAGAGACTTTAGCCCACTTTGATAGCGTGTTTAATAAAACACGGCGGCTCCCCGGTGACATCCTGCCCCGCCGAGCCCCGCAGCTCACGCTGTTTAACCAGTTCCTCTCCAGCTCTTGCACCATCTCGTGAGAAACATCCCCGGGCGTGCACAGCCTGGGGCTGCACGGCCTCACCACGGAGTCAGGGACTCCTGGAAAGGGCTGCCTGGGAAGGGACCTTAAAGTCACCCAATTCCAGCCCTGCCACGGGCAGGGACACCTTCCACCAGAGCAGGTTGCTCCAAGCCCCGTCCAACCTGGCCTTGGACGCTCGCAGGGATGGGAGTCCACAACCCAAGAGCCACTTCAGAGGTGGCATCGTGGCTGCTGCAGGTGGGGCAGGGACAGCGGGGGGTGAAGCAGGGTTTGGAGGGGCAGGGAGGATGAGGAATCTCTTCTCCTCCCGCTCCCGGCGCTGTCTGGTGGATGCTGTGCACAATGGGATCTGATCACATCCCTCCTCCTGCCTCACATCAAACAGTGAGTCAGCTCTGGAGCCCCATCAGATGGCTCTGCCTCGGCTTTCATATCTTGGAAGCAGAGAGGATGGTGCTCTGTGAGTATGCAAAGCAAGGAAAGCAGGGTGCCTTCAGATCTGCCACTTGGAAAATACCACGTTATTTATTTTCCACTGGCACCCACGTACCCCGGCAGGAATCAACACCACTGAGGCTCCCAGTCTGGGGAGATGTTGTTCTTTCGGGGGATGCAGGTAACAACAGCTACGGGGCCCAACTGCATCATGTCTGAGTCAAATATTAACACAGAGAATATTCTGAACTCGCTAACTGAGTCAAAAAAATCACACACCCACTCCTAAAAATAACAATAAAACAAAGCTGGGACAGGCAGAAGGAGAGCCAGGAGTGTGTCCTTCCTGCAGTTCATGTGAGGACATGAATGAGTTAAACCTTGACCTCAGCTCAAGGCTTTGGGACAAGGTCTGTGTGACCTCCCTGCTCCTGGGGCACCCAAGGGCCGGGTCAGGGGGAGTTGGTTCAAGCTGCAGATGCCTCAGCACAGGGGTGAGCAGGGGCTGCTCCTCAGGGCACAGGTGAGGCTGTGGCAGGCCAGGGTGGGGAGCTGGGGGCTGCAGTGCTGCCTGGGAGCTGCTGCAGTCACCACCTCTGAAAGCCTTCAGGAGCTGTGTGGATGGGGAACGTGGTTTAGGGGTGATGGTGGCACTGGGTGACCTTGAAGATCCCTTCCAACCTTGCTGATTCTGTGATTCCATGTGATTCTGGGAAGGGGCACACGGGGAACCCAGGGGACTTTGCCAAGATGCCACCAGCTCCTGTGGCTTGGAGCCAAGGGAGAAGCAGCCCATGAGCTGCACGTGGCCTTCCCTGGCCCAGGCTGGGCTTTGTGTGATCCTATGGGATCAGGGCCTGCTTGGAGAGCCCGGGATGTCCCTGGGCTGGCTGAGGGCTGCAGTTGTCTGGGTTAACTGGGGCTGCTTAAGCTGGGTGGGTGTTGGGAGAGGAAAAGGGATTCCTGGCACTCCAACTCATCAGGACTTAATGAATATTTGGCCCCTTGGAATAAATGGGATGCAAAGAAAATGAAGGCAGAAGGGGAAGTGCAGGTGCAGGAGGCCAGACAAGCCGTGCACATGACATTGTTTCCTCGTCAGGCAGACTGAAAAAACCCTTGGCCAGGAATATCATTGAGCTCTGGGGCAGTCTGGAGCAGCCGTGGGAGAATGCAACCCGTCATTTTCTAAATAAGAAGCCAAACCTCTGAATCCAGATCCACCTCCTCCCAAAGTCCCGGTCTGATCCCATGTGCATCACGAGCCAGATGTGGCTTGGGCATTACTCCTGCTGCAAATTCAGCTGAAATAAGCACAAACAGGAATTCAATGGAATAGGAAATACTCATGGTGGATTTCTGCCTAATCAAGATTACACACAGTTCTGCTGACTGTGTTCCTCCAGCATGGAGCAAGACCCTCCTACATCGCTCCTGGACCCCTCTGTGCCACACAGAGCCCTGATTCCAGCCCCCAGAACACCACCTGGAGGGGAAGGTTTAGGCTGAGGTGAAACAGCCCACCAGGACAGAGAGAAAGGCAAAGGACACCCAGGGCATCCCTAGGAGGAGCAGTATTTGACAGGAATGTCTCTCATAGTGCCCTTCCCTCTCTATCAGCAGGGATCTGCCTGAGAAGTCCTGGAGCAAACCACAACTGAGGGTGTTGCTGTCTTCCCCAAATACTTTCTCTAATGAGGTTTTTAAATAGTTTTGCCCCGCCTACACTGGCAGCCGGAGCACTTTCATCTCCAGGTGAATGGGAACCGAGGTGGGACTCAGCTGTCTGCCGGGAGCATCATTTCCATACTGCAGCGGGGCGGGAGGCACAGCAGGGAAGAGCCCCGGCTCCTCCGGGAGCTGATCCCGGCGCAAACACTCCCCCGGTGCCTCCAGATGCAAAGAGCGCCGGGGCAATGTGGGTTGGCAGGACGGGGGTGCCTTGGGGTTCCACCCGGGCCGGTGAGAACGGCCCCGAGCCCGCAGGTACCCGCTGGAAAAATGAGGTTTGCGAGCAGGACTCAATTTGTTACAACCTGCTCCGAGTAACCACACACCTCTCGTTCTTAGGTGGCAAAGATCACGTCTGTCCCGGAGGCTTTGGGTGGGTGTGGAAGTACTTTCCACAGAAGCGCAGCTCGCCCCCTTCTCCTCCCCTGCGCTGCTGCCGGCGGAGCGGCGCTGACGTCGCCGGGGAGGCGAGCGCTCGCCCACCCGCACCAGCCGAGGAGCCCAGGCTCCCGGAATTCCAGCATCACTGGCGCTGGGAAGCCCTCCCAGCCCATCGAGTCCCAGCTGTGCCCGAGCCTCGCCTTGTCCCCAGCCCAGAGCTCTGAGTGCCACCTCCAGGAATTCCTCTGGGATGGGGACTCCAAACCTCCCTGGGCGGCTCCTTCCAAGGCCTGAGCACCCTTTCCATGGAGAAATTCCTCCTGAATTGACATCGTTCCCTCTCCTCCTGTCCTTATTCCTGGAAGCAGAGCCTGACTCTCCCGGCTGTCCCCTCCTGGCAGAGCCAGAAATTCCCTCGAGCCTCCTTTTCTCCAGGCTGGTCTCATTCCTCTGCAGGGGTGTCTCCCACAGAGAACAGAAATATCACGGGATATCCCAACCTGGAAGAGGCCACAAGGATCATCGAGTCCAGCTCCTGGCCCTGCACAGGACACCCCAACCACCACTGTGTGGGCCTCACACAGGGCTGCAGGGCTGACTGGGCTCTGAGAGGTCAGACAGGGCTCTGAGCTCTTCTTCTCAGGGAAAAGGAATGGTTTCATCCCCAAATATTCACATGGGCTATACTGCAGTAGTCTGGGGAAATAGAAATGGCCACACAAGCTTATTACAGCTGTCCCTTCTGATTTTATAAACTGCACATCCCTATCGTGGAAATACAGCCCAGCCCTGGAGAGCTGTGAACATCTGCAGCTGCTGCCCAGATGTGGTTGCCCAGAGCCTGAGCAGAGGTTTCAGGGGAAAACCCCCATCTGCTTCACACAAAATGCCAAAACAGAGGACAGAGCTTTTGCTTTGTAACCCTCGACCAAGGAGACGCTCGGCGCCTTTGATCTCCAGATAGAAAAATGATCTTTTGATTTCAGATTATGAAAATGAGGAACCATCTGCTAAGAAACAGCTCTGGACCCACGTTTTATTGAGGCCAGATGGTGTCCAGGGTTCCTACGTATGAATTCAATTAGCTGCTTGTGTCTGCGTCAGTGAGTCTGGATCCACCCAGTCATGTTTTTGGAACAAATATTGTAATATTCCCATGGATCCTCCAGACAGTGGGAGGTGTTTCCTTCACTGTGAAGGTTTTGGGAAGTGGTGACTTTGTCTCATTTTCATCATTTTTATCCCTGCTCTGCATTTCTGGTCCCTTGGTTCTCAGGGCTCAGGGTTTTCCCTGGATCTCTGAGCCAGCTGTGCTGAGTGAAGACGTCCTTAATTCCAGTTTGCCCATCAGGGCTGAGGTTTCAGCCCCTGGGAACCACTCCCATCCACCTCTGCTGCACTGGGACTGAATTTCAGCATTATTTGGAATATAACCCACCTCCCACATCAGCCAGGCCTGCTCCAGTCTCCTTTCCATGGTGCTTACCAGGGCTTTACTCAGGGATTAGCTGGGATGAGAGCAAGGTCCCCACTGCCAGCACCTTGCATCCTGGAAGGGTGGCACAATGGGAGACCTTCCAGGGGATGCAGGATGTGGGAGTGAGCAGCTCCCTGAGCAGCCACCAGCCCCAGCAGATCCCAGATGGATTTCCTGCCTGGACAGCCAGGCTCTGCAGATCCCAATTAGCTCCCCTCATTTTTCCTGTCTAATAATCTGGATGTCCCTGGCTGGTTTTTTATACAGGTGTGGCTTTTGCACCACACATTACCCTCAGCAGGCTGCACATTTGCACCAGTTTCCCTCACTACAGTGTTGGAAGGGGGAAAATCCTGCTGTGGGAATGGGCTGGCAGCAGCCCCAGGAGCAGCAGGTTGTGATTTGGGGCTGGAAGGGCCTCACTGGCAGCCCACATCTTCCTCTGCATCCTGGGAACTCACCTGCCCTGAAAAATGCTCCTGAGCAGGAAGCACCCCTGGCAAAGGGACGGCTTTTGTTGTTGTCCCTTGCCTTTTTGGGGAAGGAAGGATGGGGCTGTCAAGCTCAATTGCTGTTTACAGACACAGGCTCTGGGCACAGGGTCTGCCACTGCCCACGGTGACATCTCTTGTTTTGGGGTTCCTCAGCCACGAGCTGTGTTTGACTCTGGTTTTCCATCACTGGGAGTGCTGGGAGGTCCATGCTCTCTCTGCCTGCCTTTGCTGCCCTGGAATCACTGCTGTGTCCGGGCACGCTGTGCCTGCTGTGCCGGGAATCCCCAGGGCACCTTTCCGGGCTGGCTCTGCTCCTCACCCTGCACGGCTGTGATTACAGCCCCATTACCAAATTACAGGATTATAAGCATAATAACGCACACAGAAACTACTAATTTCCACTGATTTCTCCTTTTAAAAAGAAAATCCAAGCCCTTTAGCAGATGGGGTTTGCAAAGAGCTCTCCAAAGGAGGAGCCATGAGGGAAGAGCTGCAGAGTGGAGGGATGGGAAAATGGAGCAGGTTCTCATTAGGGTGCAAGGTGTGTGATAATTACTCGAGGAAGCACAGGGGAAGGCAGGGCTGGGCTCAGCCTGGATCCCACAGCCACTGCAGGTTCCTCATGTGCAGCTGCTGTGGGCCTGGAACAGGATTTCACAGCTCTGCCCTACCCAAGCATCCCTGACTCCTTCCTTCCCAGGAATTCTCAGGAATCCACACCTGATCCCACATGCCTCTTGGGGTTTTCCCTCCTGTGGGTGCTGAGCTGCTCCATAAAGCTGTTCTTGCTCCAAACCCAGGATTTTAGGCAGCTGGTTCAAGTTTGACACCCCTCAGCACGGATTAGTCAGCCTTACACCGTACTCATCGCTCCGCTCCTTCAGCCTCCATTGACAAGCTCACCCCCACCAGATGTCCTGGTTTTCCAGCCTCACAGTTTGTGTTATTCCAAGGACCCACCAAAGCTCCTTGGATCTGCTGGCAGGTCCTTTGGGATTCCCTTACAGCAGCAGGCAGCAGCTTTAGGGCTCCCAAACCTGGAGCAGAACCTTCCAGAAACACCAAATCCGCCCACCCGTCCCCTTCTCCATCACACATTCCCAACGTCACCCCTTGCAAACCACTTTGAGGAAGGTTAAGAGTTGGCTGGTTGAAGCCAAAGTTGTGACTAATATTTTTTGGGGAAAGTACTTGATGTCAAAACAAGTGAGAAGTGAAGCGGAGACATGTGGTACAGAGATGTGGGAAGGGATGGAGGGGCTTTTTGGTGCCAAATTTCCCTGTTCCCTGAAGGGAGAACCCAAGTCGCCTTATTTCTTAATGTAGAATGAGACAGAGAAGGAAACCAGAGAGGGAAAACTTCCTTCTTTACTTCTTTTAGATCCTTGCCTTTCTAGAAAGCTGCTGAATCACCCCCCTATGATACAGTGTCATGGAAAAGGGTTCCCTGGTCACACAGGCCAAGTCCCTGCTTGTTCCAGAGCTGCTGGAGCCCCTCAGTGTCACCCCTGGCCCCTGCCCAGCGCAGCCTGGAGCTGCCCAAGCCCCCAGCAATCAATCCCTTCTCCTCACAGCTCCTTCCCACAGCCACAGGCTGCAGGTTTCAGGTTTTCCAAGCCTTTTTCCAGCCACAGGAAGGTGTGCAGGCATGCAAACACCTGGAAAAACGCTCAGTGGGGTCCAGCCCCAGGGACAGGCAACACATGCAGGCTCATCCAGCCTGAGTCAGGTGTGCCACACGGAAACGTGTGGGTTCCTCCACTTTGGAAGTGAAATAAAATCAATTCTTTCTAGTCATTTAGAGCAGGCAAAGGACTCAGCCCTCAAAACTGCTTTGCTTCCAGGAGTTATTCAAACCCTTTGGAGCCACATATATTTGCTTATTAACGAAGTGCCTGTGCTGGCCGAGCCTCCCCTGCCCTGCCCAGCCCGGCGTGGCTCAGGAGGCAGAGCCCTCTGCACCCCGCTGCCTGCAGAGCTCATTTCCTATTTACATCCCAAAAAAGAGCCGGGTTGAGCATTGGCTGCTGCCCCTGCAGCCGGCGAGGTGCTCCGTGCAGGTGTGGGAGGGTGATTCACCCTGCGCCGGCAGCACCCACAGGTTATCTGCCTCCTGTGCCTCCCGGTGCTTCCCCGGCACAGGCAATTCCAAGCACACCCAAATAAAGTCCCAAATCAGCCCTGTCTGGCCTCACCCTCTTTCTCAGCACAGGGTTTGGACAGCTTCCATGGCTCTTTTTCTCTTCCTCCCAGAGGAAGTTGGCCTCACAAGCAACTCCCTGTGAAGGCTGAGCCAGAAGGTGGGACCTGGCCTGCTGTCCCTCTCTCCCGACCTCTCCTGATGGGAATAACAACCTCTGAGTCTCCCCTACATCCTAGGTGGGCTTTTCTCTTCCCCACACACAGCAGCCCCTTCAGAGCAGCCCAAGTACCCTCATTAACCCCTTCTCTGCACAGCCTGGACCAGGGAGCCCAGGTGAGCTCAGGGGATCAGTGGGGGAAGATTCCTGAAGGAGGCAGCCAGGACTGAGGAATTGCACGTGGAAATGAAACATCTCACCACATTCTCCTTCCAGCTGGGCCTGTTGCAATAGCACAAGGTGGGGGATGGTTTTACACTTAAAAGAGGAGAGATTCAGATGGGATATCAGGAAGAAATTCCTCCTGCACTGGGTACCCAGAGCAGCTGTGGCTGCCCCATCCCTGGAAGTGTCCAAGGGCAGCTTGGACAGGGCTTGGAGCAATCTGAAATAGTGGAAGGTGTCCTTGCCCAAGTGGAATGGGATGGTTTTAAAGGTCCCTCCCAACCCAAACCATTCCATGATTTTATGAACAGCTGGCCGGAGCCTGTCAACTTTGGCTACTCTTTACAAACTCATCGGAAACACTAAAATAGCCTGATTTTGGTTTGCCATCCCTTGGGAGCAGTGGTATTGTTCCCAGGCAGCAGCCAGGAGCTGTCAGGATGCCCAGACCATGACATGACTGGCTGGATGCCCCTGACAACCCCAGTTTCACTGGAAATGACGGGGCTGGGCTGGACATCCGGGTGCTGTGGCTTTGCCAGGCTCCTCTCGGTGCTAACGTGCAGCGAGAGGCACTTCCTGAGGACAGACAGGACAAAAACTGACTGTTATCACTGCCAGCTCACCAGATCATTGCAGATAATCTTCAGGGACCTCAGGAACAACCCACCTGAGCAGAGGCTGCTCCATTAATCACTGTGGCTGCCCCCAAACTGAGCGAGGTTTGAGGCTCCCTCCTCCATCCGAGACGCCGTGTCACACTGTGACTGGATCCTGTGCTGAAATGCAGCTGCCGGAATTATGGAGGTGGAAGACCTTTATTTAGCCCAATCTTCCATCGTGAAACCTCCTCCAGACTTCCAGCAACCCCCTCCCAGAGCACTGAGTAACAGGACCGGCACAGCTGCCTGCCGTGACCTCCCCCGAGCCGCTGAGCCGTGTGTATTTTGGATACCAAACTATTTCCATCAGAAAGTAACTTCCTCAGAAAGTTAGTGGGAGATCTTGGGGGTTATTTCTCTGATGGGATTTAAAAATACAGACAAATTCTATTTATGTTTGCAAAGAAAACTCCAAAACCTCCTTTAGCCATAAAACAATCTGGGAGCCTGACCTGCCCTCGGGCCGTGGCCTCTCCCCAGCCAGGCTGTCCTTTGAGGCATCACTTAGCAACCCCTATGAGCAAGACTTTGTGCTGTGCTGGGGTCACCACACCCACCACCACATCACACATCCACACAGCCAGCTTTCCAGAAAAACGAAATCAAAAAGCTAACCAGAAATAAAAATCAACTCTTTTGGTGGCTTATTCCCACTACTCAAACATTACTGATTTGGGGTGGAAATTCCCTGGCAGGAGCTTCTGTTTCCATTCTGTCTTGTTGGGAAACGTGGTGGGGAGGGTTTTGGGGGATGAGCTGGGATTGCCAGAGCTGCAGCTTCCCTCTGGAGTCCCTCAAACTCCCCAGATGTGACCCCAGCACGCTGGGCACTGACAGGGAACGTGGCTGCTCCCTGATCTCCTGCACAGGGATGCTCCCAGGAGGAGCAGGAGCAGGTCTGTGCAGAGGTGGGTGCACATGCAGCCCACACCCCACACACACACACACACAGACCCTGCCAGAGCACACAGGTGGAAGGCAGCCAGAGCCTCATCCTTGGTGAGGAGAGCACGGACACACCTGGACCTGGCACTCCCACTGCAGGAATCTCCTCCAGCTCCCAGCCAAGGACAGGATGCAGTGGCCAAAGGAAGGCCTGACCTCCATCACACCCTCCCAGCACAACCAGCCTTTGGGGGAACTTCTCCCAGCTGGCTCAGGGCCACCTTTAATCACACTCAGCTTTCCCTGTGGGACACTGAGAGCTGCCATGGAGCCAGGGTGATGCCAGCAGGGCTGGCAGGAGGTGACAGACACCTCACACCCCATGGGACTCTGATGATGCTCTCTTGCTTCTTTCCAGTTGCAAGACAAGGAAAACCCCTGGAGGCTGACATGGCCATGCCCCAGGGCAGCTGAGCAGCACGGCAGTGACTCAGGGCAGGGGCTTCCAGGTCAGCCTGGGCACAGGGTCCCACCAGTGCCCCTGGCCCCAGGGCAGGGGGTGGGGAAGGCACTGGGTCAGTGGGCACAGGGGCACTGCTGGGCTGGCTTCCAGCTGGGCTTTGGGAACCAGTGCTCCTTCTCGTGTTTCTCACGAGGGTGTGTGGTGTGGCTGTGCTGATATCACACAGACTGTCTGTCTGGGTGCTCCCCTCCCTCAGCATCCAAACCAGAAAATTGTTCTTTGCTTTTCTTGCCAGGCACTATCACTCAATTGCCATGCTTTATCTCTGTGCAGTTTCTGTATGGAATTCTCTGCTCTGGGACTCTTTAGGATGAAAAGCCCCGTGTAAGTTTGAAACTATCTCTGAGTGCCATTGAAACTACCTAGAAATAATATACCCCTTCAGCTCTGGAACCTCAACAGGAGGCAGGATTTAATCTCTACCTGTCCTTGGCCATGCACATTCCTGTGCTCACCAAGGTGTCTGAGCACCTGCCCTGAAGTGACACCACACCAGGGTTCTGCTGTGAGGCTCATCACTGATGGATTTTCACTGCTTGGGTAATGAAAGAAGTGAAATACTGAAATGGATAGAAGTAAACCCACAGCTTTGTTAGAACTGCACTACCCCCCTTCCATCAGAAAGGTTTGTGATTTCTGCAGCCTGGCTGGCAATGCCTCATCACTTCAATGCCACATTATGGCCCACGACAGCCAGAAAACCACAGCAGTACAAATCAGTGCTGTTCCCTGCCTCCCTTCCCCAAGGCAAAGAATTAGGAATGGTGAATACAAAATCATGGGACTGAAATAATAAGAATTATATAAAAAAAGGGGGAATCACAAGACCAGTGGTTTGGAGCTGGGTGGTGGAGCAGGAGGGAGCCCACAGCCAAGCAGGGACCTCTGCTCAGGGTCCCACCACCTGGACACACCACCCAGAACCTTCTCAGCTGGGATTTCTCCCTCCTTTCTGCCTCTTTCCAGCTCCTCAAGTCTGCACCTCAAAGAAGACATGGAGGAGCCAAACTGATTTCTGAATTTTATCCTTTTTTCCCCTATAAGGAAACATTCTTCTTTTCCCCCATGAACATTTCAAACCCTGCACATTTTGGGGATGAAAGCTCCTCTGTGTGTCTACAGCTAAAGAGGGACTTTGACTTCCCACCTGCCACTCTGGGACTGATGCAAGCAGGAGCACGAGCAAGCTGACTCCCATTTCCTGGGAGACAGATTCAGCCAGATTTAGGAAAAAACTGAGCAGTCTCCTGTGCCAGGACCCATGGCAGATGCTGGGGGAATGGCAGGGATGGAGCTCAGAGCCTGTGCTCGTTGCCAGGGATGCAGCTCAGGCTGTGCTCAGCTCTGCTGGGGACCTCTTTGGGACCCAAGTACCTGGGCTGTGCCCCTCAGCAGAGCTGGGAGGACAGGTGATGAGCACACCTGGAAGTCCTGGAAGTGCCCCTGGCTGTGGAGGGGCCCTGCACAGACCCTGCACAGAGGGACCCTGCACAGACCCTGCACAGAGGGACCCTGGCCAGGGCTGTTGTCCCTTCCCACCGTGGCTGCAGTCAGGGAGAGGGGCAGGGTGACCTGTGCAGCCCCAGCAGCCCTTGGCAGGAGGTGAGGCCACCTCAGTGCCCTCCTGGTGGGCAGGACCCCAGCACCTCACACACACAGCCTGCACACTGATGGCTCCCCAGGCATTCCACATTCCTGCAGCAGGAAAGGGGATTTGGGACCCTCAGGAGAGAGGTGACTTTGATGAGGTTTGTTGGTGAGATAAACACCCTGCAAGTGCCCTCTCCCTTGGGATGCCTGTGGAGAGTGACTATTCACACCTAACTCATCTCCCTCCATGACTCCTCATCCACACATCCTAAGGGCCTTTTCCCCAAACTTCAGCCCGAGGCCACTAAGCATTCTTTGGCTCCATCACAGCACAGTCCATCACCTCAATTATTTTGCTAAACCCCTCGAGCTGTTACTCCCCAACAAGACCCTCACAAAGAACCCCAAATATGCTGGGGCAGAAGGCAACCTGCACCTTCCCAGAGTGCCCGTGCCTCTGGAGGTGTCAGGACTCTCCACTGCTGTTGGCAAATCCAACTCTGCAGTAAGCACATCGCCTGACTCCTGGTCTTGTGCCCCGATCACAAGATGATCCTTCCCTCTCAGGAGCACCGGGAGCCAGGGATGAAACATCCCTTGTGTTGCCCAACACCTCCCCCAGGGATGGGCTCCACTCAGCCCTTGGGATGTGGCTGGCAGCCAGGACCCAGCAGGGCAAGGACACAATCCCAGGCAGCTCCGAGGGTTTCCACTCCCACCCTGGTAATCCCTAGTTTTTACAGAGCAGATTTGGGATTGAGGTGAACTTCAGGCAGGCAAGTCTGCATCACAAGCAATATCAGCTTTGGCCACGGGAATCTTGTTTTAGGGAGAAAAAAAAAAAGAGATAACATCCTGGAAATTAAACACAGCTTTCTGTATTCCCTCTTTTTCTTCTCCTGAGGCCAGGGAGGCCCCACTGCATTCTTGACAAATACAAATGCAATAAACCAAACTCATTTACAGGAGCCTACAGTAAGGATTCAATATCAAGATAGATTTTACTCAATGGAGCATCTTTATAAACAGAAATCCTGTGAATTCATCTTCTCAGGATATCCCCATTTCCCACCCTGCCCCAGAGCCCTCTTGGAAATCTGGATCAGATCTGAGTGGGGACTTGACCTGCAAACTGCAGTAGAGCAGTCAGCCCCAGGTCCTGGGGTACCGAGGCCAAACTGGGGAGAACTGGGGAGAACTGGGGAGCACTGGGGAGCCCAGCCCTGCTCTCCCTCCTCTGTGGATGCCACTGCTGGCACTGCACAGCAGCACGAGCTCTGCTCTGCAGGGACCAGAGATGCTCAGGGTTTTCAGGTGCCACAGACAGACCTGCTCCCACTTTGGATCTGATTCCTGAACTATCCCAAGATAAAGTAATGATCTATGGATGAAGCAATGATCTACGGAGCAGAAGCAAAGCCAAGGACTGTGCTGGTGGTGCTGATGCTCTGGGTCAGGTACTTGCTGTGCCTGTATTTACACACTTTGAGGAGTCATTCCCTGTCAAGCAGAACTGCTTTCATGCAGTGTTAATATTTCCTGAGCATCCCGGAGCTTTACTCCACACTCTTTCTCATTAGTGAAGTGACTTTTTCTTTCTGTAATTAACAACAGCCCTCTCCAGAAGCAGATAATTTGAAAATACAAATGTTCAATTGATCACATTTTTACTGATCCAAACCGGACTGTCTCCTGAGGAGACAGACACCGTGGCTTTGCATTACCCTGCCTTCCCCTGCCTGGCTTGACCCATTTTCCCCTCTCTTTCTAACAGAATCAAATCCTGCAACTAACCTTTAAGGCTTCCTTAGGCTTTATTTTGTTCCTATTAACCTTCTGCTTCTCTGGATAATTCTGCAGCCAAGAGTAGGTGTGACTCCCACGGCACAAGTCTCGCTGTGCTGTTGACTCATGTGCTGTGCTCAGCCAGCTCCTGGGATGGGAGGCTTATGCAACGTAGCGAGGTCTCCCGGAGCATATGCTGCTCCTGGAGCTGTGAGATCCCGGCGTGTTCTCCTGCTGGATGTGCCCGTGGGACACACACACGCTGCCAGCCTGGCCTGCCCGTGCCCCCAGCACGCACACGGGGCCCCCACACGGCCCTGGGGAGGGTGTTCGGGCAGGCTCCCCTCTCCTCCAGAGGTAAAAGTCAAATATGGGTGCAGAGAGGCTGCCGGGCTCTGGGTAGGGGTGGTTGTGCAGCTGCTGCCTGCCCTGGGCTCTGGGAGCTCCCAGCGAGGAGCCCTGCCTGGGTTTTTAAAGGGCACTCGGTTCTAAACAGAGATTATATAAAGTGAACTTAACAGACGGTCAGATTTGGCCTGGCATGTTGGGAGGGTTCTCACACAGATTTTTTTTTAGGAGGGAAACTAGCAAGACATGTGGTGAAAAACACCCTATAGCTTGTAACTCCTGTCTCTGAGATCCTGCCATCTGTTCCCATGAACTTCAAGTGAGAAGCAGCCACCATTTTGAAGGCAGACACTTTAAAAAGTGAGAGGATCCAGCCCTGGATTCCTTGGGCAGAAAGCAGCTCCGATGCCTGTCTGAAAGGGCACTGCACAAACTGCAAACCTCTCTGGGCAACATCATCCTCCCTGCACGGCTGAGCAAAGGCTGAGCTAATGGCTATAAAATTAATAGAATCACAGGATGGTTTGGGCTGGAAGGGACCTTAAAGCTCATTTCATTTTCCATCCCTCTGCCATGGGCAGGGACACCTTCCACTATCCCAGACTGCTCTAAGCCCCGTCCAACCTGGCCTTGAACGCTTCCAGGGATGAGGCAGCCACAGCTTCTCCGAGAAACCGGTGCCAGGGCACAAGAAAGAATTCTTTCACATGAAAGAATTTCTTCCTAATATCTATAAATCTCCCTTCTTTTAGTTTAAAGCCATTCCCTCTTGTCCCAGCACCACCTGTCTGTGTAAATTCCTGACCCTGTGGCCCCCATGCAGCAGGGGGTGAGGAGCACCAGCCCCTGGATGGGATGCCAGGACTGGCAGCAGGCAGGGGACCCTGGCATCCCTGGCAGGCAGCTGGGGCTGAGCTGCCCCTGAACGACTCGCTGCCACCCAGCCCATAAACTCACCAGGTTCATAAACACAAAAATCAAACCTCCTTAAAAGCCCCGCTAGGGAAAGGACAAACCCATCTCCTGCTGTGCAGCCCGCTGGGTTCTGAAGCCAGGATTTCCCCGAGCGAGCTGAAAGCCCCAGCTTTGGGGTGAGGTGTCACCACGTCACCGCAGCCTTTGCTGGAACTCCTGCTGGAAGGAGGCTGAAACATTAACCTGGGCTCGCCGTGGCACCTTTCCCAACAGGAGATGGAAGCCAGCAGCTGCTGATATGGAAAGCAACTGTTGGGAGCTGCTGAGCACTGACACATGCGATCGCACGGAGCCACCGGCTCCTGCAAACGTGCTGCAGGAAATGACTAAACATTGAGGGCTTGTTATTGAGCAGGATTCCTGGAGACACGTAGGTGGTGTGGACAGCGTGGTATGTGCATTAAAGTGCAATTTAGGTCAATGATTCTTTGAAAGGACCATTCTCCCTTTTTTCTCCCCCCTTTCTCCCTTCAGGGACGTTCGCTATTCAAAGATTAACTTTTCCAGCTCTTTTTTCCCCCAACAGTTCCCATCAGCTCTAAATAAAATTAAAAAGGGGGGAAAGACAGTAAAAATTGCCCTGGTTTAATATTGAAATCTCACTGCAATTTTTTTCTCATTTTAGCTGTTTTTAATGGTAAAACAGGATTCCAAGGAAGCTGTAGAGGGAGCGGTGCGTGTTCAGACAAAACCAACCCTATTTCACGAGGTGTCTGAGTCTCACTTTTTAACAGGTGAACCCAAAGTGAGAGCCAGCCCTGGAGGGACTGGACAGATTTGGGCTGTGGGAAGTGTCAGCACAGCTGCAGCTCACGCTGGGCGTGCCAGGGCTGTGATCCACCTTTTCCATGGACCCTGCGGTGCCCAGCGCTTCCTGAAGCATCTCCAACAATGCGAGGTGGTGCCTCCAGCACTGCACCAGCACCCAGAGACCTCACCAGGAAACACAAATCCTCTTCAAAAGCTGCTAAAAGCTGCACAAATCCATCCTTATATCACTGATCACATTTGCATTATTGCCTGGAACACCAGCCTCCCACAGAGCCAAAGGCTCCCTGCCCTCCTTGGAGACACAGACTTGGGGATGAGGCTGCCATGGAGGAGCCTGGCAGGGCTCAGCAGGGTGTTCACCTGCCCTGGGAGCACAGCCTCGGGACCCACAGCTTCCTCCCCACCACAGAGGGGCTCTGGCACCATCTGCAGTGGGAATCAGAGAAATCCCAGCCTGGAATCAGTGGGATGTCTGCAGTGGGGCTGGGGAAAGGGAGCTGTGTGTGCTGCAGGACAGGGCTCTAACACAGGCAGCACTATAGAAAAGGTCTCCTTGCTGAAGAGAAATAAATTATTGATGGAAATGCAATTTCCTGCAGTGAGAAACTCCAAAGACCTTTTCCAAACAGGAATGAAATTTGGAAGAATACAGGTCTTCTCAGGCCACCTACTTTTTTTTTCCACCCAAGAACCAGCTAAACAAAATCCCAAGAAAAGCTCATTTGTATCCATTTAATTATTTAATCAATAGCTCTGCTTTCAAAGCTCCTCCTCACCCTCGCTCCAGCAAACCTGGTGTCCCACAGACCCTTGGATATCCAGAGGACAGCAAAAGATCTTAGAGGGCAACTGCTACAGGAGTTAAATTTAAATAAAATTCAATTTAAAAGGCATTAAATTAAAGAGACAGAGCAAGAGGGAACAAGAGCTGGAAGCCTCACCAAGGCTGACCTGAGAGTTGGGGCACAAAATGTGGCTTTGAGGAGGGCCAGCACAGCTCTGGGGTGCCCAGGTTATCCCAGTGTCCCTCCAGAGGCCTCAAGGGTGGTGCAGCTGCCAAGTGGGCAGCGAGCAGGGCGGGCAGGAGGTGCTCAGGGGATTGCCTCCTGGCCAGGACATCACCTCCAGCAGCCTCCTGCCCCAGGCATGAACCCGTCCCCTCCTGACCCAGCAGATCCCAACGCCAGTTGAGTCATCCTGACATTTAACGGCGCCACTGGCCGGCTGCTGCTGCTGCTCTTGAACCAGGACAGGGACCACAACCAACCAGAAGGCCAGATAATGTAAAAAAGCTTTTTCCTTGCTTCTGCCAGTCTCTTCTCCAAGTTCTTCTCACACATTTGGAGTGAGGGAATGGCTGTGGCTGACTCCAAAGTGCTGCTAATGGTGGCCAGACACTGCTTCTCTACCAGTGAACATTTTCTGGGAAAAAAATTTCAAAGCAATGGAAAACCTCTGCTGAGTTTGAGCTGTGTCTGTGGAGGCTCCCATCAGCCTTGGTTAGAGGGGAGCTGGAGAGGGACTTTGGACAATGGCCTGGAGTGACAGGACAAGGAGGAATGGCCTTAAGCTGCCTGAGGGCAGGGTTTGATTGGATATGGGGAAAAAATTCTTGGCTGTGAGCGTGGTGAGGCCCTGGCACAGAGAAGGTTGTCCAGAGAAGCTGTGGTTGCCCCATCCCAGGAAGTGTCCAAGGTCAGAGAGTGAGATGAGATAAGTTTTAAAATGAAACCATCCTATGATTCATTTCCAACCCAAACCATTCTATAATGCTTTGGGTCAGGATGGGTCAGAGCCGTGGCAAAGGGATTGCACAAGCCACAGTTTCAGTGGAACTTCCTTGTGATGATGGGCTGCAGAGATACATTGGGTTTGCATCTCACAGGAGAGTCAGGGAGCATAAAAACCCAAAGTAAAATGCAAAAGGACCCAAAATGACCTCTTTGATGACGCAAAACACTGCACAGAACTGCCATTAGCTTTCTCACATCTCACATTTCCTTCCCCAGTTTTGGTTTGCTCCTGATTCCCATTGCTCCTGAGGTTGAGACCAGTGGCAACACCAACCTCCCATCAGCAAACTTTGCCTTGGCCAATTTGCCAGCATTAACTGCCTCCCAAGGCCATTTGTGCTGAAGTATAAAGCCTTTTTTTTTCTCTGGGAATTGATCTGGCAGTGCTTTTGGGACTGCTGCCAGGGAAAGTGTCCCTATTGCTCCTTCATTACCATCACAGCTACGGGGACCTCTGCTGCCTGTCTCACGATCTTGGCTGCAGTTCCTGAGCCTGAACAATCTTTCCAAATGCAGGGAATTCCCTTTGGATAAAGGAACAGGGGCTGTCACAGGAAATCTTTGACTGTCATTCCTCAAACATATTCCTTCATGTCCTTGCAGGGAGCTGCCAACACAGCTGGAGCCAGCCAGCACCTCCGGGCTGCCTCTGTCAGGCTCCAACCCAGCCCAGGGTACAAACATCAATGAAACCCCCAGTGCAGATGCAGAAATCACTCTGCAGCAAAATCAAAATATAGGAGATCTTCACTTTTTTTCTCTTAACCCACTTAAAGGCCTTACACAGCAAAATAAAAAAAGCATTACTGGAGAGAAAAATGATGTGCAAATACTGAGCATCATTAAAACAGGATCAACTCGTACACATGTGGTAGGAGAAGGAGCTCCAATATTCCTGCTCCTCTTAGGGCAGGGAGAAGCTGTGGTGATCCTGCAGAGTTCCTGCTCCTGGCAGCTCCTGTCCTGCTTTCTGGATCAGAGGAGCAGCACCCTTCTCTCATCTGCTCTGCCACCACCCTGACCTTTCCCAATCCCCTCTCATATCTCATCTGTTACTGCCATATACTTTTCTCTCCAGACACTCTGGAGCAATTATTACTCACAGATGTAATTGCTTAGTACTCCCTCAAGTCACAAACACAAGACATCAGAAGACATCTAAGAACAGTTTCTCCAATGCCCTGAAGTATGGAGATGAAGGATGCCTTTTCCCAGGAAAACTTCAGGCAAACCATAGCTGTGATGTTTAAGCCATGAAAACATCTCAATTCCTTATTTTAAACAACTTTGCATTAACAATAACACTGCCCTTTAGCTAAGACCTCGAGTTTGGGTTCCACAGAAGCATTTAGGTTGGAAAATACCTCCAAGATGAGCCCAGCCTTTAACCCCTGGTTTGGGAGCAGGGATGGGGTGGTGAGGAGCTCACGTGCTTCCTGATAACCACGCTTGACCACATGACTGAGCAGCACCCATCCCACGCTTCCCATCACTGCTCCTTGCTTCACACACTGATCTCTGCTTTCATCTCCCAAACATAACATGGGTGGGATTTGTTTACCCTGGGTGGAAGGACGAGCGAGAGCCAAGCCGGCGACCGCAAGCCTTAGGAACTGGCAGAAAGGGCAGCAGCTGTTATGATGCAAAAGTACATATTTGCCTGAAGACTCTGGCTAGGAAAGCATCAGAGAGATCCAGACTGATTCATGCCCTGCACCCTCCCCAGATGACTTCCGAGAGTCACGCCAGCCCTGCTGCCACAGCTGGAGCCGTGGTGGCTGCCCCAGGCCAGCTGCTGCCACCAGGCTGGGACAACCCAGCTGCCTCCTCTGCCAGTGCAGCAGCAGATAGATTTCTCTTTAATCAAAGTTCTGAAGGAAGATATGAAATGATGGTTTAACTACAGCATCAAGAGCTGAATCACAACGGCTGAGCAAGCAAGCAGTGCCAGACAGTCCTGGTGCCTGGGGAGCCCCAGGGGAGCAGGTGAAACCAGGCAGGAATGCTCAAGGCTCCAGCACCTGCACTGCCAAATCCACCCAGCCACAGTCCCACGGCAGGGCCAGGAGAGAAATGCCCATGGACTCCATGGGAGTAAAACACTCTGAGCCTCATCTGTGTGACTCAATGCAGAACTAACCTCCGCATCCAAGGGACAAAAGTCAGGGAAGAGGGAGAACACGCTCTTCTAGGCATGAAATCTTGGAAATGTGGACTGAAGCTTGAGATTATCAGAAGAAGACTGCATAAGTTAATTTGCAGTCTCTAAGCACCCCTCCCTCAGCCAGAGCTTCCAATTCACCCTCTTGAGGATAAGACAGAGAAATTCTTCTCTGGGGGTTTTCTGAGGTTCCAATTCAGATTTCCACATTTGCATTAGATATTAAATGAACAAAGTATGCTGTCTGAAGAAGCTTTCACTATCCTATGTCCTGGTTTTGGCTGGTGTGGAGTTAACTTCTTTCCCAGTAGCTGATGCAGGGCTGTGCTTTGGATTTAGGATAAGAGTAATGCTGATAATGCTCTCATGGTTCACTTGTTACTGAGCAGCGTTTACATTAAGTCAAGGACTTTTTCAGCTTCTCACCCCAAAATAATTTCCCCTAAAAAGTTCATAAATACGACAATTATCACACATTGCTGAGGTGGCTCAAATCTCCCAAGACTGGCAATTGTGGTTGCCACATCTTAACTCTCAGTGGAAGAGTTTTCCCCCACTAGCCATATATCCCATATTGCTAGCAGCAACACTTCTGGGTTCTTCTCCAAATTCTATCCAGCAATATTCTCAGACTAAGTACCAGCCCCAGATAAATCAGCACCAATCATCAGTACCTTCCTCCACTTCCAAATGGCTTCACTTGTGCTCACAAGTCAGGACAGGAATCCCCAAATGAAAAGGCCAATCCATCAGGCCTGGGGATTTTGGGCAGCCCAGAGGGGCTGAAAGCTCTGCTTCTGTGCTTGATTGTTTGAAGGGACCCCCGGCACAACGCCCTGGTGCCCTCCAGCCAGGGGAGGTCTGTGCCCCACTGCTGCCCACCTTCCCTGGCAGGAGGCTGCCCCACTGCCAGAGGCACCTGCTGGGGGTTCCACACACCCTGAGGGTGCTACGTGCCTGTTCCCACCCAACCACGGCCCTCTGGGTTATGCCCTATGGAGTACAGGTGAATTGCATTACAGAATCCAATGCATAATAAAGAAATGCAAGATATTTCCCTGCTTTTGTCTCCCTCCTCCTTTCCAGCCTTGCATCAGCTTTTTCCTCCTCTCCTGCATTAACTTCATACTCCCTCCCTCACCCTGAGAAGGAGCCCGCAGCAATGCAATGTCTCTGGGCTCTCCAGCTTGAGGAGTGTACTGCCCACACTGGATTTATGCTGTGTTTGTTTATTTAATGGCCCAGTTAGGAAACTCAGAGTGGGATCTGTGCTTGGGATACACATGGATCTCAGCAAGACCTGCCTGGGAAATCTCTGCCCTCCAAACCAGTGCAGCCAGGGGCAGGGACACCTTCCACTACCCCAGGGTGCTCCAAGCCCCAACCAAGCTTCCCTTGGACACTTCCAGGGATGGGAGCAGGCACAGCTGCTCTGGGAAAGGGTCTTACCAGTCTCTGAATAAAGACTTTCTTCCTCAGAGTTTCTTCCTAACACCTACTCTAAAACACCAAGGATGCTGGTCCCACATCTCCAGCCTTTGTAACCAGTCCATAGTTTGTCACACCCAACTCACAGGCTTTGCTAGTACTGACAGCCCTGCTCCTCCACTTTCTGCCTCTTATGTCACAACAAATGGTCTGGACACTGCAGGAAGCATTGAGGACACTTCTCTTAGTTTTATATAAACAGAATCTTCTGTTCTGGGACTCTCTGGCTGGGTTAGCTTTGCTTTACACGACACAGAGCAGCACATCCAACACAGAAAATGACAGAACCTGGCCCACAAGCATAAAAATTCAACATGAAACAAGGTCTCCATCAACCTTCCCTGCTCTGGATTCAGGTGGTGGCCAGGCAGGCACAAGAAAAGGTTCCTCCTCTGGCCAGCAGCCAACACTGAGGGAGTGCCAAACCCGAGCACCTGGCTCCTGAGGCACTTGTACCAGTTCTGCTCCCACCTCCGAGGCCCAAGACTTACTTTGATGCTATTCTGAAATCTCCTTCTCCCAGCTCCAGAGCAAGATTTGAAATTATTAGAGGTAGCAATGCCTCTCAGGGCAGAATGCAAATTTAAAGCACTTGTCCCAAATAACAGGAGGTAGTAATTAGGCTCCAGCACTCCAAAGCAGCATCCCTCAGCTACACCCTTTCCTGACTGCTCCACTGATGTAGGACATGTGCCATGCCATGCCATGCCAACCCAGGTTGCACAAGTTGTTTTTCTTTATTTATACATAAATCAGCTTCATGCTTTTAGTTTTCCTCCTTCACTCTGTGCTCTGGTCTATGAGCTTTGCTCCCTGCTTGTTTAAACCTTTTGCTTCTTGTTGCCCTGCTCCCCCCNATGTTTGTTCCTACTCTCCCCCCCCCCTTTTTTTTTTTTTTTTTTTTTTTTTTTTTAATCTTATTTGCTCGAGGTGCCTGCTTCCTTAAATAGTTCTCTCTCTCTGTGTCTTATTCCTTCCTCCCTTTCCTTATCATCTCCTCTTTCTCACAGTTCACCAGAGTCTCCTTCCTCTTCCCCGGGCTTTCCTGCAAGGCCATTTGCATTCTTTCTCAATCACATCAAACAGGAGATTTCAATTTAGCAGCAATCAGGAAAACACCTCAGACATCCGCATGGCATCAAAGCCTCCTGCCACCTCCCTTCCCCAAATGCCACTGAACTCCGTGAAGCAGGAGCTGAGGCTCACACAGCACCGAGGTGACAGAGCCCCTCCCAGAGCCCCCCCTGTGCTCTGGGGACCGTGTCCTGGCTGACCACAGCCACCTCCTCCTGTGCATCTCTTCGCAGCTCTGCTGCTCCTCTGAAGCAAAAAAAAAAAAAAAAAATGAAGTGAATGATGCTGAGTGCCACAGGGGGAGGGCTGAGCTTAGGGCTCCCAGGGATCGGATGCTCCAGGCAAAATAACCGGGACACGGCTACCTTGCCCCGCTACTGCCCGTGCCCTCGGGGAGGAGCAGAGAGCTAAAGAAGACGAGTCTTTAGGTGGCCTTTAGGAAGTAGATATGTTCATTCTATTCTGATTAAAATTCCTTACAAATACACTTTAAAGTTAGCTCCGGAATCAGGGAATGGTCGTGGATCTCCTCAAGCACAGGATTTGTGTTTAAGAAATTTTATTGTTATGATATATCTATGAAGAATGTGTCCAGTTGGGTTAGCTCTGCCACAAGAGCCTCTGGTTCACTGCTCATCCTGACTGCCAGGTTAAAGATGGGCTGAGACTGACATTCCAGGGAAAATAAGGCAACCTACAAACAAATGTTTTCAAAAAGGCCAATGGAAGCAAAATGAGTACGAGTTTTCACATCACTTTTTCACTCTCAAATTGTTTAAGGTACAATTTGTAGGGAAAAACGTCTCCAGCC
Source organism: Aegithalos caudatus (assembly GCA_013389925.1). Taxonomy (NCBI): domain Eukaryota; kingdom Metazoa; phylum Chordata; class Aves; order Passeriformes; family Aegithalidae; genus Aegithalos; species Aegithalos caudatus. The sequence goes on from WEIU01007574.1 coordinate 82,519, forward strand.
CCTCTAAATGACTCTCAGCCAAAGGTTCATGTGCTGAGAAAGCAGAGGGGAAGAGAAGCAGCCTGGTGCCAATTACACCAAGCTCAGGCTCCAGCACTTTTTCTTCAGGGCAGCCAGAAAATTTATTGGAGTGATGTATCAATTGCCAGAATATTTTTTAAGTTTTCTAATTCATCTGGAAGTTTACTTCCTCTGAGTATTGAGATGCTCGTCTTCACTTTGGATCCTTCTGCAGCCACCAGGACATCTCGAAAACCGCTTTGTTTTAATTGGCAGCAGAGCTCCTCAGACATCCCTCACCAGGCATGGGGGCTCTGGACAATGCCTCGCAAAGCCGGGGCAGCGCTGCCACAGCAAGGACGGGGACATCCCTGTGTGCCAAGGACGTGCCATCACTGCCCGTCCTGGGGGCGATCAGCTGTGTCAGCCCTGTCCTGTGCTGGACCATTCCCAAAAAGAGATGGGAGGGTATGGGGGACAGGGCAGGGAGGGACATGGGGCAGCGCTCCGGTCTCAGCTGCAGCTGCAGAGAGAGTTCTGAGGGAGGCTTGTTCCCAGAGCCCCGGTGCATCCCGGCTCCGGGAGCAGCAACCTCCTCCCAGCCAGCCCGGGGCTGATTTCACATCCTCCAGCCCGGCGTCCCTTCCCAAAGCTGCGGCAGCCGCTGGCACGCATTACTCCAGTGCCGCTGCCCGGCGTCTGGCCGCCCCGCTGCCCGAGCCCTGCCGGTGGCTCCCGGTGAGGAGCAGTTCGGCATCCCCGCGGCCGGAGGAAGGCGTTTGCCGTGCCCCCAGAGCCAGCCCGCTCCCCGAACCTCCCCGAACCGGGGCGGACCCGGCGCACGGGAGCGGGGCGCATCCCCGGCAGGAAACACAGCGCTCTATTTTAATCCCGTCGAGGGGCTTCTCGGGAGCGAGGCAGAGCCCGGCTGTGCAGAGTTAAGAATGAATCCCTATTTTTAGCCTGTCCTGGGTGAGGTAAGTGCGCGTGAGTCAGACGCCGGCGTGGGATGTTGCATAAGCCGGGCCTGCGCCGCAGCTCCCGGCGCACGGGGGTGAGAGGAGGAGGATGGAGGGAACCTTCCCTCGCCGCTTCCTGGCATTGTCATTTCAAGACAGACCCTTCACGGTATTTAAATGCAGGGTTCTTTCTTCCCCTCCCCACCCTCCCCGAAAAATTTAATTAGAAACAGCAGTAGGCTGGTTATGTAATGTGATTAATTGCAGCATTAGAGTGAAAAAATATAGGGCATACAGGTCTTAAAGATTCACATGCAAAGTCATGTGTGGGAGTGAGAGAGGCAAGGGTGAAACGCAAGACTTATCTCTTTGATTAGGTGCTTTTTCACGGGGCAGTGATTTATTCCCTGAGTAATTTCGTCGGAGGAATCTGCAGATAGCTAAAGAAAAAAAAAATTAAAAATTAAAAAGGAGCAAATAAACATCCAGGAGACAACGGGCCAAAAGTGCTTTCACAGCACCTCTAAAGGTTAGTGTTGTACCTGGGAGCAGGATGTTCCCTCAGCTGCAGACCTGCCCCTTAAAGCACTCACTCACACCAATAAAAAAGAGGTTTTCCCCTGAGTCATGATGAAGGAGCTGCAGACACATGCAGACACTGCAGCTAAACTTTCACTACGCTGGAACTTTATTCCAGGGAACATGTAGAGCTTCAGAGGAATTCTTTTCCCCCTGCCTTTTGTGAGCCTCTCGGCAGGGAAGCCCCAGATTCCAGGCTGGCATTCCCTCCCACCGGTGACCTCGGAGCAGCCGGTGCCGAGGGCGCAGCGCTGGAGATGCTGCGCTCGCCACGGCTGCTGATTAAATCCAGCCTAGTTCAATAATGGCAAGAAGTCACCAGCGTGTTTGATTGCTCGAGTGTCCTACATGAGCACGGCTCCTCTGCAGGACTGCGGCTCTCGGGGTCTGAGCGAGCTCCTCTCCGCAAAGCCCCGCTCGGCGAGGCTGAGCCCGCGCTGCCCCCGCGCAGGAGGCATCGCTGGCTGGATTTTAGATTGCAGCCCTTCAGAGGGAAACAACTGCTGTTAATATTCATGCAAGGGGAGGGAGATGAAAAGGCACCGAAGAAGGGAGTTCGTGGCAGGGTACCAAGGATGTCTCAGCAGGTTTTATCCTGTGCTCTTGCTGGGAAGAGGAGGGTTCACAGCCTGAGTGCAGCTGTTCTCACACCACAGATATTCTCCAGCATTGCCTTTGTGCCAGCTGCCCCTAAACTCAATTCTGAGGCTCCACTGAATTAAGTATCAATTTAAGGCAACCTGAGCTCCCTCCGAAGTAAAGGGTCTTCCCTCAGTCTAGTTCTCTAGAGCTCAGTCTAGTTCTAGAAAGCTTAATTCCTGGCAGCCTTAGCTGTAAAGCCATGGCTGGAAACACAAAAACCTCCAGAGTTGATCTCTCCCGAATAAAAACTTCATTCGTTACAGCTGTGCAATGATTTCAGAGGCTTCGGATTTGTCAAGCAGCAAAATGCCAAGATTAATTTAAAAACAGCTTTACATTTACCTTGAGTTTGCATCTTGTTTCTTGCTTTACTAATAAACAAAACACTAAATGATTCATGTTAGAAAAGAGATTTCAACAGTCTTCTCAGGGAGGCCAGGCTCTCACTCCAGTGGTAAATGCAGAAATTCCCTCCCACGAAGCTTCCAGTCTTAACTGGAGCCATAATGCGAGGGAGAGTGAATGGGCCAAGAAGTCCCAGGCCATGAGCTGGGTTTGTGCAGCTACACGGCCTTGCAATGTTCCTCAGCTGCTTCCCTGCATTTCTAAAGCTTTCCTCTCCCTGCACATGATAGCCAAGCATGGAACACATCCCTGGAGTCAGCATTTGACTTCACATGTCCCAGTGCATGTGCTCCATATCACTTGAGCACACTTCCTTCTGCAGAACCTGTTTGGAGACAATTACAGGGACACATCCTTAAGATGCTGCTTTCCCTGGTGAAACTTTCCCTGGAACCATTTTCCAGTGGAAACTTTTTTCCTCTCTTAGAAACTGGACAAAGAAAAATTGTTCAGGTCTCTCAGTGCTATCTAAGTGCACAGTAAAATATCTCTTGAAGAAATCAAGATCAAAGCTCGCACAATTAGAGGCAAACCAAAATCAAGGGCACCTTTACTGAAGCTCATTAAAAATATCCTTTGTACGGCTCTCCTGTGTGGCACCCAAAGTCTCTGGAATACTGTGGTGTAATGAGAATGCAGTGAGGGTTTTTTCCCCTCCAGTATTTTTCTTTTCCATAGTTAGCAACTGTCATAGTTTAATTAAGGGATGTCACAGGCACAGAGCGCTGCCCCGAGATAATCAAACCCTGCTGGTAGATAACTGCCGAGGTGAAGACAAGCAGGAACAGCCACCGTGCAAATGCCAAATCATCAAGGGAGGGCAAAGTTCAAACATGGAACTGACAATCTTTCATTTATAGAGATGGGAGATGCTTTTGCCAGCCTTTGTGAATGGGCCCCTCCACCCAGATCCGCCTCACAACCCTTTCTGACTCCTCTCCGGCCTCTTTTTGCTCCCGTGTTGTCCCTCGCAGGAAGATTCACTCCAAACTCTCTCCTGGGTGTCTCCAGCAGCACAGAGGTGCTGCTGGCACAGCCCTTTCCTTGGAGCAGCCGCTGACACACCCTAAGGAAGGATCCCAGCTCCCACCCAGACACCCCTCGGCCATGGGCCCTGTGTAACCTCACTGAGAACTGACCCCCAGCCATTCAAATTGTTACAAAGGCTCCCACTGCCTTTAGTTTAGTCTTTCAAAGCATGCAGGTCTTTATTTGTTAATATTTACCAAAGCCCTTCCAGTCTTTGGCTCTTTGATTTTGCAACCTTTTATGATTCTCACTAGATGTTTTCTTTTCCTGAAAAACAGCCCAGCCCCAACCCAACCAGCTGTGTGCTCCTCTCTCCTGCTGCCTGTGCTTGCTTTCATGGGAAGGTTTCATGTCCCTCTCCTTTCCCTTTTCCACACAGGTCATTATTGATCTGATCATTCCAGCAGCAGTTTTGTGCTAGCAGCTGCCTTTGTGCTGTGCCCTCCGATGAATCCGTCACCTGCAAACCATCCTGATTTCTTGCTTGTTGCCCTTGTCTGGGTTCATTCACAGATCACAGAAAAGTTTTTTAGAGGGGTGGTCTGCACTTTATTTCACCAATTACTTCCATTCTGTGGCACAACACCTTACAGAATCCCCATCTCTTCAGAATTATCTTCCAGTTAATGTATAGGTACTGTATTTCCAGCAAATATTTCCTTTTAATAGAAAATATGCCCTAAAAATGGCATGCTGGAGTCTGTGTATAAGTTCATCAACAACAAAGTGCTCCGGATGGGGCTCAGGTCCAGGCTCAATCCCTATTCCTGATGAGGAGCCCACCAGCCACACAGAAATTAAAGAAAACATCTCTTTGGAATCATAACACCTCCTAGAATTTTCCCATGGCACTGGGGACAATGCCAGCATGGGGCTACAGCATTTTCAGACTCCCCAGGTCAAGCAAGATGGGTAATTTTTCTTGGATCCTGGCTGATCCCTCACTGCATTATTAACAAACAGCTGTATTTTGACCGGCTTTGATGTAAACTTTATCTGACCCAGCAGTGAGGTTCTTCAAGTGAGACCACCCCACAGAGGTCCCTGGGTGAGGGCTTCAGAAAGTAATTGTGAGTAACAAAGAGAAGCCAAATGAATTCCTTCACTCTGAAAAATGGTGTGTGTCTTCTGAGCCAGGAAAACAAAAGGATTTCCATGGCATTCCCGTACAAAACTATCAATGATTTCATTTCCGTGAAACCAGCTTCATAAAAAATCCTGCGGCTTTCCCAATAAACTGTGATAAAACCAAGCCCCCATACTGCTTAATTGCACTTATTAGCAAGCCAATTGTCCGTCACATTAATTTTGTTATGCGGGCTGTGTTTGTCAGAAAGTGCATGAGATTTTTAATCAAACTTGTAATAGTCACCACAAGACAGATCTTTGAAGGGCACAGCTTTACCCAAACAAGCACATTTATCATCGCTGAGGACACAGAAGAGGTGGCTGTATCTTGGTATAAGAAAACAGCTGGTTGTATAAAGATTTATTTCCTCCATCCCACTCTGACTCTAATGCATTTGCAGACCTGCTTGATGGACCTTTGGGTGAGCTTGGGGCTCAGGTCCCTGCCCAGGTGAAGGGAGTCACAACGCACAGCCACCCCCAGCACATAAATCATTGACAGACACACACATTTACGTGCTCAAAGGCTGTCACGTTGCTTCTTTTCCAGCTGGGACAGCTGCATCTCTCTCTACGTGTCCCACCAAACTCCAGCCCCGCAGCCCTGTCTGTTCAGAGCGCCCTGTCCAGCATGGACGTGCCCGGGGAGCGCGCGGCCGCGGGCAGAGGTCACGGCAGCGCTGCCTCCCTGGCAGACGTGTTCCCAGTGGACTCTGGCCTCTCCTCACTACCACACCACCCCTGTCGCTGCCCACAGGTTGCCTGGCATTAACAATTCCTAGGTTGCAGAAAGCGCCGTGATTGAACTTTCCTTCCAGACATTTATCTTAATAACCCACACACATCCTTAGCACGCCGCCCTGTTCTTGTTTGTTCCGTGAATATTCCAGACGAGAGCAGTACGCTGATCACAAAGGTTGTCCAACACTCTCCACCATAAACCCTCTGCCTTAAGTTGATAACAACTTTGAAAAAGTTCCCTGGCTCTCTCTGCCAAGGGAGCAAGGGAGCAGGGATATTTTATCCATGCTAAAATAATTCTGGAGTTGTTTTTTGTGGAAAGGTCTGATGCCAACATGCCTTAGGCTTGCACCCAAAACCTGGCAGTGGAGGGAAGGGTGAGTTCTGCCATCTTAACGATGAGGCCATTGACCTGATAAGCTAATAACTGATAAGCTTCTGAGAAGCTGCAGTTGTTGCACTTCTCAGCAGAGGTTTGATAGATGCTCCCAGCTGAATTCCCAGAGGATCTCATCCATGTGGGCTCAGCGGGCTCTCCTCTGCAACTGCAGATGCTCTGGGTACAGCCTGCGCACTCAGACTGAAGATGGGATATTTAACTTCCTTGTTTTCCTAAGGATTTTTGTGTTAGAAGCTTCCCCACTCAGGGGTTGCAGGAGGGCAACACCTGCACTTGTGTTTGAGAAACTGCACTTTGCTTTAGCTCAAACTAATTATTTTTCAGGAACTGGTAGAGAGCAGCAGGGCTGGAAGGGAGATTGGGGGCCAGGCAAGGATGCAAGCACAAAGCCATGAGAGGGGAAGGCAGAGGAACAGGCTGAAGGACAGAGTCCTGATGGGCTCAAGCCCAATGTCTGGCAGCTTCCTTTCAGAGCTTAGACCAGATCCTAAATCTTCTAACTCCCATTGCACTTCCACCATCTGCAAATGTCCATGAAACCTTCTGGCCCTGTGCAAAGAGCTGTGAGAGCAAGGCTGACTGCCCCAGAGCTGGCTGGGGACATGTGGGTCTCTCAGCCACAGGCAACCCCCCGAATTACAAAGGTAAAGCAGAACACGAGTCCTTGCTCGTTAAGAAACACCCTCTGCTCTGCTCACCGGCTAGACAGGGCTCCGTGCAAAAAGCAGGAGATGAATATCTAATAAGGCTTCTAATCCATGCCCAGAGATAAGCCAAATTAATTTTGCACAGGCATCTCTATTCAGTCCTGGATTTGGCAGCCACAGAATTGGCCTTTGAGGAATGCTTCATGTCTGTGCTTTAATCATTTGGGGCTTCACCGTGCCAGCTGTGGTACAAGTGGGGACAATAATGACCAGGGAGACATTTATGTGTGCAGCCAGCAGCCACTTTTGTGTAGTAAAAAAAAGATCCAGGTGTGTACCAGTGGCAGGAGGACACTGAGGTACCACAGGTGGGTGAGGGACCATCACTAATGACTCATGGAGGCAATTCAGAGATTGTGTGGAAACCTCATAACAACCTTCCAGGATCTAAGGGGGCTACAGAGAAGCTGGAGAGGTACCCCTCACCATGACGTGTAGTGACAGGACAAGGAATAATGGGTACAAATCAAAAGAGGGAAATTTTAATTTAGATATTACAAAGTACTTCTTCCTTTGAGACTGGGGAGGCCCTGGCACAGGTGCCCAGAGCAGCTGTGGCTGCCCCTGGATCCCTGGCAGTGCCCAAGGCCAGGTTGGACACTGGGGACAGCCTGGAACAGTGGGAGGTGTCCCTGCCATGGCAGGGGGTGGGAATGGGTGGGATTTAAGGTCTCTTCCAACCCCTTAACATTCTGTGATTCCATGAATTTGGAAAGGACAGTGAGTGACCCGAGTGCAGCTCATGCAGCAAGGCAGTGCTGAGAACGCTCACACACGCGTAGGTGCGAAGAAGGAAATGTCACATTCATTTTACACCATTTCCCACGCTCTTCCATCAGCAGGATCGCTGCCCGGCCGGGACATCCACTGTGTCCCTGGGGAGCGGAATTCACACCATCTGAGGGAAGCTGAGGGGGGGTGAGCGGTGTGTGACTGCCCCGGGGCCGGGCTGTGAGGGAGCGATCCCCCCGGTACGGTCCGTGAGGGGTGAGCGATGTGTGACTGCCCCGGGGCCGGGCTGTGAGGGAGCGATCCCCCCGGTACGGTAAGTGAGGGGTGAGCGGTGTATGGCTGTCCCGGGGCCGGGCTGTGAGGGAGCGATGGCCCCCGGCACGGTAAGTGAGGGGTGAGCGGTGTGTGACTGCTCCCGGCACGGTCCGTGAGGGGCGGACACTGTATGATTATCCCGGGGCCGGGCTGTGAGGGAGCGATCCCCCCGGCACGGTCCGTGAGGGGTGAGCGGTGTGTGACTGCCCCGGGGCCGGGCTGTGAGGGAGCGATGGCCCCCGG
>WEIU01007574.1:90924-166257 GCA_013389925.1 Aegithalos caudatus
GGCCAGCACCGAGCCCCGTTAGCGGCTGGGGACGGACGGGGCGCCGGTGGCGGCTGCCGCGCATCACCGCCCGTCCCTTGAGCCCGCCGCCAGCCGGGCTGTTCTCAGCCGTTCTTAGATAAAATAAAAACACAGCACTGCTGGATTTTTATAAGCTAAGCCCCGGGGCTGCCTCATGGGCAGGAATGTCACCCGCAGTTCCCAAAGCGAGCCCGCGTAGCCTTGGACGCGCCCGCTGCGCCAATGCCCGAATTCCCGTATTCCCGAATTCCCGTATTCCCGAATTCCCGAACTCCCTGCCCAGCGGAACGCCTCTGTGCCTTTGGAAATGTTGAGCTCACCTTTTGCTAAACACATTCCCCGGGGATTTCGGGAGGTGCAGCAGGCATTTAAAATAGAAAAACATGTGAGACCTTGTTCTTTCCAAAAAGCCTGAGCATGCACTTGCGTAATAATACGGGAGTGTTACCCCTGTAATTACATTAGGTTTTACTTTTCACAATATTAAAAATAAAAGTTCAATCAGAACTTCACTTCTCAGAAACAAATATTTCTGCTTCTCAACATTTTATAGATAATATTTTACTTTAAAATAATAAAAACGCTTTCTCAGGCTGTTACCTTAACATTTTTTTTATTTATCTGTGCAGAACTGCAGTTACTTGGGATCTGACTTGACTTGGGCTCGCAAGGACAATGTGATTTTGCAGACTTTATTGTGTTGGCACTTATATACCCAGAGCCCAATCCAGGGCAATTTATGGCTGCGTCACATCTGATGTGCCAGTGCCATTAGTGGCATTCTGGGCTGGTCTTAAATGCTTCATCTGCCCCAGTAGATGCATTATCGTGGTTCAGCACAAACTGGTAATTTAGCACAATCAATGTCTTGCTTCCTTGAAGAAAGAAACCTTTCAGGGTTTTTAATTCAATGTCTCCTAATCTGCTGGAGATATTGTATTTCCCCAATATAATCCTGCAAAAAAGCCGCTGTTCTTAAATAAAATATACTTAATATATAAGTGATGCCTTAAGTAAACCTTGAGCCCTGACAGGGCAGAGAGAGACGTGATCTCTCTTTAAAACAGTACGAAATGCAGTCCAAATGTGTTCGTGTTTGTTCCAGTAACAAGGGAAAGGTGGTGATGGTTAACAAGAACCAAGAGAAAAACCCCCAGCACAGTCATTTTTTAAGTCAAACAGAGCTTGTGCCAAACCAAGAGGGAAAATGTTTTCTGCTGCATTTTCACATGACATCGAGGGGGTTGGAGAAGCTGCTGCTGCCTGGCCCTGGCACAGGAGCATCCGTGGGTCAAACAGGAGTGTTCCAGGGTGGGTGTCCTTGGCCAGCTGGATGCGTGGAGGGGCTGGGCTGGGAGCTGCTCCTGCTCCTCAGCATCCTCTCCGTGCAGCCAGGCCTTTGGGGGGCTGAGCAGGGGGATTCCACCCCTAATTCCGTACAGAATTCCATACAGAACTGTTAGTGACTGGTTCTGGGAGTAAACATAGCTTGTGGGGATGGCTTTATGTTCTTATCCCTGCTACTGTAGCAATTAAAACTTCCATGGAAGACAGCAGAAGTTAGGTAAGATATTTTATATATATATGTATGTATGTATGTATGTATATACATATATACACTGTTAAAAAGTAAATTGACTACAACATAGGGCTTCTTACATTAAGAGAAAATTTTAAATGCATCAACAAATGGTTACTGCAAGTACCAGCTGCTTTCCCAAGTACCAGTGACTTTCCCAAATGTGTTTTGGTTTCATTGTACCAATTTTTCTATTCAGTGGGCACTTTTCATAGCACAGGTGAATCTTCAGAATGAGCGGGAAGCTTTTTCTGTAGTGCAAGAGATGGCAAATCCAAATCCCTGGGGGCTGGTGCAGAGAGGTGATGGTAATGTGGAGAAACCTGGAACAATCTCTAACATCCCATGCGAGGAATCACCCTTTCCATCAAAATGTGGGGGAGAGGAATTGGTCCTACAGCATTGGAGAAGGTCAAAGAAGGTCTATGAAATATTTGACCTTTTTGTATTTAAATCACTTCTCTGTAGCTTGTATGCAAAGTGCCAGCCCCATGCAAATCAACTCTGCTTAGTCATGGCCAGAGTGGGGGGAAAAAAGGTAATTTAAGGTGTGACCGAAGAACATAGTGAGGGAAAGAAAAAGTTTTTGAGTTAGGAATTTGAACCACTGCTTCATGACAGTCGCAGCATACAATTAGGGGATAGGATATAAAGATAAGAAATGCTTAAAACAACTTAAATCAAACATTTATAAAGCCCAAATTATCGTAAATATCAGGTAAGGAGCTACAAAAAATCTTTTACATCTCAACATTTTTCAACATCTTAAAAAATAAAAGCTCTCAACTTCTTAAAAGTACAGGAGAATAGATGGGTAAAATTCTGAATAGCAGCAAAACCAGCTATCAGCTCTGGGAGTATTTCATATAAAATAAGAATATATCAATAAAAAGTACACGATTTTCTTGGTTGTTCTGGGTTAATGTCTCTAAATATTTTGGGGCTCATCCCGCAGAGGTTCTGCTTTAAGACTCCGTTTTTCCCAGCGCTGAGGATGCAGGGCGGTGCTGGATGGAGTTTGTGCAGACACGGGAGGAAAGCCGCCGTGCTGCTCCAGCTGAGCGGCTCCAGCGCCCCGTGCCATCCCCGTGCCCGCGGCTCTCCGGGCGGGGAGGCCGGGGCTGGCTCAGCGCGGGGCTCGGGACAGGGCACGGAGCTGCAGTGAGGGTTATCACCGTCCCGTGTCCCGCTGGTGCTCGCAGGAGCGGGCAAAGTCCTCCTCGTCACTCTGGCGTCACCGGGGCATTTATCTTCAAAGGCCCGGTCCTTAGGGAGCTGTAACGGGGCACGGCGAGAGAGGTGGCAACGAGGACTTTGGGCCGAGCCGTGGCGGTGCCGGCAGGGCTGCAGCCCGCAGCGGTGAACTTGGGGTGTTCAGGGGGGCTTTGCCAGCTCCCTGGAACCGTGTGAGGGTCCTGGCTCCTGATTCCCGACACTGCTCTTCGCTTGAGTTCCCATCCCAGTTGTTCTGGTGGCTGGGGTTAGAAATCTGTTGGAAGACAGTTTTATCCCCTTTGTTTCCTACCAGTCACATCCTTCCACTCTGGCATTTTCCTGCCTTTCCCTCTTATTCGAGTGAGGCCACCTGAGGAGAAGATCCCTGGCTGGAGTTTGGGCAAGACCTCTGCCTCTGAGTGGGTGTTAAGAGAAAAACCCCTGAGCATTCACAAGAGCAACAGCTGTAGTAGAGTTTATATTCCAGTGATCATGGGACTTTGGGTCGTTTCCTATCTGTTTTTCAGTACCGTGTCTGGTGGTTATAAAATGAGCAGTATTTATCTGACCCGGGAGGCAGAGACATTACCTCATTGTCACGGGGTCAGTGGCAATTAGGCTGCAAAGCCCAGCCAAGCAGTGCCGCTGGGTACAATCGTCTGTGGCAGGCTTAACCTTTACGGTCACCGCTGCTGCGGGGCACAGCGTGGAACAGCCAGGGCAGAAATGCCCTTTCCTCCCCACACCCTCCCAGGCAGCTCACACACGCTCCTCCCTGTATACGTTAGAGATCGTGATATATTAATTTGGGCAGGACGGATGGCTTAATGATTTATATCAGGCTGGATGTGGAGTTAAAAATTAAGTTCGTCCCCAAAGAGGTGTAGTAAGGACCGAGTGTAATTCAAGAGCAATAATTTATAGACATCAGCCAGCCCGTGCTTACTGTAAACACGGTGTACAAAGGTGAGCAGCCAGGTCAGCAGCACAATTTAACCTGCACCTGGAGATGATGACAAATGGCACCGAGGAGCAGCAAAAGGCCCTACCCGCTGCTGCCCACCAGCACCTGAGCCTGGGCTCAAGGGCATTTAGAACTGAAACCAGGTGCTTTTCCTCTCTGGAGGTGTCACCCAGATATTTCTGGTCTGTTCACACACAGTTGTTTGTCACACACAGCTCCTGTCTGTGGGTGACAGGCTCGAATCACAAGCCTAACCCCAAGTGAGAATTTAAGGGCCATTCACTTTCAGAGAGCTGCTTGAACAGTCCCCCCAGAGGAGTGACTGGCTGAGGGCTGCTGGTCCCAGCTCCCCACTGTTCCTCACCGGTGCCTGCAGGGATCTGGCAGGGGTGGGCAGGATGCTGCGGGAATGCGCCGCGGGAGCCGTGCCTCAGCCTGGCCGCCTGCCACCAGGGCTTTCCTGCTCCCTGCAGTCACCCCAGCCTGATTCACGCTGTCTGCCCAGCCTGCTCCTGCACCACTTCATGCACCACCTCTGGCCTTTGGTTCGGGAAAAGTGAATGTTCTGCCTGCTTATTTTTTCACTGTATAAAATGTGGGGTTTGGCACAGGCTGAGGTAACCCTGGTCTCCCAGAGACAAGCTGGGAGAGAGGGGAGGGGGCAGCACTGTACTGTGCAAGCATGTAATCTTCCCTCTTGCTTTACAGTTCCAGTTCCTCAGGTGAGGGTATGGGTAAGGAACAAGGCTTTCACCTACAGCCATGTCAGACTGAGTACTAGACTCACAGAAAGACCAGGAACTAGGCTTAGAAAAGATCTGAAAAACAAAAGTCTGAGAGTTTATGTTCATACCTTGTAGGCACCAACTCAGGCCCTGAGTTTGGGGTCCCAGTTCTTAGACAGGTGATGGGGAGAGAAGGGTGGGTGTACACAGGAGGCAGGAGAGCCTCTGGCACAGGGATGTAGCCTCTGGTCAGCACAGAACACGCTTCCAGCTGCTTTTCTTCATGCTGGAATCACAGCTGGGAGCTCTGCCCAGGGCGAGGTGGGAAGCAAAGCACAGTGTGCACTGGGCAGCAGCCTGGAAGAGCCAGGTGAAAGCTTTAACTAGCAAGATGTCCCTGAAATAGGAGATGCTTCGTTCCTCCTCAGATAATTATTCCTTCCAACCCCTCCCCAGGCGAGGGGATCCTGCAGCCCACAGCCTTGCTATCCATGCCTGCTCCCGACAACAGCCAAGGATTTTTACCCACTCAACCGTTGCCCTGTGCATCAGTGCCAGTGTTGAGGAGTAGTTGGTAGAGCATTTCCCTTAATAAATGGATTGCTCTGTTTGGGGTGGTACAAGGTGGCTCCCTCAGGGCCATCCATTCATCCCAGCCTTCCTTTGCACTGCTGCCCTTGGCTCTTTGCAGGAAATTTTCACAGGGCCAGGAAGAAACTTAGGAGTGGCTGTGATGGCACTGACATCAAAGGGCTGCGAGGAACCTGCCTTTCCATCCCTTCCCAACATTTACATTGAGCAGTTTTTGGAGGCCACCATTTCCTTCTATTCCTCCCACTTCCTAATTTTAGGGCAAAAAGGGAACAAGCTCTGGTTGCCAGCCACAAACACACACCTTTGGGAGAGAGGCTCCTGACGCAGCAGAGCAGGATGTCTGTGAGCACATTCAGGACGAGCCCAGCAGCAGCGTTTCCCTGTGGGTGACTCATCCTGCCCGGCCAGCCCTGCTCCTTTGAGGTTTTCCTCAGCCTTAGTCCTGACTCCTTCCAGACATGGAGCAGCTGTAGGTTTGGGGGTGTCTCCAGGGTGAGTCTGGATTTCCATGCATTTTGGGTTTAAACAGCTATATTCTCTCATCAGCTCTAGATCTAAGTGGACACAATCCAGGTTGCTCTCTGCAGAAGTGTGCTGGCTACTGAGGTGACCTTTTGTGCCAGAATGAGATTCACTGGCAGCAGAAATTCAAATTAAAGGCAGTAAGTACATTTATCAGTAAAGGCAGTCAGTCACAGGGCCACATTTGCAATGGTCTACACCAAATTTAGCATCGCATGGAGATGTTCTTGAAGATGTGGGGCAGCTTTCCCACCACTTTGGGGTTGGACACCGGGAGATTCTCTGGGATTTGGGTCCTGCAGGTAGCTGTGCTACTGCACAACCACAAGTTGCACCAGGGTAGGTTTAGATTAGATGTTAGGGAAATTTTTTTCATAGAAAGGGTTGTAAAGCATTAGAAATGCTGCCCAAGGAAGTGGAGGAGTCACCATCCCTGTGAGTGTCCCGAAGAACCTGTGGCAGTGGCTTTGAGGACATGGTTTAATGGTGAACATGGTGGCAGGGCTGGGTTGACCATTGACTTGATGATCTTAAAGGTCTTTTCCAACCTTAACAATCCTATGGTTCTACTTTATTATAATGGTTCTTTAGTTAGTGAATAATGAATCATCCCATGATTAAATTGGTGTGAAAACTCCTGTGGTGTGTAAATAGAGGCAAGCTGCAGTTTTTAGCTCCTTTTTGGGGTTGCTAACACCGAGGGGATAGAATTTTCTTCCTGGAATGCAATTGAACATGATGTTTGCACCCATCATTCATAAGGAAAAGTTTCTTACAGACTTAACAGATTGTGTTTCCATCTCTGCTGCGTAAAAACAGTGTTATGGACACAAGCGAAATGGAAATCATAACACAGCATCTCCACTATTTTAAGAGTCATATTGGAACACATGCAACGGAGATGGAATTCCACTCTTCACTGCCTTCAGATTTGGTGTTCTGTCTATTTACTTAGCGCTAGAAAAGGAAAGTGAAAACAAACCCATTGCCTCAATAGAGCCCAGGAACGGGCTTTGCTCCTGCCCATTCCCTTGGCACCAGGCACCATTTCCAGACAGTGGAAGGGCTCTGGGCAAGGCAGAGCTGTAAAGTCATTCCTGAGATGAGACAAGAAAGGAGAAAAAAAGGACTGAGAGTCAGGGTGAGAAGAGCCAGCTGAGGAGCACTAATGGGTGCGAAAGCCAAGAGACAGGGCTGAGGGATGCTAGTGCTTCTGGAGGGAAGGGCTGCCTGGAAATGGGTCTGGCTGTTCCTGCTCTGCCGGGCTCCTGGGGAAGCACCTGCCTCGAGGCAATTTATCCAGCTGTCAGCGTGTTCTCACACAGACTCTGGATGCGTCCCAGCATTGGGAGCTCGGCTGTGCACAGGGTGCTTTTCTCATCTCCTGGTTATTGTTGGATTTCAGGCTTTTTTCCTGTGTTGGGTTAGCTCAAACTGCTCCTGTTTCTCCCACGGAGACCTGAAAACATTGAGATTTGGGCACTTCCTCACCAGCAGTCAAGCTCTACATCAATCAGATTTTCTGGGGCTGTTTTTTGTTGTTTTGCCTTTTTTCTCTCTGGGAACTTCTCCATGCAATTCAAGCTGCATCTCCTGAGTTACTCCAATTCGGTCCAGAGTTATCCTTTATTTTTTTTTCCTGACACAGTTTCAACTCCAAGTGTCCCCTTCACACACGTAAGGTCAGCAAAGCAGCCAGGATTGGGCGGGCTGCTCTGATCCGAGTGTCTGGCCCGGCATCTCCCGTGTGCACATCACCATTCCAGGGTGACTAAGCACATTGGCAGTGGTGTTCAGTGGCATCTCCACAGCACTGCTCTGTATTTGTGTCTGTTTAAAAGGAAGAAAAGGGGTTCAAGCTACGTGCTGACAGGACTTGGCGATGCTGGATGGCAGGAGGGGTACGAGGCTCAGCGCAGCGAGTACTGGAAAGATATTTGTCACTGCAGATTCTGCTTGTCATATGCAGAGATGACATGCAGATCTCCCTCTGACAGATTGATAGTCATTCCGAGATGCATCCACCCACAAAAACCACAGACATGCTGCTTGACTCAAATCTTGACTTTAACCACAACTTTGTGATGCAAAACTGGTGGAGTTTTTGGTACTTTTTGTTAAAAATGAAATCTTTATAGGGGTTTTCCAGCATCCTTGCTAGTTACTAAAAACAAACCAACATCAGCCTACTGGATGGGACAGCTCAGTTTACTCGTGGGTGGTTTTGACATTCAGCTCATTAACATGTTTAGTCTGAAAGAAGGTTGGAAAGGTAGTAAATAAAAAATTGGATGGAGAAGTACAGCGTCTCTCCAGAAGTTACTCCGTATGTCGCAGTGACAATGCCAGTTTCACTTAGAAGGAATATTTGTCCTGATTTTACTCCAGATACCCCCACCAGCTCGTCCTGAGCGAGCTCAGAGCCTGGTCAGTGTGTTTGTGGGTGTCACTGCACCCTGCTGAGTGTAAAGGTTACACTCTGCTCTGCTCTGCTCTGGCCAGGCCAGGAAGTTCACAGCTCGGCACGGAACTTCCAGCGCGGTGTGGGAGAGCCTGGGCACTGGCCCACAGCCAGGGAGTCTCCCATGGAAACAGGGAGCCACCCCAGGCTGTCAGCACGAGTTTATGGCCCCTCTGTGTCCCCTGCTGGGGAAGGCACTTGACGTGGAACTGGCTTTGGCTGTTGTGGCTCCACAGGCATCCCCTGGGACCTCCTGTGCGCTCCTGCCACGTGCTCTGGGATGGCCCCATGGGAGCAGGGATGTTGGAGCAGGTGATCCCTCCCCACCTGACCCCCCTGGGAGCGGATGCGTGCCTGGAATTGCAGCCAGTGGGTCTGCAGAGCCCAGAGAACACACATGGCAGCGTCTTCAGCTGCTTATGTTGGAAAGGGGAAAGTACTCCAAATAAGTTCCTCTTGTTCGGAAATACAATGGGCAATTTAAAGCCCCTATTAGGGACGTGTGTAGGAGCATTTCCCATCCGGGGAGAGCAGGGGGATTGCTAGGGAGCTGTATTATGACTTCCCTGATATCAATCAAGCCCCCATTATGTGACGAGGTCTCCATCACACGCGCCCCAGCGCGAGGCCCCGCCGCGAGCACCGAGGCTGCAATCCCGGCTCCTTTGTCCTGCCCTCCGCCAATTTGCTGCAAAATTGAGGATGAGGCTTGAATTTGCCATTGTGGCTGTGCTGGGGCCAGGCTGTGCTTTCAGAGCAGTTATTTGCATTGCCTTGATTAGCATGTCACCTGCTTCATTAGCCGAGAAAAGGCTCCTCCACACTCTCAGCCAGTCATGCAAATTGAGGGATGCAGGGAGATCCTTCCCCTCTAGGACTTTCCATTATTAGCAGAATTGGTAGATTCGGTTTGTTCCCTCCTCTTCAGAAGGTCACTTTTGATCTCCACCCCCAAATGGGAGTTCTTATTTAAGAGACAAAGTAATCGTGGTCCCAAGCTTTAACATCCAGCAGTTCTGCTTAATGCAACCCGATGCCAAAGGAAAACCCAGGTGTGTGCAGGGCAGGTGGAACCTCCCTGGTTTCAATCTAATCCTTAAACCAACAGCCATCTCTGTCACCCAATCATTAATTTTACTGGATGTCAGCGATGTGGTTTTAGAGCCAAAAAGCTCTCTCCTGACCAGGACCTAAACTTACATTACTGATGGCTCTCTCAAGTTTTGGAGGGTTTCTTTTCACTTGAGAGACCAACAGTTGTGAATACAGCTATTTGTGATGTCAGAGATACTCAGCTTTTGTGGAAAAGAGTACCCCAAATGGGGAAATTAAACAGATCACTCACACAGCTTTTCTCTGAGATCAGGAAGTTGCCATGGAGCACCAGATCTCAGTCCAGAACGGGGAAGTTCTAACACAGATTTGACCTCAGAACGTGCAGGGACAGAGCCACCACCAGCCCCAGCAGGGTTCTCACCATTCCCTGCCTCTGCTGGCACAGCCCTCATGGGCAGAGGAGCTCAGCCAGAAAGAAAAACAAGAAAAAGCTTAGAAAACCCCAGAGTAAAAGAAGAAAAAAAGGAAAAATGTGATGGCCGTGCATGAAACGTCACTGCAGAAATGAATGAGCTGGTTGTGGGCTGAGGGGAGGAACAGAGTCACCCTCCTCTGCTGACCAGCTGACACAGCCTCTGCTCAGGCTGGGGACACAGTGTCACCTCCTGAGCCATCTGTGCCACCCCTGGAACCACCCACCTGCCCTCCACAACTGCATCCCCACTGCCGGGGTGCTGGCTGTGCTCTGCCTCTGCACCCCAGGGACAGAACCTCCCTTTCTGCATCTCCCCAGAGCTCCTGGGAAGGCAGAGCTGCGTGAGAAGCCCGGGTTCCACCCCGCTGCTTCCACAGGGATCAGGGAGCAGAGCAGGGCTGTGCCAGAGCTGAGGCACACGGTGCTCCTGCCTTTTTAAGGTAAAGATGAAGCAACCCCGCACATCCTCCTCAGGGGTGCCCTCTCGGGCTGTGCTCAGCCGCCTCCCTCTCACCTGACTGGCAGAGGCTCCGGGAAGCCTGACAAATTTGTGTGTCTGCTTATCCCTGGATGGCAGGAGGGGAAGGAGTGACTCAGGTCCGTGTCTCTGCTGCTCAGGGAAAACGAACTCCTGCTCCTCCGCCGCGCCACCCCGGCGGCGGCCGCAGCGCCGCGCTCCCTCGGCACACACCTCGCTGCACAGGGGAAGACAGATTTGCCAGGAGATATATATGGAAATACATGTGATTAAGGAGTCACAGTCTCACTGATAAATCTGGCTGGGAGACTGCTGGTCAGGCTGCCCTCCTTCCTCCCTCCCTCCCTCTCGTGCCCTCCCGCTGAGCTTTCCTGATGACCTGAGCCGGGGGCACGCACCCACCTCAGACAGTTGTGTGCACTTACCAGATTAAAGATGATTAATTGTACCAGGTAGTTCCTGCTGCATCTTAATCAAACACACATAATCAGCAACGCTCCTGTGCACACGATACTTGGAGCTGGAGGGGTTTTTAACTCTCACATGCTCCAATGACAGCCATAAACCTGAACTATCAGTGGGGAGAGTATGAAATATCCCAGCCCAGAAGTTCCCTGCATGCCAGTGCCTCTCACTGCTGGAGGAGGGACGTGCTCTGCTTTGAAAAAAATCAACTTCTGCCCCTCTGTGCACTGGGAAAAGCCCCATCCTTACCTGCCAGGCCCCTGTGACACGGCATCCCAGGACACATGGGTGTGACAGAACTGCCATACACCAACCTGGGAGGGGACACAAACCACCAGCAGCCTCTGACCGTAGAGTATTTTGCATCATTTATTTAAATACCTATATTTATGCATTTACAAATTTTCATAGCTCTGTCTGTAGCTTTTTTTCTTTTTTTTTTTTTTTCTTTTGTAGACAGTATTGCAGAGAAGTCAGCTTTTGTAAAATGAGGTCCATGTATAAAACTATGCAGCGGCTTGAAGGAAAAAAAACAAAACAAAACAAAACAACCAACCAACAACGCGAGGAGTTTCCTTTCACACTCTGGAGAATCAGAAACCAAAGAGAGTGACCGAATGAAAGGGGACAGGGAGAGGAAGGGGTGGGACAGAGCAGCCTCAAACCAGTGGCTCTCACACAAGCATTACACACATCAGTGCTCAGCTACAGGACACGTTTCAGTCGGTGCAGTGCCTGTTTGCTAAAGCTTTAGCAGGCACGTAGGTCTCTAATGAAAAAATAGAAGGAGAGGATCCTACACGCTGAGAATGCAAAGCCTGGACAGCCTCAGCTCGGTCCTGGGAGACTGCACCGACTCGCCAGCAGCGCATCCTCGTTCCAAACTTCATTTTTGCATAAAAAGTTCCCTTTAAGAAATCTTAGCGTTTAAAAAACCCGGTGTCTGAGCTCTTCTAGCCTCAGTACTCTAAAGAAATCTCTTGAAAAATACCTCCTGCTCGCCTCGCTCGGAAGCTTCAAAATAATGTTTTGCTTTAATCGATACCAATTGAACAGCTCACGGAGTCCCAGCTTCATCCCTGGGAGGAAGAGGCAACAAATATGGCATTGCAAGATATTTACACACATGGTACAAAAATGTCCAAGGGTATGAAAAAATCACCAGTTACACGATTTTGCAGCAGCCTCATTTACACCTGTAATTTTATACCATTTATTACATTGTACTGACACACCAGATCCAAAGATGTGCACTCCCTTTAGGACATTCAGGAGTTCCAAATATATTGTGATTGCATAATTCATATTGCACAATTGTATAAAAACATAAATACTAGCTATTCTATTCTTTTTTTTTTTTCTTTTAAATACAAAATACATGTCACATAGTCAAATAATCTTTTCAAGTGCAATTCAGGTGCTCTCTTTAGTCCTTCCAAGGAAAAGGCAATTTTGATAGTTTTGGCACAAAGTTTAACCTCTGTCCCGTGCCAACAGTTCTAACGGCAATCCACGCGCCCCCAGCTCGATCGAGTAGCAGTCATATACATCTAAGTATAAAACCAGGGTATTTACAGGATGCACGGAATTCAGGGAGCAGCCTCCGGGCTGGGGGGGGTTGGGGTGTCCCGGAGGGGCCGTGACCCTCCCAGCTCAGGCTGGCTGCTGCTGCAGGTTCACATTCATGGGCGGGGGGTGTCCAAGGAGACCGATGCGCTGCTTCTGCTTCCTCTGCTCCGTCATCTGGAAAATTAACGAGTTTGCTCATTAGGCCTGGGCTCTTCCTGTGCGTCAGCCGGCCCCGGGGCCTGGTGTGCCCGGGCTGGCTCCCGGGGCAGGGGTGACTCCGGCCGGCAGCGCCCGCCTTGGCACGGCCGCGGCCCCTCCGCGCGCCCGGAGCCCGCCGTGCCAGGGACAGCTGGGCAGAGCCCGCGGGGATCGGCGCGGGAGCAGCCTGCGGGAACCTCCCCCGGCAGGAATTCTTTGTAACCCGGCCAGCAGGCGAGACGGAGAGGGCGGAAAAAGGGGCGAGCCCTGCAGTCAGGCTGGGAATACCCTCGCCTTTGCTGGAAAAGACTGAGCGCTCCCCGCTCTCATCCGGAGCGAGCCAAGAGCCCTCCCCGTCTGCCAGGGCAGGACTTAACCACCTCCCTGCCGCACAGCCCCGGCAGAACCCTCCTGCTGCCCGCTCATTAAGCAACCTTCTCCTGATTAGTGAGCCGTGAATGGAAAATGGATCCCTGTTTGCTGTTACTGATATTCAGACGTGGCCACGATCCAATGGCTCCACTCTGGATTTTTAAAACTTCGGGAGGTTTCTGACAAGTTACATAAGCCATGTAAGGAATGACTGCGGCTGGGCAGGGTCTCGGGAGCAAACAGCTGGATCCCACAGCTGGATCCCACAGCTGGATCCCACAGCTCTCACCGTTTTGTGGCTGTGGAGGAGCCAACACTGGGATGGCTCCAGGGAATGCCAGGACAGATCCTCATCCCTGCACCACCCAGGGCACCCCAAGAGCCCCCACACCCTCAAGGCTCAGCAGCCCCCAGCACATGAACCCACTCCCATCCTGCTGCTGCTGCTCCTTCCAGCTACATCCACCATTCAGCTTCTCCAGCTTCTGCTGTTTAGTGACAGGTGCCAGCCAAGGTCACTGCTTGTGGCAGCAGCCCCAGGGGAAGGGAGGAGGTGTGTACATGTTATTGGTAACACACTTGGGATCATGGAATTGTTAAAGCTGGAAAAGACCTCCAAGATCAAGTCCAACAGTCAACCCAGCCCCACCACCATGGTCATCACTAAACCCCTTGAGTGCATCTGTTTAAAATCCCAGTTTCAGCACTGATGAAGGTGCTGCAGGGTGTCCTGGTGGCCAGCCAGTGAATCTCCTGCAAAAGCTTTCCAGTGACAGCACACCTGGGCTAACAGGCCACAAAAGCCATGCACAGGGAATCCCCAGGGAGCTGCCAGGCCCTGGAATTGTGCTGACAGGACCCAAGGGGCCCGGGGTTCAGGGTGAGCTGGAGGCTGCTCCAGGAGCAGGGCACAAGCAGGATCCCCAGTGCACAGGGCACCTGCTGAGTCCCAGTCACACCTGGAGCTCAGGGGGCTGTCCCCAGCCCAGGCAGGGTCCAGCCCCAGCAGGGGCAGGATCCCCAGTGCACAGGGCACCTGCTGAGTCCCAGTCACACCTGGAGCTCAGGGGGCTGTCCCCAGCCAGGGCCCTGCACTCAGTGACACCGGAGGAGGAGGTGCTGGGAAGGATTTCTGGGTGATTACATCTAATCCCCTGCTGCTGCAGACAATTATGGTGTAATCTTTTTGCACAGAATTAAAGTGATCAGGATTTTAATGGCTCTTGGTGCACTTTGGGGGAAGCAGGCGGGCTGGAACTCGGCTTCTAATAATTAGAGTCTCCAGAAAGCTAACGAGCTTGAAGAGCAAATGAATGAGAGGTTTTCCCTTTATTTAATTACAAGAAAATAAATACAAATAAAAATTCCCTGAGTTAGTTCCTTTCCTGGAGACAGTTCCTGATCAGGAGGAGGGATATACCGGCTTTGTCACATAATTGGAGCATCCTGCATCTTCAGCAGGGCTCTCAATAATGGTACTTAGGGGAATTCCTAAAAGCTATCACCACCTTAATGAAGCTGGTTTCCTCTCTTGCTTTTACAGTCAAATAGCTCTCTAAAAGCTAAACCCTTCATTCTTATTTTCACAAAGAACGAGGAGGGGTTTTAGTGCTTGGTCAGCCAAGAGGGCTGCGAGCTTCAGAAAGAAAAAAGAAATAAAAAGAAGCGTGGTGAGGCTGCAGCCAGTGGGGAGGCTCCTGTGCCTGCAGAGCCCTTGGAGTCAGAGCCTTCAGCAGGGACACACGGGACACACGGGGCAGGATAATTGTATCCACAACACGCAGCCAAACCGCTGCCCGGCAAGAATGAAAGCCCAGACAAAAGAGCAACTGCCTGTGCCCTCCATCCTCAGAGCAACTGGAGCAAGGGGCTCTGTGGCACCGTGCTGACAACTAATTACAGCCCAGGGCAGTGAGGCTGTCAGCTCCCAGCCCCCCAATCCCTTCCTTGTGCTCCACAGGGTGCTGGGGACGGGGCCCAGCCCAGGAGCAGAGCGTGATCGGAAGGCAGGAGCTGGATTTGGGATTTGTGGCAGTGCTGGCTGCCAGGGGCTCCTGACAGAGGAGTGGCTCATGGAGACACCCAGCCAGCCCAGCAGAGATGGGACTGCTGTGGGGACAGGAACTGACCCAGAGCTGCTGGGCCACTCCTGTCCCCAAGAGCTCCATCCACCACCCGGCTGCAAGTCAGCAATTAATCTTACCCCGTGCCAACACCTCCATAAATTCACTGATTGAACCATCTGGCTCAGGTTATTAATGCACAGAGATAAGCAGCCACCACAAACAGCTCCCACCAGCACGGGCAGCAGTGCTTTCCCCACTCCCTCCAGTTAGGATGGAATTCCTGTGGACAACAGCAGCTAAAGCCCTGCTGCCCCTGTCTCTCACAAAGCCATGGCTGGGCTGGGAACCAGCCCCAGGATGCCCCTGAGCCCAGCCAAGGCAGAAGCCAACCAGCTCCTGCTGCAGAGCTGCTGCACCAGAAAAGCACCACGAGGTCTGTGGAGAGCAGCAGCAGCGCCTGGTGCAGTGCAAGCCTCTCCTGGGGACGTGTGAGCTGCAGCTGAGGGTGGCAGCAGCCAAATCACATCTGCACAGCAGCACAGCCACAGCACAGAGAGGCCAGCACCACCAGTAACCACCCCAGTGCTCCTCCAGTTTCTCGGTGGGTTTTGAGGTGCACACAGTGACACAGCCCTGGTGTCAGTGTCACACCCTGGGGCTGACAGGATCGTGCTCAGCCCTTCGGGGTAAAACCCCAAACAACAACAACAACAACACCACACGTAGGCTCCCTGCACCAGCCAGGACTGATTGAACTTCACTCTGGTGATTTTTTTTAAACACAAGTTTTCCCTTTCTGATGTGGCCACTTTGGAACTCGCCAGCTGGGTCAGCAGCAGGCAGGTCAGCTGGAGCAGGGGGCTCTGGAGGGACATCTGGTTTGTTCACTTCTTTCCTAACCACGAGGTGCTCTGGGGAAGCTCTCCCTGGGGTTTGGAGAAGCCCAGCTGGCCCGAGCCCTGTGCTGCCCATCGCTCCTTACCTGATCCTTGAGCTCTGAGAGCTGCCCAGAGAGGTTGGTCACGAGCTTCATGGTGGACTCCAACTTCTCCTGCAGGTTCCTCAGCTCGTTCTGCTCTCCCTCCGAGTCGCTGCTGACCAGAGACATGGCCCTCATGCGGGGGAACCAGTCCAGGTTTCTCTCCTGAGGATCACACACCAGGGCACAGTTAGCCTTTGCCACATGGAAGCCTGCCCCAGAGCACAGACAGAGCTCTAAAGCCACGGGACATTCCTGGGATGCAGCAGCTCTGCACTTATCTGCAGTTATCTGCATTTGCATCTCACTGGAAAGTTTGCAAAGTGCCAGCCCGAGGCACTGCTGGGAACTGGGGCTGCTCAGTGCTGCCATTTCCTCCCAGCTACTGCTGCCCCCAGCCCTTGCTCCCTCACACACACCTCGGGATAAATGCACGAACACTGGACATTAAACCAGCCCAGATTTCACATCTGGACAAGCATTTCCCAGTGCTAGAAATCTGCTGCCATCTTACAGTCTTTTAATTTGTGTTTGAGGAAGATTTTCTGCTTTTTTGGTCAAGCAAAGCTTGTCAAAAAGAAACCAAGTTCTGCCTGGAAATTCTTCCATGGCTCTGAAACACTTCCTTTTTAATGAGAAAGAAAATCATATTCTGACTGTCTGGTTCAGGCTAGAATGTGGGACAGATCCATTAATGCACTGCATGGAGAGTTTTCCTTCAGCCACACAAATCCCCTGATGTTCCATGTTTAAGTTACAGTCAGGAATGTCACTGGCCACACTCTCAGCCTGAGGAGCCTCTAGAGAGGCTCACACAGGCACTCGTGTACACACCAGAGATGTTAAAAATAAAGGCAAGAGCGGAACAGAAAGCCACAAAAGAGGAGGGGGGGGTGCACCCCACATCCTGGCACCTTGCAGTTCAACATCAAACTGGTTTCCCATCCAGTCTGGTTCTCCTCCCACGCTGGAGATAAGGCCTGAAATGGAAGCTGAATGGGGCTGGCTGAGGTAAGGCTGTGTGTGCCCTCACAGGTGACACAGCTGGGGAGCTTTAAACACACCGGGCACGGGGATGGGTGACTGCAGTAACACCCAGGGATGCTCTTCATCCAAAATCAATCAACACTGCTGATTAACAGCCACCAAAGCTCACCCCACTGTGCTGGCCAGGCTCTTCCCTGGGCTCCCAGCTTGTTTTTGCAGCTCTGCAAACTCCTGGCTTTTTGTCATTCCCTGCCTGAACCTCCAGCCCCGCTTCCCCTCCACGCTCCCCCTCATTCCCAGGAGCATCCCTCCTGCTTAATCAGGGCTGTGCACCTCTACAGAGAGCTCCAGTCACATCCTCTCTGCAATTCAGATGTGATGCCAAGACTCATCAGCTTAAATTAGCTGCTTCTGATCTGCCTGGAGTTTCCTTTTGCCAGGATGAGAAGGCAGAAAGCAGGCAGGCCCTTTCCCATGCAGGCACCACGGCATTCCCACGTGATGCAGAACTGCCAGGAAGGCTGTTTGCTCCTGGTGTCTGTTTACAGGGCAGATGGTTTCTGCTAATAAAAGGGGAAAAAAAAAATCTATGTACAAAAAAAATATGCCTTTACCAAGACAAGTGCCAAAATATTTTGGACTTTAGGAAACGCCAGTCCCACAATTAAGGTTTAATAGTAGGAACAGGCAGGACTGCACTGTGTTCTTCCAGCTGTAGTAAAAGCCTCATTAGGGAGGAGGGGGCAGCTCAACATTTGTGCTCAGGTCCAGCATCTCCCAGCCAGGGAAAACCACCAACACCAACTGCACTTCCCCCTGTTCCTCCAGGGAAGAAACAAGAACAGAGGATGAGGAAAATTAGACTAAAATGCAATTTGTATTTGCAGGTTTGCCTGGCCCCTCAGGTCCATATCCTGAGGTTTCCAGGCAGACACAAGAGCCCTGAAACTCCTGCCTGCTCCTTTCTTGTTCCAGAAGTATTTCCCTTGTTCCCAAAAACGTTTCTAAGGCCATCCCCAGAGCGTTCCCAGGGCCCATCCTTGAGAAGGATGAAAGGGCTGAGGGAAGCACCAACTTTCCCTACCTGCAGTGTTTCATAACAAATACCCCAAAGCACTTTCCAACATTACTCTGCAATTTAAGCCAACGCTGCAGCTGCTGCAGAGGCTGTGACTTGATCGTTCCAGGCCCGGAAGGTGAAATCAAACAGCACCCACAGCTTCTGCAGCCTCCTCAGAGCTTCCAACCTCACTGGGTTTCTGAAAGCCCCAGCCCTCAAAGCCAGTAAATCTTGGCTTTGATTAGGAAAAAAAACCAACAAAGCACCTCTAGTTCTCATGGCAATGCTCAAAGATTAAAACCAAACCATTCTTCAGGTGAACTCCACGGGCTGAGGAAGGGGAAGGCTGAGGACAAGGAGACACAGCCCTGTGGGTGTCTCTGGGCTGGGGGACAGGGCTCACAGGTCAGCTGGAGCTGGCAATGCCCTGCTGAGTGCTGAGCCACCCAGGAAAGGGTTAACAGGCACCTGGAAATTCCCTGTGCAGGGACAGGACCTGCACATCCCAGTGCCCACCCTGACTGGGCTGCACTCACCTGCCTCCCCATTCGCAGCTGGTTAGCATCACTCAAACCCCGAATTTAGCTGGGCATGTCCAGCAAGAAACCAGGGGATGTCCACCCAAACAGGCTGGGAAAGCATGGGAGAGGTGCAGATAATGCAGGTAATGCAGGTGATGCAGGCAATGCTCCCTGGCCCAGGGACTCCAGAGGGGACAGAGGGAAGCTGGCAGGACACAGCTCTGCCTTCTGCACACACTCCTTATCCTGGATTCCACTGGAAGCCTTCAGCCTGTTCTTCAGCCTCCTCCAGCCCAGCAGAGAGGAGCTGGATGTGACCAGGCTGCTGACACACACTCCCTGTCCCTGCTGGGAGTGTGGGGGTGTTTTCTTTCAAATAAATAAATATTTAAGCGGAGCCAGCACCAACAGAAGGGAGCAGGAATGCTGAAAGGTCAGGGGATGGTGATCCTGCTGGGCCAGCCTGGCTCCCAGGGGTCAATGAAAGATTTATATCTCCATGATCCAGTTTCTGCTGAACTTCAGCTCAGCCCTGGGGTGCCTTTAAAGATATGGCCTCACATCCCTCTTGGGGCTTTGGAGGGGTTCTAGAGGCACTGAGTGAGCCCTGAGGGGAGGCTGCCTGTGCTCATGGGCAGCTGCTGGCACCCACACACCGATGCCATCTGCACCCTCTGCCCTGGGATCCTGGGGTGCCTTCAGCTCCCCATTCCCAGGATCCTGGGTACACTCAGCTCCCCATTCCGAGGATAAACTCAGCCCCCCATTCCCAGGATCCTGGGTACACTCAGCCCCCCATTCCCAGGATCTCAGGGTGCCCTCAGCCCCCCATTCCCAGCACGGGCACAGCTCCTGTGCTGCAGCAGCCCAGAGGAAGCTGGCTGCCCACAAGGGCCAGGTTTTGGGTTGCAGCTCTGTTCCAGGTGAGGTTGGAAAAGTCCCCTTGCAGGGCACTACCACAGAATGTCAGCCCTGGGGTGCCCATCCCCACCAGGAGCTGGAGGAAGAGGAAGCTGTGATGCACACGCCGCTCGTTCTGAGAAGCGCCGGCTCCTCCCGGCTTCTGCCCAAGAGCTGCTTCTGAGAAAGGCTGAGAGCCGACCTCAGTGCCAGCTGTGCCAGGAGAGGATCAGCCCTGCCCCTCCTGGGCAAGGGATGGCAGCTCAGGGCAGGCAGCAGGGCTCTCCTTGCCCCAAGGACTCACCACCCCTCTCCAGGCTCTCCGTGCATCCAGCTACCCCTGTGCCTCAGAGTTAATCCAACCCTCTCCAAAATAAAGCCCTACAGATGCCATCAAAGGGCTGCCCAACAGCATCATTTACAGAACCACAGAATGATTTTGCTTGGAAAAAACCTCCAAAAGATCACCAAGTCCAAGCTGTGCCCCATCCCCACCTTGTCACCCAGCCCAGAGCACTGAGTGCCACATCCAGTCGCTTCTTGAACACAAGCAGGGAAAGGTGGCAGCAGCAAATTTCAGTTTCTGTCATGGGAAGTTAAACATCAGACCCACACAGCTACAAAAGAGCTCTCAAAAGCACTCTGAAAATTAATCTGTTTGTTTGTGGTGAGGTGGGACTCCTCTTGGGCCTTTCTTGAGCTTCCTGGAAAAATCCCCACATCAGGTTCTCTCTCTGCTGCAAAGGGCTCACCATAACTTCTTCCACACCGAGCTGCACAACTCTCCTCTACAAAACCAGCACTTGGTGGGGTCCCCCCTCCACACTCAGAACATTCCCAACTCCTCACCTGCCCCTGATGTTCCACAGGAGGCTGATGACAGAAGGTTTGGGGTGCAATAACCTCCTTTCCCTGTTAAATACCCAAGGTTTAGGGAGCAATTACCTCCTTTTCCCTTTTAAATGCCCAATGTTTAGGGTGCAATAACCTCCTTTTCCTGTTAAATACCTAAAGTTTAGGGTGCAATAATCTCTTTTTCCTGTTAAATACCCAAAGTTTAGTGTGCAATTACCTCCTTTTCCTGTTAAATACCCAAGGTTTGAGGTACAATAATCTCCTTTCCCTGTTAAATACCCAATGCTTAGGGTGCAATAACCTTTTCCTGTTAAATACCCAATGTTTAGGGTGCAATAATCTCTTTTTCCTGTTAAATACCCAATGCTTAGGGTACAAGAACCTCCTTTCCCTGTTAAATACCCAAGTGGCACTCAGGCTGGCACAGAGCAGGGNAGTTTAGTGTGCAATTACCTCCTTTTCCTGTTAAATACCCAAGGTTTGAGGTACAATAATCTCCTTTCCCTGTTAAATACCCAAGTGGCACTCAGGCTGGCACAGAGCAGGGAACCTGGAACACAGACCCCATNCCCCTGATGTTCCACAGGAGGCTGATGACAGAAGGTTTGGGGTGCAATAACCTCCTTTCCCTGTTAAATACCCAAGGTTTAGGGAGCAATTAACTCCTTTTCCCTTTTAAATGCCCAATGTTTAGGGTGCAATAATCTCTTTTTTCCTGTTAAATACCCAATGCTTAGGGTACAATAACCTCCTTTCCCTGTTAAATACCCAAGTGGCACTCAGGCTGGCACAGAGCAGGGAACCTGGAACACAGACCCCATTCCCAAGGGATGACCATGGCCCCACACCCCTGGGACAGCTGTGCTGTGGGGACTCCCTGGAGCCGGCCAAGCACCACCCAGCCCGATGGACAGGATTCCTGAAGGCCACGTCCTGCCTCCCCAGAGGGCAAGGACCTCTCACAGTGACCTCCTCCCCAGGGAAGTAGGGCACCCCACACCCCCACAGCTGGGCAGAGCAGCAATTCCCCAGCAGAGGCTGAGCAGCACAGCTGGTGGCAGTGGCTGCTGTCACCCACGTCCTCTTGCACAACCCCGGAGCACTGCGGGGTCACGGCGGTGACTCAGGGCCAGCCTCACCCAGCCCTGGGCACCTCCTGGGCACCCCCAGCCCCACAGGGCTTTCTGTTCCCAGGGCATCACCCCATGGTTTCCAGGCAGGAACCTTCCCCTGCTCCAGGAGCAGGACAGGCACCCACCCTGGCAGCTGTGTGGGATCCACCCAAACCCAGCACGTTATGCAAACATCCCATTCCTCAGAACTGGCCCCAAGCCTTTCCTTCTGCTTTCATCCACCCAGGCCTCCTTAAAACACATGCTCAGCCCAAGGGAAACCTCTGCCTGGTCAGCTGGGGTGCCAGCATGAGATTCCCAGCATAGATATCGGGTGGTTTATCAAGGAAAAGCAAGCACTGGGCTGTGTGGGGTTACTGCCAGCAGCAGGAGGGTTTCCTGCAGGCCACCACGGGGCAGCCAGCTCAAACACTCCAGAGAATCCCAGAATGGGTTGGGTTGGAAGGGATCATCTTAAAGCCCATCCTGTTCCAACCCATGCCATGGCAGGGACACCTCCCACTGTCCCAGGCTGTCCCCAGTGTCCAACCTGGCCTTGGGCACTGCCAGGGATCCAGGGGCAGCCACAGCTGCTCTGGGCACCTGTGCCAGGGCTGGGGAAGATGAGTTTGACCATTCCTCTCTCCCAGTGCAGCTCCTGGTTTGCACCGAGGGTGGAACAAGTTCCTCCCCTGTGTGAGCACAGAGCTCAGCCCCTGCTGATGACACAGTGTTTCCAGCAGCCCAGGGCCTGCTGCCAAACACTCTTGGCTCTCCCAAGCCTCTGCCATGATTTCTTGTTTAACCCTGTAATTATATTGGCTAACTCCAGCCAGCTATCTCAAGATGCAGCTTGTTGGGAAGTCACCACCACACTAAGCACTGTCAGCTCCAGGTCACATCCTGACCTCCTTGGTCTTCCTCCTCCTCCTCCTCCTCCTCTCCCAGCTTGCACCAGTATCAGGGTGACTGGCAGCCCCAAAACCCCAATTTCCTCATCTGTAACCGAGTCATTTGCACGGGCTGCTCACCCCTGTGTCTGCAGCTGGTTTGCTCAACATTGACATGACAAATCTCTCCTATTTGACTCTGCCTGAAGTACAGGACTTCCAGGCACAAATGACAGATGAACAAGTTTCCAACACTTTCTCAGACTGTAATTTCACACACGCACGTCTTTCACCAATGCTGGAATCATTAAGGGCCTTTTGGAATGCTTTGGGTTGGGAGTATTATGGTCTGCCCTTGTCTTTCCTGTGGGAGCTGCAGTGCCAAGCCAGGCTTGGCCATCTCCAGCTGAACTGGATTTCATGGAGAGCTGGGACAGCCACTCCTCAAAGCCATCACCACTGGTGGATCCCATGTTCCTGCTGGGTTTCAGGGCACAGTGACTGTCCTTGCTGGATAATTCCCTGGGAAAGGCTTCAAAGCCACAGTTGCACTTCAGGAAGGATGCAACTGAAAAGCCTGACACTGATGGGACCTTGTCTTTGCTGACCAGGAGGCTGTGCCTTGGCAGCAGTCACCCAAACACAGAATCAGAAACTTTCCACTGTAGGACAGAGCTCAGGACACCGAGGAAAAAGCCCAAAAATGAACTTCAACCCCCACGTTTGTACACAGAGGTTAACTAAGGTACAAAGGGAAATCTGCAGCCTTCATTCCTATTCCAAATTCCATTAAGCATATCTGTGCCATCACTCCTATTTGTAAATGGTTCCTTTTCAATGACAACACAATCCAGATTTGGAACTCAGTGCCCTGGATCCAGACATGGAAGCTTGGGCAACCGTGACACCTCTGCCTCATTTCTGTAATAAAGGTCATTAATGACACAGATCCTGCCTGGATTAAAAACATGAGGGAACTGCAGGGGCTACTCAGGAAGCTCCGTGCTAAAAACTTTCCCAAAGCAGCCTTTATTTTTTAATAAGCACATCAGCGTGCACAACCCCTGACAGCCCACAAGGTGCAGAGCAGGGGATGCAGGAGTTGGGCATGCAAATATTTGTCTGTGCTGTGACAGCCCCTGCAGCTGCCTGCAGACAGCTCAGGAATGCACACAAAGCCCGGGTGCCCGTGTGGTTTTCTCCCTGTTGAGCTGCAGAGTGAGAGATTTTACATTTCCTAAATGCCTGCCCACAGCTGGCTGTGGCACAGCCCTGCCAAGGCCCGGGTGACAGCTGAGCTGGCAGGGCTGCTGTGCTGCCCAGGCTGCCACAGCAACTGCAGGCAAAGGCACGGAACTCCAGGAGGAATTCTGAAGGCAGGATGGGAAGATAAGACATTTAAATGAACTAATCTGCAGGGAGTTGCAGGGAGTTCACATGAGTCACTTGGGTGTGGATGTCAATGTCTGGCCAAGGCGATAAGTGGATCCCCCCACCTCCCACACACAGGGTGTTATTCAGACATCACCTGATCTTCCTGGTGACTGCAGAGCCTCCAGAACCGGGGCCTTTGTTCCTGGGAATCACGGGAGGCACCCTCAGCATCCTTCCCCATGAAGCCTGCTCCAGACACGGCCCCAGCCCCTCTCCCTGCAGGGATGGAGCCAGACACATCCCTGCTGTGGCCAGGAGAGCTGGGCAAACACCAGCAGCTGAAGATCACCTCTGCTAGCATTTCCTACATCCTGCACCACTAAACTGTGCCACTAAACTGCTATTAAGGAGCTGGCTCAGGGATGCACTGCCAAGGGGAGCTGCTCCATGCCAAGCTGCTGAAATCCATTTGCCCCAACACCCGGGAGGCTGCCAGGGATGGGGGACAAGGGATGGGGGACAAGGGCAGCAGTGGGCTGTGCACAGCCTCAGCTTCCCCCACCCCATTCCCTGAGCATCCCCAGCAATTCCCAGCAAAGATTCCTGAGATACCCCGAGTTTTACATCATCTGTGGCAGCAGGCACAGGCTCCCCTCGCTGATGAAAGGGAACATTATCCCTCTTTACATCGGGAGGAATTCCAGCCTCTATCAGCAGCCTGGACCTGCAGCTACAAGCCCAGGGCCCTGCATGGGACTCAAGCAAACCAGTCCAGATGCCAGGGCCACCAAAAGCCCCAAACTGGTCCCAGAACAGGGCTGTGAGAGGGAGAGGGACAGTGCTGCAAGCTGAGAGTCACAGCAGCACTGCCAGAACAGTTATTAGATTTTATTTCATAGAATCCCAGACTGGTTTGGGTTGGAAGGGACCTTAAAGCTCATCTCATTGCAGCCCCATGGGCAGGGACACCTCCCCCTAGCCCAGGCTGCTCAGGTCAGATCACTGCTGGGTTTTTTTAATTTTGAGTTTTTGATCAGTCTTCAGTGTCTTAAACCCAGCTGTTTCCAAGTGTACCTGTTGACTTCTTTCCTTGTGATGTGTTCAAACTTAATGAGCTTCTGTCTGCCAAGAAATACAAAATTCACTAAGGAATTGTAGTTAATCATTGATTTTCAAGGCTACAATTTCTTTTAACGTGGGGTCAGGATTGTGAAGGGTGAATGCTGTGGGCCGGATCCAGCTCTGCCAAACCCAATACAGTGGGAATCCTCAAAGCTGCCTTTCTACACACATTATTTTTAGAGAAGAAAACATCAAAATTCAAGATTGCTCTTAAAGGCGCCTGAATATTCACTAACTGCATAAATGAAATTGTCCAGGATTCTTTTGATACCACAGTGCTTAAAATATCTTTAAAGCACTGCACAAGCAGCACTGGAAGCAACTCACAAACTGACAGTGGATATAATTTAAGTGTCCTATTTTTTTTTTTTTTTTACTGTTCTGGAGTGTTAGAACAACCCACAAATACTAAATGGCAAAGGCAATTTTAAAACTAATTTTTTTTTCTGTTCATTTACCGAGGGGTAGAAAATCCCAGAGTTTTCTGAAGGTATTTTGTTGGGAATCAGAGCACAGGTGAAACACTTGAGGTGTGCTCTGGAGGGACTTGGAGCACACGATGCTTCCTACCCCAAACTCCTAAAAATGGGTGCAGGCAGCAGCTGCAGGCTGGTCCCACACACACGTGGGGACGATGTGCCCCATCTGTGTCACCATCCAAGATGTTACAGTGCCACCTTCAGTCTGAAAGATGGGAGGAAAATCCCTTTAGGAGGCAGCCATGCCCCCAGGAGCCTCCCCAGGAGAGCCTGGTGCTGCCACAGGAACGAGCCCATGGCAAAGCAGCACCTCCAGGCTGCATCCCTGCCTTGGCACTCATGGGCTGTGTTTAAAGCTTTCCTTGCTCTGTCCTGCTGCACTCATGGGATTGTGCCCAGACAGGTCCAGGCTGGGGAGTTCCCATCCCTGGCAGTGTCCAAGGCCAGGCTGGAGCAGCCTGGGACAGTGGGAGGTGTCCCTGCCATGGCAGGGGTGGCACTGGGGGGGATTTAAGGTCCCTCCCAACCCAAACCAATCTGGGATTCTGTGAACACAGAAAGCTTGAGGAACAGATGAACCAGGCCCCACCCAAATTATCCCTAAAAACACCTTAAATGGGGAAAAAAACCCACTTCTGTCTCCTACAGCAGCATTTAAAACAGGTCTGGTAGAGAAACAAATTCATCATGTTTTACACGAGATTTTAGGGCAGGAAAGGAAGTTTTGATGTTAAAGGACACTGGAAAGAAATACATTCTCAAAGTAAGCTTTGCCAAATGGCTCCTCAGGAATAGATGGACTGCAGAGCACTCCAGAGTCAGGGCACAGCTGAGCCTGGGGCAGGATGGTGACAGAGCACTGAGGTGAAATCCAAATTTCCTGCCTGTCCCACACTCATGCAGTTACTCCCCACATTCATCAGCCCTCACTGAGACCTGCTCTCAGATCTTCATTTAAAACTGGCTCATGAAATGCAAAACCCCACCAGCTACAGACACACTCCAAACCTCTACCTAGAGCACATGGTTACATAAAATTGCATCTGCATGAGACACTCTGGCTATGCATAATTTATCCCCACTCCCATCCACACACAGTAATTAGCCCTTGCTGACACTTAATGAATGGGAATTCTCATGAAAGTTCTCCAGTTTTTGTGCTTCATGCAAACATATTCAGTGACTAATTTCTGGTTCTTATCTAATTCGAACCGTTCATCTGAAATAATGAATTGGTTGCCAACTGAAACTTTCTTTAAACTGGTTTTAACAACAACAAAAACACAGCACAGAATCATCTTTTAGAAGCAAAAGCACACCACAAAATCATCTTTTAGAAGCAAGAACACAACACAAAATCATCTTTTAGAAGCCAAAACCCTTCAGAAGTGCAGTGCTTCCCCCTGAAGTCATGCGTGCTGCGGGGGGATAAAGGAAGGGAGCAAAATAATCAGCCAGACTGGAAAGCAGCAGTGATGCACTTGGTTATCTCACTGTGCTAATCCTCTATCAGGTGACTGCTCACAAGGTTTCTTTAAGCCCTCATTACTGGGGTAGAAATCCAGAAGCAGGAGGGACACTTTGGTGACCCCAGAAGAACACGTTTGACCTGGGAGAGGGCTGGGGGGGATTTACAGACCCACCCCAAGGGAGGTGGTGCCTCACAGCAGAAGAGCTGGGAGGGGAGGCAGCAAAGTGCTCTGCTCTGAAGAAATCACACTGAAATGGTATAAATCAAACAGCTTTTGCTCCCCAGCCAGAAGACACAAATTAGTGACTAGGCTTCGGATCTAATTCCAGGAGCTCTGAACCTGCAGCTTGGCAGAGATGAGGCTTTTAATTCTCTCATTAAAAGCCCTTCCAATTGAGTAGACATTAATTGTAGTTTTTCACAATACTAAGCTCAAATCATATGACAACAAATCCTACAAGTCAGTTGGAGATATTTATACCAGGATGGGTTATAACCTGTTGGTTGTGCTTCAGACACTTCCACCAGGTTGAAAATACTCTCCCTAAATGTGAATTTAAGGCAGAACAGGTTCTCTTCCCCTGATCCAAGCCATGAGGAGTACCTGGCTGTCACCACTCACTGTCACCTACTCCAGCACACACACAGAGTGCTCTGGAGGGCTGGGAAGTCCCAGGTACATTTACAAAATGAATTAAATACAGTAACAGAGCACTGTACCCAATCTTCCATTAGATTGGTCTAATCTAGAAAAAACAAAGCAAAACTCCAAACTCACCTTGATCATTTCTGCCACGTAACTCTCTGGTCCTGTGTATTCTGTGGAATCTTTGACTTTCACTAAGACAATAAAGCACAAATAGTGCCACATGTTGTGCTCTTCCTTAATGTGCTCTTCAAAGGTGACTGTCTTGTTGTCAAACTTATCTCTCTCCAAACCTGTGAGAGGGACACAGGGAGAACCCTGAGTGTTTGCCAGCTGGGGACCAGCAAAATCAGCTCGAGAATAAAACCCATTTCTAAAGTCTGCTGCACTTCTGGGAGTCACAGTCATTCTGGAATAGACACTGAATATCAGGATAAAATCTGATAAATACCTGGGGAAAGGGAGAGGGGAAAGGGAGAGGGGAAAGGGAGAGGGGAAAGGGAGAGGGGAAAGGGAGAGGGGAAAGGGAGAGGGATGAAACAAAAAAGAGGGGAAAAGAGGAGGAAGAGAAAGAGTAAAGTGCAATGAGTAATGCTTATATTTATTATACATAACAGAAAAAATTTGGTTAAAAAAGGCAACAACCCTGTAGCAAGCAGTTTGTTGGATTTCATAACACATCTCCTATTTTTAGGCAAACTGATAGCAAAAGCAACGTTTGCTTTGCAGCAAACTTCCAAAGGTTATCCCATCAGGCTGTGTGTTATGCAACATGGCAGGACCATGTCAGTCAACCACAGCACCTCCATCCCCAACCTCCTGCTGGGAAAAGCTTCCACAGGCAGCTTGGAAAAAGTGACTGCTCATAAAAACCTCTCCTGTCCCAATAGGAAACTGTTCTTTAAGGCAGAGGAGAAGCAAGAACTGAAGTCTTGAGGAAAAATGGTATCCTGAGCATTCCCCATCTGTTCCTGCTGCCAAGCTCCAGTGCACGTGGTACCCAGGAACATGAACTGGCTGAGGAATGCAAGGAGGAACAGCCAGGAATTCATTTTTTCCTGTGAGTTTGAGCTATCCCTGGCTTACCCAGAGTAACCCCTTCTTGTGAAGTGTCTCCACACTTACCACAAATAAAGCAAGTGGTTTTTAAAATTTCTTCTTTCTTCTGTTTTTCACTCCTTAAATCGGCAAAAGTGTCAATGATCACCCCAAAAATCAGGTTCAGGACAATAATGATGACCATGAAGAAGAACAACAGATCATAGATCACTCTAGCAGCAAAGAGAGGTTCCTGCAAGGTACAATTTTGAATTATTAAGAGCCCAATTAAGTACATATTTCACCCTCATTACCACCTTGCCCCACATTCCTTTCCCAGAGACTCTCCACTGCTGATGCTCTCCAAGGGGAACTCACAAGTCAAAACATTAAATGAAACTAAAATGAAAAATTAAAATGTAAAAGTCACTGAAAGAAAAGCCAAATCAGTCAGCTGCCAGTGTGGGATCTCTGCAGAGCTGCTCTTCCTGTGCCCAAGATTCTGGACTTCTCTCACTTTCACAAGAGAAAAAACTCTTCTCTCACACACTGAAATTTGTTCTCACCCCTCCCTGAAGCCCTGCCAAATTATATCCTTACATTAATCTGCAGTATATCAACAGAGGATCAGTATGGACCATAAAGTCTTTTACTGGAATTTAA
Organism: Aegithalos caudatus; assembly: GCA_013389925.1. Lineage (NCBI taxonomy): Eukaryota > Metazoa > Chordata > Aves > Passeriformes > Aegithalidae > Aegithalos > Aegithalos caudatus. The sequence continues at coordinate 119,782 of WEIU01007574.1, forward strand.
TACCATTAATTGCATTTAACAGCCATGTAAATGAACACTAAGCTGGACTTTTGAGTACACATTCCACATTTACTGCAGGCCTGAATACTCAAAATATCCAACCCCCATTTTCACAATCATCCTGCCAGTCAGGTGCCAAACATATGATTAAGTAACTTTGAAGGCTAAGTTTCAGAAAAAAACCTTTGAGATTTCAGGCAAAACAAAAAAGCACTGCCCCAGTGTGGCTTTGGGGGTGACAGCCTGAGCCTCAGATCACAGAATCATCACACAATTGTAGGATGGGGGGGAGGGACCTCAAAGCCACCCCAGCCATGGCAGGGACACCTCCCACTGTCCCAGGCTGTCCCCAGTGTCCAACCTGGCCTTGGGCACTGCCAGGGATCCAGGGGCAGCCACAGCTGCTCTGGGCACCTGTGCCAGGGTCTGCCCACCCTCCCAGGAATGATTTCTTCCTAAATGATGGACACAAACAGCTCAAGCAGAGGGGAGCCAGAGGGGGGTCACTGACAATTCCTGCTGCTCAGCCTGGTTCTCACTCTGGTGACGGCTCCAAACCACATCCATCCTTCCTCCCCCACACTCCCACCAACCCAGCCTGGTCCCTGTCCTCTCATCCCTTCCATTTGGCACATTACCTCTCCTTAGGTAACAAGAACTCGTGCCACTGGCACCCAGCAGTACCACAGCATTTTCCTGTGCCACCTCACGCTCCTCCCTCACTCATCTGTACTCATCTCCTTCCTTCAGCTCACACTGTTGGCTCCCCCTTCCCTGCTCTCCTGGGCCCCACTCTGGAGAGCCCAGGAGCTGTAAAAGCCTGGGGAGAAGCCTGTGAGGGGTGGCTGGTGTTTAATGTCCCCCCAGGGATGCCAGCACAGCCCCAGGAGCGGCGTGTCCCTGAGTGCCGCTCCTCGCCGTGTTTGCAGCGCTGCACACGCACTGTCCCCAGCACTGCACATCCCAGCCCTCCTCAGTATCACTCCTCCACCCCCAGCCAGTGGTAATTTACCTCTTTGGAAGGTTTCCTGAGCACATCACCTACTCCACCCCCGCTCCTGAGCCCGTGACTCAGTACAGTAACAATGCACATCAGCAGCGTCTCGCACGTATGCTCCTTGTTCTCTTCCTCCATCTCCTCAGTGATCAGCTCTGGGAACACAGCAAGCAAAGACACGTTTCACAGCCAAGATTAGCTCTAAATCCTCCTCTCCATTCTTTGCTGGGTATGCTCTCTCCCCCCATCTCAGACTGCCAGCCTGTGTTGCAAGTCCCTGTAGGTTCATTCCCCAAATAATCACGGAACAGGGCGGGCTGGGGGGACCCTGCAGATCACCCAGGCAGGGTCACCTGGAGCAGGGACACAGGAATAATCCAGGTGGGTTTGGGATGTTTCCAGAAAGGGGAATTCCATGATTCCCTGGGCAGCTGCTCCAGGGCTCTGGCCCTCCATCCAAAGAAGTTCTTTCTCATGTTGAGGCAAAACCTGTTTAAATTTATGGCCACTGCTCCTGGTCCTGTCACTGGGAACCCCTGGGAAAGGTCTGAAACCATGCTCTGACACCCTGTGGGGATATTGTATGGATTGATGGGATTCCCTCTCAGTCCTCCCTGGACTAAACAGTCTCTCCCCAGAAGGGAGATGCTCCAGACCCCTCACCATCCCATGGCCTCCCCTGGACCCTCTCCAGAGCCACCCTGGGAGCAGATCTCCTCCCTGCCCTCCTCTCCCCACTGCCAGTTTTCTTTTGTGCCTGAGCTGCTGCCTGTGCCTGGGTGAAATCTCTTCCCATCCTGCTCGCCTGCACAGCTCAGATCACCAGATGCCTGTTTATACAGAATCCGAGCTTTTTGACAGCTCAGAGGACAAAGTGTTGCCTCTTCCACTCTCCCCTGGTGCCTGACAGATTGCACAGCCTTTGGGCTGCACTCAAAATGGCAACTTCCACTCAGAGCTTTCAAATGGCTAAAAGATCACTGCTTGTGGAAACAGCATTCAGCTAGAAAAGCAACACGCTTTTTTTGACCTTCTCTTCGCTTGGCTCAAGGCTCCAACTTCACTGTTTCACTTGCAGAGCTGCTAAAATCCACTCCCTAACCTCAAACACTCCCCTGTACCCATTAAAAACCTCACGACTTTCATTCCATCACAGAAATGCTCAGGAGCAGATCCCACCTTCCCACAGGCAGCCTGGAAAGGCCCCAGTCCCTGTGCAACCCTGAAATAACCAGAACAGAGAGAGAGCACTGGCCAAACATGGGGCACCATGAACGTCCCTGGCCACACCAGACCCTGGCTATGTCAATTATTTGTGATACAAAAACATCCCTGAGCTTTCCTTCCTGCAGCCAGAGTGATGGAGCTGAGAGAAGCAGCTTTTCCTGCAGCAAAGCTGAATTTTCCTTTCTCAGGGAGGACCCCTGAGCAAAGCAGAGCCCTCTGCTCCTGTGAGCAGGGGCTGGTGGCCATCACTGACCTCTGATGGCCATGCAAGAGCTGCTCTTCCCAGAGGTACTGGGAAGTTCTGTCTGCCCCTCCCAGCCAGCACTGTAAATCTCCCAAAAGGAAATTACATTTTCTAGAAATAAAACTGAAATATTTCAATACCCAGGTAATATCTCACTTTCCTGATCTCCAAACCCCTCAAACCTACCACTGTCTGTTTAATCCATCAGTACTTAATACTTCCTGCCATGATATTAAAACAGTTCCTTAGAGTTTGAGATAGAACAATGCTGCCAATAAACCATATTTCACAGGGCATTATCCTCTGAGATCACATTTAATAGCCTCATGCTTTAAAATAATAAACTTTGCAAAGAGGCAAACTGCATCTCTTCCTTCTCCAATTGATGCAGAAAATTAAAGAGTATGGCAGTGTTTTATGAAGTCTGCTTTAGTTCTAAGTTTCTCTGCTTTAGTCACTTCATGTAACAAACGTTATTTATGCTGCTGGCCTAAATTAATCCTGTTTCAAGTTAATCTCGAGATAGCTTTGTTCCCAAATTTATTGCATAGGATTTTCTAAAGACCTGATTTTAATAGAAGGTGATGAACTAAAAAGGAGGGTGAAAGCTCAGGGTGTGAGTTCGGGGTTCAGAGTGGTGCTTACGGTCGGAGGGGATGATGGAGGAGCAGTTCTCACTGCTCCCTGCCTTGCACACGTCTGAGTAGAGGAACTCGCCAGTCATGGTCTCACCGGGCTCTGTGCGATCTGAAACCACAAAATGCTGCATCAGAGGATGCTGAGGCACCTGGCAAGGTGACTGCTCAGGTATAGGGCTCCCCATCATACTCAGGGTGCAATTACAAGACATTTAGAGCGGGACACTAGTTTAGATCTGATTTACACATTCCATGGTTTTAGACTCAACCACAAAAGCATTTGTATTTCACAGAATCCAAGATTCACTGAGGTTGGAGAAGACCTCCAAGATTCCTCATTCAGTGGCTGATGCCCACCTTGTCCCCAGCCCAGAGCACTGAATGCCACATCCAGCCTTTCCTTGGACACCTCCAGGGCTGGGCACCCCCCTTCCAGTGCCTGACCACCCTTTCCACAAAGAAATTCCTGCTGATGTCCAACCTGGCCACCCCTGGCCCAGCCTGAGACCGCTCCCTTGTTCCAAGAGCCCGACACTACCGAGAGTTATTTCCCCAACACAGCAATCAGTGCTGGCACCGACCTGGCAGCAGGGTCTCGTTGGGGAGCTTGTCCACTTCCAGGATGAAGTCATCCTTGAAGAAGAGGTATCCCACGATGGAGAACAGGTAGACCAGGATGAGGGCCAGCACGGCGGTGAGGATGATGGAGCGCCCGTTGCGCGTGACGCTCTTGATGACGTTGAGCAGCGTCTCCTCCCGGTACACCAGGTCAAAGAGCTGGGGACAGCCAACAACAACAGCACGTGGAGCTGCCATCGTGTCCTGGGCCCTGCACTTGGGGACAGCAGGGGCTGGGGCAGCTGTGCCCTCCTCTGCAGCAGCCCATGCCCACTGCGGGCAGGTGTTCCTGCCTCAGTGCAGACACACACCCAGCTGCCAGCACAGACTGCTTTTACAGTGGTTTTTATAGTGTTATCTACCCCCCTCCCAGCCTCCAGACAGCTCACTTCAAATTTCTTTAAATCTTAATTTACTGAGTGTTTCATTAAAGAAGCGGTGTTTTTCCCCAAATCCTGTGTTCATATTTCTCTGCTGATATTCGCTTCATTTTCCACTGGGTCTGGGACAGGCAGGTTGTGGCTATGCTGGTGGATCACAGGACAGGTATTTGTTAAACTGGGCCTCCATGAACACAGCAAATAACCAGCTCAGGTACCAGAGAGTGTGGCAAACATCCACCAAAAAATAGCCTGTTCTGAATGGGATTTCAGCTGTGCTTCAACAGTGCCACATTTTCTCCACCAACACTAGATCCCCTCCTTCAGTGTTGTTCTAGAAGCATTGTGCTGTGCAAGGTGGATCCCACCCCAGAGAGAAGTAACACGTGTGCCAGCATCCCTGTCCATCCCATGAGGGCTGGAACCTGGATACAGCCATGGAGACACTCCAAAGTTATCCAGCTGCTCCAAAAGCAGGGACACTGTGTTATAGTTATTGATAATAACACAGCAAAGCATCACAGCCCATCTCATCCTACCTCATGGCAGGGACACCTCCCACTGTCCCAGGCTGCTCCAAGCCCCAGTGTCCAACCTGGCCTTGGGCACTGCCAGGGATCCAGGGGCAGCCACAGCTGCTCTGGGCACCTGTGCCAGGGCCTGCCCACCCTCACAGGAAGGAATTTCTTCCTTATATCTAATCTAAACTTCTCTTTTGGTTTGAAACCATCCCCCCATGTCCTCTCCATATCTGCCTGTGCAAGAAGTCACCCAACAAAAGGGATGTGGCAGGAGCCCTGCTGTCTCTCACAGTAACCTTTCCTAAAGAAAACCTCCAGTCTGTGGCTCTTCCCAGTGTCCAAGTTTCCCAGCAGAAAAGCAGAAATTTTCCTGGATATGCCCAAGATGGGACTTCACAAACAGAGCAGAAGACATTCTGAGGGCCAAGCAAACACCCACCAAGAGGCTGTAAAAGAACTCATGCACGAAGAGCCCCAGGGCACAGATGAGCAGGTACAGGAGATGGTAGAGGAACTCCACATCCATGATCATGGCCTTGTATCCTCGCGTGAAGGTTCCGCAGTTACCCACAAAACTCATCAGGAAAATGATTTTATTACAAACCTAAGGAAGGATCAACCATAAATTAATTACAATATTCAGGGAAAACAGACTGTTCCTTCAAGCTGGAGGTAACTTGGCACCTTGCTGGGCAATCCCTTCCAATGCCTGACTACTGTTTCCATGGGGAAAGTCCTGCTGATGTCCCTGGCCCAGCCTGAGGCCGTTCCCTCTCCTCCTGTCCCTGTTCCCTGGGAGCAGAGCCTGACCCCCTGGCTGGCCCCTCCTGACAGGAGCTGTGCAGAACCAGAAATTCCCCCTGAGCCTCCTTTTCTCCAGGCTGAGCCCCCCCAGCTGCTCCCCATCAGGCTCACAGTGCATCACTCAGTGAGCCTCACACAACCCCATAAATCCTGAGGCGGTCTGGGTGAATGACCACGTGCTTTAGGTCACAGAGACTCCTCCCTGTGCCCTCAGAGCTCTGCCTGCAGCCTGGGGAGCCGGGATTAAATGAACAACACGGAGCCCTCGTGCAAGGAACAGCCCAAGGAGGGAATTCCCCCTCCCAGCAGTCCCACCACCGTGTCCCAGGCTCTTTTTGCTCCGTGTGTTCACGTGCAGGAGAGGAACCCTTAGATCAGAGACACGAGCACGTGAGGAAAGCCCCCAGTGTTCTCACATTGAAGGCTCCCAGCAGGAAGAGCGTGGGCTGCAGCCCCACGGAGAAGATGAGGCGCAGGATGGTGGAGGCGATGAGGGCGCGGATGCCGTGGGGCTTGGGCAGGGCGATGACGATGGCCAGGGAGATCAGCATGGCTGTCCACAGCAGCCCGGACAGGTGGGGCTCCAGAGTGCCTGGGAGGGGAAAACAAACCCATTCCTGCTGAGCCAAACTGAGCACAGCACTGCTGTTTGCTCTGTCTCTGCAGGGCATCACCCAGCTGTGGGTTTGGGATCTTCTCTCGCCGTGTTAGAGCTGGGATTGAAGCACGGGAGATGCACTTTGTGTTCTGACTCAGCTGTTTATTAATTCTTACCTGAACTCACAAGCTGTGAGTTCCAGCCAACAAGGTAGAAAATGGCTCTAACTCTTTCCACAGTCTTTTAAAGCACTAATTACCCAATAACAAGGTGATACCTATATTATTTATACTTTTAACCCAATAACCAACCACCTGAGGTCTGCAAAGCAGACCTTTTCACCCAGCTACAAAAAAACACCCAACCCCATGAAGAAGGTGAAAGAACTAAGCCTATGCCTTAAATCCTCCATATTGCTTTATATATATATATATCACTACAGTCTAAAGCCTTAAATTCTAAGTTTCCAGGGTTCCATCACTCAGCCCCAGGGATGTTCAACCATCCCTGACTGCACAGCAGCAACATCTGAGCCCAAAGCCTTCAGCAGGTTTTAATCACAAACTTGTTACTAAATCATTATGCCAATGAGAAGTACTAGAGGATCTTAATTTTGGTGTTCAGTGCTTGTACATCTGAGTGCTGAGGGCCCTTTGCAGATGTGCTGTGCAGAGGCAGTCCCTGGGCAGGTGAGGACACTCCCAGAGCCTCCTGATGTGCTTTTGGTCAGACCCTTGTACCCAGTTTTGGCATCTCTTGCTATTTCTGGGTCTATTTAGACTGTCCCATGAGACTGGCTGCTTACACAACACCGAGCCCATGTGGCTAAAAATACACTTCCCTGAAAGAGCCATAAAAAAGATTCAGCCCAAAACACCATTTACCCCAGGTTTATGCAGAATGTGAGACACCTCTTTCTCAAAGCTGACCTAAAAAATTGTCTTCAAGCAACTGGTTCCTTAAGAGACAAAAAAAGCAAGATCCCCCAAATGTCACTAGCACAGAACTCGTGTCTGACTGGCAAGATCCTCACTCAGGGCTTTTCCCCCCCGCTCCCAAATTCAGGCAGCTTAGGAAATATTACTCTCATCTGACTACCACGAGCAGCCATTTAATCTTGTTCCAAATCACTGCAGATTAATAAAGACAGCAGAGGATGGATGGAAATTAAAAGTTAATAAGCGTAAAGTTGAGCAGCTGTTTTGGCTGCCTGGGGGGAGTCTGGGCTCCTGGAGCTGTCACACAGCACAAGGTGCAGAGCTGGGAATGGAGTCACTGGGTGGGAACAAGCAACAGCACGGAGAGGGGACAGAGGAAACCTGCAGCAGCTTATTTAGGAATGGCTGATCTAAAATCTAAGTAAGATTTATTGGGAATACATTGCTTTCAGTTCAGCAGGTCCCAGCAGGCCTGAAGAAACACCTGGAGTGACTGAAGCCCTCAGGTATTGCCTGGAACACCCACCTGGGCCTGGCCCAGAAGCCCAGGGTGCCCAGCAGCAGGAGGAGGGCAGTGCCAGGACCTCATGGGACCCAGCTGTGTCACCTCAGGGCAGAGCAGGGCTCCCCTCTCCTTCCCAGGGACAGAGAGAGGGTGGGAGCAGCGTCCTTGTCCTGGCACACGGAGCTCAGGGTGGTCACTCATCAGCTTCTGCACCCAGGCTGGCCCCAGAGCCTTGCTGGGAGCACAGGGAGTCCCTACACAGCCATGGGCAGGAGGGACAAGCAACCAGCAGGAAGTCCTCCCTGGCTCTGGAATTCTCACCATTCCAGAACCGAATTCCAGGCATCCAGTTTTGTTTCTGCTCCTCAAGTCAGAAGTTTTACAGCTTCTGCTACTGTCAGATGCTCATCAGCTGCTCAGTTCACCGTGTCTGAGCAATTCAAGACACTGACAACTTCCCCCAAACAGTCTGTTTGGAAGAGTCTTTTTTTTTTTTTTAAAGCTAAATATAAGATACACATGTATTTATTTATTTTACTTTTTGGATTCTAACCAGGAGAGGAAGAGGTTTTATCAAAACGTTACCTGACAAATAAAGAATTTCAAATATGTAGGGTAGGGCATCTTCAAAAAGCCAAACAATCCCCCCCACAGTCTTGCAGTTTGTAATCTCAGGGATCTCATTTAACCAGCAGCTTTCCTGGCAGCCATATATTCAGAGCTTTTAACTTGGGATCTTTGCAACCAGAGACAGAAATTCAGTTGCTCTTTGGGCTTGCTGGAACCTTCCAGCCAGGATCTGGGCTGTCCCACTCTGGGGACACCGGGTGTGACACTGAGGAACAGCAGCTGCAGCCACAGCCTGGTGGCAGAAGGTAAAGCTGTTCTCTTCCCCCTCTCAGCAAAGCTGGAATTTGGTGTAAAAGATGCCCCGACAGGCTTTTCCAGGATGCAAAGCCCCTACACACAAGGAAAAAGCTCCTACCTAGACATTCACATCAAGTGATGCTCATGACATTCCTGAGAATATCCCTGCAGAGTTCCCAGCTGCTGCTGCCAGGGCTCCAGCCCTGCCCTGCCCTGGGGTGAGGCTGGATCTGCTCTGGGAGCCTCCCACAACCCTGGCTGGGAGCAGAGCAGCTCCCATGGAGCTGTCACTGAGCAATCCCAGAATTGGTGGCAGGAATTCCCCCATGGAAATGCTCTGCTCTCCACACCCTTGGGGGGCAGGCAGCCCTGGGAATGGGCTCTTCTCCCTAATCCTCCACAGATTCCTGCTGGTCACCTCCCCCCCTGCCAAGGCAGGACAATGCCACCCACCCCCAGCACCAGAAGTGTATGGAAAATGCCATTAATGAACTGCAAGCTCAAGGAAAGCAACACATTCACCATTTCACTTATTTTTAGCTCAATCCTTAATTACAGGACTTTAAAACAAAGTAGAACAGTCAAGCAATTAGAGGTGGATGTTTGTCTTGGGTAATTCTTTTTTCCCCTAGGAAAAAGCATGGCTTTACATTTTCCTTAAAAATGTCTCAAGAAAGAGAACAGCACAATTTAAAACAATGCAATTTAAAAAGCCAAATTCTGTTCTCACTCTCACTGATATAAACAGCAGTGCACAGACACAAGTGGGGAAAGCACAATTTGGCCCATGACACCTTATTTCTTCACATGTTTTTTTTAGGTTAAATATCAGTACCTCCTCGAATTCCTTTGAATGGGTAGAAAAATGCCACGAGCAGGTTCATGAGGACAGCCAGGTTAAAGGAAATGCTGCTCCAGAAGGACATGTTCCGAGCACACCAGTACAGGAAAGGCTGAGCTGCAAAGCAGAAAATGATTTCTTTTTCATTGAGGGTAAAAATAAGAGGTCTCTATTTTAAAACAAAAAATCACCACCGAAATAAATTTGTTTTCAGTTTGCCCAAAAGCACAGTATCAAAAATAATAATATTCATGGCTTATTCTATTTAATTATCCTTCATCTTGGGGGCCCTTCAAGTTTCCTGGATGATGTTTTAAGGCAAAGGATCCCTGTTTCAAATATGGTTTAGCAGCTGCAAGAGAACAAGCTGAGAAAGTGCAAAGATCAAGCACTTGAGGCTTCCCCTAATAATATATTTTGTACTCAGGGTCACACCAAGAGTAATTTGGAGGAGGAAAATGAGCAGTGAGCTCCAGCCCCATCCCTCTGTGTTCTGCTGCTGCCAGCAGCTCCCCTGCACCAGGCAGTGCCACCTGCAAATTCATTTTCTGCTGAGAACAGCCCAAAAGAGCCCCAGAACAACCTGGGGGTGAAGCTCCCTGGCCTTCCCCCTGCCCTGGGGGGCAAAGGACTCAGTACATCTGCACAGAGCTCAGCGTACAGTCCAACAGCACATTTAAATCCCTAATGTTACACAGAAATACTTCTCCAAAAGACTCCTGATTTTAATAATCCCTGCAGCCAGAACCAAGAGGCAGAAAGCAGAAAGATTCCTTTGCTGAAGTGGTCATGAACCCAAGGAAGCCAAGAAGCTGCCTTGCAGTAATTCCCTCTGCATCCAGGCAAAATCCCCCTGATTTTAGCTCCTGCAGGCTTACTGCACAGCAAATTGTGTCCTGAAATCTGGAGTAGTGAAAAAAACCCATTAAAAATGCTCTCAGAGAAGGGAAAGGGCTGTTTTGCCCTGGTGGAAGGAGGCAGCGTGTTTAGACATCAAAGATCAAAGAAAAAGCTCTCAGTAAAATTTAGGAACAAGCTGCAAATGCAGACTTTGGGTTGAAGGGCAATTTATTACATGCAGTAGTTCTGAGCCTTGCAGTGGCCACCACCTCCCTCCAGCAAATCCCCATCTCTAATACCCCCAGATAACAAAGAGGTAAAGAATTCCACAATATCTTCATGTTCTCAATTTCCTTTTAGCTGGAAGAATTTGTAACCAGGTTTAATTAATTTATATTATATTATATAAGGGTGATTATAAAGGTCCAGGTTTAACTTTACACCTTCCTTTGGGGAAGGACACTGACTCTGTGTAGTGCTTCTGCCTGGCTTTAGCAGCTCATTTCCATTCTTAATTAACAATTAAGAGGCTTCTGGTGCTCAGATTATGGGCCAGCACCATGAGCTGAAGGGAGAGATACACAGGTCTTTATTTTAGAAGTCTTTTTGAGGGCTGATAAACTCTAACTGGCATCACATGAGCACACAGAGCACTGCCAGAGGTCACAGCTCCAACACAAACTCTGCTGAAAATGTGAGAAACAACTGTACAAATGCAAAACATCACACAGAGGTCAGACAAGGCCTAGATATTAGAGACAGAATAAATGACCCCTGTTTTTTAAAGAAAAAAACAATATTCTCCACTCCTGCAGGTGGATCTTGGCTAACTGGTGGTCTGTTGTTAATGATGGATGCCTCCACAGCTCGCCTGGAGACAGCCTCAAAGACAAAGTGACTCAAACAACAAAATCTAAGAGAATATATGGATGCTGTTGAAGTTGCCATTTGTTTAGGATGTCACACTCCCAGATTTCTTGCAGAGCTCTCAGATTTTTGGAAGCAGTCCCACATCAGCTCCAAGAGGGGGTTCCAGACCAGTCCTGCTCTTGCAGTAAGGACTGGAGGGGAGCTGATGCAGGGGAGGGGAGCAGCAGTGCTGTCAGATGGCAGGGGGGTGAGTGCAGCAGGTCACTGCCTTATCTGACATTTCACAGGGTCACTGCTGCTCAGGTCTCAGCACTGCCCACCGAGCCTCAGCTGCAGCGTTTGGCCTTCAGCAGAACAAGAACAAAAAAATTAAGCAAATGAGCTAGAAGGGTTACTGAGGGATGTGGTGGCACTGTGTGAATTAAAATATCATTTTAAGGGATTTCCCAGCTGCCAGTGGGAACCTGAGAGGGGAAATGAGAGCTTGAAAACACCTGTGTTCAGACATTTTAGCATCACAGGGATGGAAGGGACTTGTCAACCTGTCAGCCAGCCTACTTGCCAAAAAGGGATGAATTCTACTTTACCATTGCTGAGAAATCCATCTTTAATTTGTTCTTTAACATCTAGAGATGCCCCAACTCCACAGAATCTTTAGAATTGGAAAAGACCTTTACAATCACCAAGTCCAACCTTGCTGCACTTCCCACCCTTACTCCCCCTGCATCCATCACAGGCCACTCCTCTCTTCAGCTGGGTCCTCCCTCTGTCCCCCTTCCCATTCCAGCCACTCCTCCACACATTTGTTCCTTCTGCTGGATCTCAGAAAGGATCACCTGTGCTGCTCCTTCCTGCTCTGCCCTGGATCCCTTCCAGAGGGTCCCTACTGCTCCCGTGGCAGCGTGCAGAGGAGATTCTGGAGGCTGCTGCCACTCTGGGGAAGCATCAGCTGCTCAGGCAGCGTTTCAAACCCCCCAAAATCCCCACACCTCGTGGAGCAGCACGGACCCACCTCGCAGTTTCTTCTGCCAGTTCATCTCGTTGAAAAGGTCCTCAGACTTGAGGAAGAAGTCGTTGATCTTGCTGCCCTGCTCGTCCCTCTCCGTGGTGTAGTAGATGCGCAGCTTGGACTCCTTGGTGAGGAACTCGCAGATGCTGGGCACGGGGAACACGATCTGCTCCATGGTGCGGTCCGACCTGACAATCTGCACAGCAGCCTGCTCAGTCCTGCACAGCACTGCTCAGTCCTGCACAGCAGCCTGCTCAGTCCTGCACAGCACTGCCCAGCAGCCTGCTCAGTCCTGCACAGCACTGCTCAGTCCTGCCCAGCAGCCTGCTCAGTCCTGCACAGCACTGCCCAGCACTGCCCAGCAGCCTGCTCAGTCCTGCACAGCACTGCCCAGCACTGCACAGCAGCCTGCTCAGTCCTGCACAGCACTGCCCAGCAGCCTGATCAGTCCTGCACAGCACTGCACAGCAGCCTGCTCAGTCCTGCACAGCTCCCACAGCCTTTCCTTCCAAAGGTTTCTGACTCTTTGGATCCCCCTTGCAAACCAGCTATGTGCAGACATGTTTCCAAAGAACAGCAGCTCGACACGGATTGGATTTAATTTACCTTGCAGAGGAGCATTTAGCTCCAGAATTGTAATTTCTATGCTGTGGACTTATTCTGGCAGTAGCTGGGATTTCCAACGGGCCCAGAGAACACTGCACCAAAGCTGAGATGGAATTCAGAGCAATGTGGTGGCCCAATTCAACAATGTTGCATATTTGCCCCTTAGGCAAGGACAAGGAAAACAATTATATCTGTATTGCTTATTAGAGAGTTTTGTGCAATCACAGAACCATGGACTGGTTTGGGTTGGAAGGACCTTAAAGCCCATCCAGTGGGACACCTGGGATACCTTCCATGGCCCCAGGCTGCTCCAAGCAGGCCTGGGACACTTCCAGGGATAGGGCAGCCACAGCATCTCCAGGAAATCTCCGTATTTGTGAACATTTTACTTTTATGAAGCTCTAAGATGGCACACGAGGCCAAACTGTCACTTGAATCCAGAAAGAGTGGCAAAAGCTATGACAAACTTTCTGGATTCAGCAACAGCACCGGCCAAAATGTAACAGAAGCGAAGCCACACTTCCTGCTGCCAAGAGAGCTCTGCTCAGCTCCATCCCCGAGCCCACACATGACAGCTCAGGAATAGCTCCCCCCGCCACTGCCAGGGAATTAAATAAATAACTCTGTGTGTTCTGTATCAGAGACAACAGTCCACACACACAGGCAGGCAGAGCCCTGACAGCAGCATGAATAATGCACTGGGGCTGCAGTCCCTGGTGCTCCCCCACGGCTCAGCCCCGGCGGGTTCCCCTACCTCGATCTGCGCCGTGTGCTTGGCGTAGAACTCCAGCGCCTCGTCCCCCTCGATCTGACCCCCTGGCTTCAGCATGTTCTGCAGCTCTTTGTTGTGACGAGCCAACTAAAATAAAGGAATGCACAGGGAGTGGGAGACACCAGATGTCTCTCTGTGATATTAGATTTCTGATTTTTGGCATAAAAAAAGAAATAGTACGCAGTCAGCTGCTAGGAAAGGGCAAAGTTGACAGAAGGCTTGTTCTGTTCCAACCAGACACCCTGCAGCTCTATTTTGGGAGCAAGTCAGAATGATTCAAATATGTATTTCTTTAATGCCAGTGTTGTACTCCTCTCTTCCCCATCCTCTCCCACCCTTTGCCTGGAATCTTTCTGATCACACACAAATTCACACTCGGTCTCTGTCCTTCTGCACCCACCCTAACCCAAAGGTGTGCTCATCACCCAAGGATCCAGGCAGAGAGAGAGAGAAAATCTGCATCAGCTGAGCAGCAGATGTACAGAGCACTGCTCCAAAGATGCTGCTGGATGCTCCAAATTCATCCTGCAGCACAGTGAGGGTCTGTCTGCTCAGATGCTGGAGGAACAAGAAGTCTCCAATGCAGTGAGAGATGTAGCACCAATATATTAAGTAGATTTAGATACATTTTTCTCTCCTTTGGTTTTTCACCTTTCAAACACACATTGTATCAATACAACGGCTCTGCTTGGCTCCAGCAGAGAGAGAATGTGGCAAGGACCAAGATTTCTGATTACACTTTAATTGATCTGTGAGTAGAATTTCTTTGGGAGTATAAAGTAACCTTTGATACAGCTGAAAAATAATACACTGCTGCTCAGTGCTGCCAAGAATTGAGCCACGTGTCCTCAGGAACTCGGTCCAGAGCCTGCCTGCTTCCCACTATAAAAGAAATTCCCCAAATTTTCTTGTATTATACTATTTTTGTTTCTGATTCGAATTCGGATTTGCTCTGATAACAAGGGAACGTGCAGTGAGTCAGTCTCAGAGATGAGCCATGAGAACAGTTCCAGGGAAGAGCAGATTCTGGCTGCTCCCAGCCTGTGACTCGTGCTGGAACTCTTACCTGATGAGCCAAGATGTAAATGTTGTGTCCCACGTTCCTCGGGGAGGCTGCGACATCCTCCCTGTTCTCTCCATCCTCAAACTCCACTTCTCCCTGCAGGTAAGCCTTCTTGATCACCTCCACCTGGAGAAGGAGACAGGCAAGAAGAGGAAGCTCAGGAAAAGGGTGGAAGCTGCTGAGGGCAGCACATCCTCAGGACAGGAATGGGAGCAGAGCAGGGACATCCCAAGGGAGGTCAGTGGCTTTCTCAGCATCCAGGATGAACTGAGCTCAGCCTCAGCCCAGCTCACTGGCACAACAAACTGAACCTCACATTTCCCTGAAGCTAACACATTCCAGGCCACCCTCTCTGCCCCTGGGTCACATTCTGACCCCAGCTTAGCCCTGAGCACTGGGACAAGCCAATGGTGCTTTGGATCTCCTGCTTGTGTTTTTACCAGCTCACACATTAACCAGCCCCAAAACCCTACTATGGCTTCCAGGACAGCTCTTGGGGCTCAGAGAACTGCCACTTCTCTGTCTGCTGTGCAAATGAAAAGCCAGGAGCTGGGGAATGATCCCAGGACTCACCAGCTCCTTGGGCCTCATGTTGTAGAGGATCCTCTCAGCATTCTCACTGTCGTGCCTGCTCTCCATGATGGCCAGGAGCAGCTTGGAAGCATTGTTCTGAGGGGAGGGAGACAATGGAATCACTGCCAGGAGCCAAAACACGAGGGTACCCAGCTTGAGTGGCACCACTCTGCTGCCAGAAGGGCTTCAGGGACACGGGTCCCACAGCCAGCAGCCCTGCAGGCAGACTGTGCCAGCCTCCCTCTCCTCTAATTGCTGACCTATACAACTTACCAGGACTTTTCAGCAGTTTATTCCCCAAATCCTACTTATTGAGAGATATCAGATGAACCCCAGCCAAGGTTTAGATTTCTAAAAATGCTGCTGTTTCGTGCTCATGGTGTGTTGTTTTGGTTTAAAGATACTGCAGCATCACCACAAGCTCTGAGCTCCCAAATGGTGCAGCTCAGCTCTGCTGAAGATGCTGCTGATTAAATCAAGGGACAGCCAGGGCTGAAGACAGACGTGCTTTGCTGCTTTTAACTGGAATCACTCTGCAGTCTGCTCAAGCCAAGGAACACAGGGAGGAAATGGGAAACTACCACAAGGCACCAGACTACTTTAATACGAACAATTAAGATTAAAATCCATCATGCCTGACAATAAAACCCAATAAAAGTATTTAATTTTGAAGTATAATGCTAATCGAGTCTAAAAGCATTTTTTATTTACAATAATAAAAAACCCACATTACCCATAATAATGGTGTGAGTCGGCAACGGAAAACAAGGAGACACTGCAGTGTCAGTCAGGGCAATAAGTCAGAAAGGAAACATTTCTCAAGCAAAGGCTGAAGCAAGAGTGCTCTGGGACTGCTCTTGCTAGAGGGGAACCTGCTCCTGTGTTTTTGTGTTTTGAAACCAGCACCAGGGCTAATTATTTCAGCATTAGTACGGACAGCCCTAAAGAATTGTTGATGATTGAATGTGAACTGATTAAACAACAGCAATAAAGTGTTAGGAAAGTACTTGCAACATGAGAAATTTCACTTCCATTGCCCACGTAAAAGCTCAGCAACAACAGAACAGTTTTCATCAGCTTTAGATTTTTAAAAGGAAGTAATTTTAGGATTCCTCAGCATATTTTGAGTGCCTGCATCCCCCATCTGAGAACTGGTGGCTCCATGTCATCACTTAAAAGATTAAATACCTGTGACAAACAATCCTTGGGCACTGCCTGCAGCTCACTGATGTCTTTAATTCTGGGGCACTTATGAACGTTGGGATATAAGAAACATCCCCATAAATCCAACAATGAAGTGTTTTATCTCACTGTTACCATGCTTTGCACAGAGCATTCACTTGCCTTCAGCTCCAACACGAGGTCCATCCTCTTCTTTCCCAGAGGGTTGATGTCATTGAGAATTAATGCTGTGATGATGTCAATGCCGTTGGACTCGTGAGTAGCAATGCAGTTCTGTCCAAAGAAAAGTCATCAGGCTTCACTAATTGCCTGCACTACAAACACAGCCCGGGCTGGTGACCCTGCCAGAGCAGCAGAGTCCCCTCTGTCATCACCTCCTGGGCTGCCTGGGATGGATAACTGCACACTGAGACCCAGGCAGGCCAACAACAAAAGATGAAAGCATTTTGTTCTGAGCTTTTCCTCTCCTCAGCCATGGTCCTACTGGAGCCCCCGGCCTCAGGAAGCACCAAGAACCACAGCTGATAAACGAAGCATTTCCATGCCAAAGTGTGCAGGCTGGAGGAACAGTGTTTTACTGAGATTAGGGAGAGTTTTCTTTATTATAAACGTGCCAATCAACACCTCCTTCAGTGCTGCCTACACAAAGAAAGGGAATTGCCTTAACCTTCTGCCCAGCCTTCAGCCTTGCTTTTGGAATGGTCTGTAACTAAAGGGTACAAACAGCAGCTTGCTGGCTTCAAAATCCAGACACAGCCCTGCTCTGTTGTTAAACTCCCCATCTAGAACCTAAAGGGTTTTATTCCACCTGATGCAGAGAGCAGAGGGACACTGACAGTTCTCCCAGGCGTGCACAGCCTCACACATTCTCTTGCAGAGACAAGAAAGACAGAAAAGTCACATTCCAGCCTTTCAGGACAACATCATGGTTCAGTTAATAAGGAAATGGAGAGAATAAACAGGAACTGGCACAGGTTACCCAGGGAAGCTGTGGCTGCCCTGGATCCCTGGCAGTGCCCAAGGCCAGGTTGGACACTGGGGACAGCCTGGGACAGTGGGAGATGTCCCTGCCATGGCAGGGCTGGCACTGGATGGTATTTAAGATCTCTCCCAACCCAAACCATTCTGGGATTATATGAAGTACAGAAACTCCCCACTCTCCCTGTCCAGTCTAATGAAACAGATCTCAGCCAAGCAGAAATACTTCTACTGCTTTGAGTGTTTCAATTCCTCAGAGGGGGCCTTGAGAAAGACAAGTTGATTAGGAGAAGTTTATAAAGGAAAAAAAATTCTCCAGCTTGTGGGGCAAGTGAAGTGTTAGAAGACAACAGCAGTTTAGCTGGGGCCCAGGGAGAAAAGGGGATGCATTTCACAGCTCTGGATTCATTACCTGGTTCTCATGGCAGGGCCCCTGACAGTACTCAGTCAAACTTTCCAGCGTCTGGTTGATCAGTGCCACGTTTTTCTCATTTATGTACAGACCCAGAAGTCCAAGTCCCCCAGTTGTGCTGCCACAGATGCAGTCCAGGAACTGCAGTGTCTCACACACCAGGTTGTAGTTTGTCTTGTTGTTCTGGCAGCGTAGGAAATTCTGTGAGGAGAATGTCAAAGCCATGAGGAACAGGAAAAAACCATACAAAATGCTGTTTGGCTGATAGTATTTATTAAGTTCATCCATCCCCAGTGCCACTACATGGTGGATTGCTCTGGGTTCACTGTACAAGCAGTTTAAGCCTCTTTCCAGGGTTTATTTGCAATGTGCTGCTCTCCTGAGCAGCTTTGTACAGCAATAAACAGAGTGCATCCCACAAACAGAGAGATCCATTAGAGCCTGACACAGCCAGCATGGAACAGGCACTCTGGGAAGCTCTCTGGAGCCTGGAAACTCCACCTGCTGCACTTCCCTGCCAAGCAGCACTCAAGGCTCTCTCCTCCCAGACCTCTCTCCAAGGTCTCTCTCACAGCAGCTCAAGAGAGACCTGAGTGCCCACCTTGAAGGAAGGTGCCTTAAAATGGAATTCTCTCCACTGCATTTCTTTCCACATAACTATTGTGATTCCTGCTTGAAGCTGCTGATTAGGAGCAGCTCCTCTAATGAAAAGGCAGATTTGCTGCTGTGGATTTAACAGCATTCTGCTCTCCTATATTCCAAATGGAAAAAAACACCAAACCTACCCAAAACTGAAGGACAACTAATGAAAACCAATTTCCCAGTGGCTCAGATGCTGTTTGCCAGTGCATTCCCAGCAGTGCTGCAAAGATTAGCAGCCACTACCACTTGCTTTCCCTTGACATTTCAGCAGGAAAACGCTTATTTAGCTTAATTCTAGCAGGTAACAGCAATTCCAGGGTGAAAAAGCCCTCAGAGGAACAGGAGCCATGGGAGTATGGAACCAGCAGGGTCTTGCCTGCCAGCCCAGGGAGCAGCACTGGTCCCTGGCTGTCTCTGCCTGAGTCAGACTAATGAGTCTTTTAAGGCAAACAGAGAGAGAAATTGCAGATTCAATGGAAGGCGAAGCTAAAAAAGGAAAACGCTGTCTATGAATGCAGACTAAAGGTGACAGTGATTCAGCACATTTCAGCTGATTGCTCATTTAGTATCCTGACTTCTGATTAACTTGTCAGAATGTAAAAAAGGTTGATCCTACAGAAATCGGAGCTCGTGCCTTCCCTCTAGGAAAAAAAAACCAAACTGAAAGGATAATACCCAAAGTGAGGAAGTGAAATGCTCCCTGGCTGCAGCACAGCATTTATTCTGGTTACAGATAAGCTTGTACCTGAGCTGCTTGGTCAGTAAGGAGGGAAGAGGAATGAGGCATAAGAGGCAGAAGGACATTGTTAGGCTAAAACAAGGAGAAGGAAAAAATTGTAGAAAACAAACCCCTGCTGCACTGTGAGAAACTGCCCCAGGGAGTGTCTGCTGCTGTCTCAGCCAGGACAGAGTGAACTCTTCATTTTCAGTCACAGGCTGCAGGGTGGGAACACAACTCTTCAGTGCAGAGCGTGCCACCGCACTGCTCTCCGTGGGAATGACCCCGAGCTGTGACAGACCCTGCATCAGCAGCCACAGCAGAGTCAGCTGGAACATGTGGGAAGCATGCACCCACCCGTTCATCCCCGTCCTTGCATGCATCTGGAGAAGGTACTGCAGCTCCTGCAGCCCCATGTGGGGCTGTGGAACAGCAGCACACGGAGCAAACTGGGCTGTATCTGGGAAGGGAAGGGCTGGCTGGCAGAGGGCACAGCACTGCAGCTGCCTGAGCATCCCAGACACCTCCTCCTCCTCCTTCAGCACAGCAGCTCCTCCAGCATGACCTGCACTTCCCTGTGTTTGTTTGCACATCAGCTCCCACAGCTGCCTGGAAAGGCTCGGTGTGCCCAGCACACACCTGCACCAGGCAGGTGATCCCAACTCACTCCTCAATCAAATAAAAGGTGCAATTCTGGGACACACACAGCTCCTGGAGAGTCCTTCCCTCATCCTTTAGGCAGCACTGGCACTACTGGAGGGAGCTCAGCTACACGTACCAGCTGCAGACACCAAGATTTTGGAGATCAGGCACTCCTGCCTTCCCTTTGGGGCTGAAGGAGAAGGACAAACCTCGAGGCAGGCAGGCAGCAAGAGGATTACACCGGAAAAGTTGTCCTACCTTTTTATTCTTTGTTAAAAAAAGAAATCCCTTTTTCTCTCAGAGCTGACTACAGCTACCTGCTGTTTGGGAAATCTAATTGTTCAGGATGGGGAAGAGCTCAGGCCAAGTTTTCACCCTGGCTGGAATTCAAGTGTGCTCCTATAGCTGCGGGTGCCTCGCCAAAGGCAGCAGCGGATCCTGCGCGTGCGGTTTGGAATTGTGCCACGGGAACCGACGCCGCCAGCGGCAGGAAAATCCTCTGACAAAACACACATCAAAGGGCTCTTTTTCTTTAAAATGAGAGAAAGGCTGATGTATATAACCTGGGCACTCAGAGATGCTCCCAGAACGTTTCCACGCAGCTGTGATCCCACGTGTTGCCGGGGCATTCCCGCTCAGAGGAATGAGATTTGGCAGCTCCGCAGAGCTCGGCAGAGCTCGCAGGGTCCCACGCTCCTGCCGGCCAGGGAACAATGGGCAATCAAGGCAATTATTGCTCTTTATGAGGGCATTTAGCACATTGTACAGCTCCTGATCTCAACCGGGCAGCAGCGGCTGTGCTGAACAAAAATCATCTGAATTGCAGCCCCTTTGTAAGGGGAACCTGCTCTGGGCTCCCTGGAATTCTGCAAACATCCCAGGGCAGCACAGGACACCGAGGCTGCCAGGACCTTCAGACATTTCCAGCTCCAACCCCTGTCACGAGGCAGCTGGAGCAGAGCCTGGCCCATTCTCTCCACATCCCCCATCAGGTGTTTGCACACATGGTGAGAGATCCTGAGCTTTCTCCTCTGCAGCCTGACCTCCCCCAGCCTCTCCTTGCCCATCAGATGCTCCAGTCCCATGGTTAGCACTGAGAATGCCTGCTGGACTTGGGAGCTCAGGACTGGAGCCAGAATTCCACATGGACCTGGGGCATCCAGCTTGTTTAAATGCACATCCAGCTTGTTTAGATGTTTCCCATCCTAATGCTCCACCAAGGGTAAGACTCCATTGCTCCTTAAGGGACAAGGTGAAGGTGGCACTGAGCTCCCTGANCTTTAGATGTTTCCCATTCTAAGACGCCCTTGCTCCAGACCTCACCAGGATCTCAGGGATGTAGGGCTGGTGGAAGCCAATCCTTTCCATAAGGGATAAGGTGAAGACGGCACTGAGCTCCCTGACCTTCTCCATGTCCTCTGTCCCCAGGGGCTGTGCCCATTCCACAGCAAACCCTCCTGTGCCTATCTCCTTGTGTGGATACAACCAAGAAACCCTTCACATTGCCCTTTGTGTCCCTCAGCAGATTCACCTCCAGCTGAGGCTTTCCTGACACCCTCACTGTGTGTTCAACTCTACGCACACGAACAGATCCAAGAAAATCCAGGAAAACCTGGGAAAGTTAAACTTGAGAGCTGCTAGAACCGAAGTTCCAATGCTCTCTTTGTTTTCCTACATGATTGTTCTTTCTTTCCCTGCCCTCTCAAAAGAAAATCAGTAACTTCACAGCACAACACTCACTTGCTTTCAACATATAGGGACTTTTTAAAAGCCCCTAGAAGTGTTCATCCCACCACCTTTTATGTACCTATCAAAGACCACTGGATAACTGGATTTGCTCCTATCAGTCCAGCAAGGTACAAGTACTTTTTTTTTTTTTTTTGGATTAACGTCAAGACCAAAGAGAATAATTGGTCCCATAATCCATTTAAAAAGGCCTGGGATTAGGGATAATGGTGTGGCAGCAGCGAATGCACCCTGAGCACAGCACAGCTGCCCGGAACCGGGCGGTACCTGCAGATCCCGGTTGTGGTTTTCACAGAGCAGCTGCAGGAAGCGCAGGATGGGCTGCATGATGGAGATGACAGCACTCATCTCCAGCTCATCTTTGCTCTTGTCTGCTGCAGCCTGGGCTCCCTCCCCTGCCGAGTAGTGCTCCTCGGGGTCGGCCTCTCTCCGGTAGGTGTTGTACGCCTTGCGCGTGGCCGCCGACGCCTCCAGCAGCTGGTCCCGCACCTCCTCCGTGATCTGCGTCATGGGCTCCCTCACTGCAACACACCAGGACACTTCTTCCTTAGGGAAGATGGAGAAAGAGGGCCAGGAAATCTGGGCACACCTTCCCCATGGGGCTTCACTCGCAGGCCCAGCTGCTGAGCAGCAGCTCTTTGGTGAGTATGTTTAGTGTAGGCGAGGGGCTCACACTCTGCACCTTGTACACAAACCACAGCAGGGTTAGAGATCTGGGGGTTAACTGGGTAGGGCACACACATCTGGCACTAGCTGGAATTACGGTAAAAGGGCCTGCTTTAGAACAAAATTAGGATTTCTTCGCTTATTGTTAGAGAAGGCACTGACCACAACCCACAGTCCGGGGTTGTTCCTAGGGATTTGAGCAGCAGTCTCAGCTCCGAAAGAATTTTCCTCATTTCAACAGCACAACCTCATAAATGGATGAAGAGGGGATGAAGCTCTCAAAATCCCGAACCAGGGCACCACTGACCTCTGAACTTTGCTCTGTGGGATCAGAGATCAGAGCATTATTGCATCAATTGAGATGAGTTCAAAACACACTCCCTGTCACTTCAGAAGGGGAGTGACTGGGGATTACCTCTTTTCCTGTTGGGGACATCTCTGTCCGAGTCATCATCTTTCTTTTTGTTTCCTAAGTCACTGGTGTTGACTGTGACAGTTGCCTTGATCTCTTGCTGTGCCACTTTCATGCGATCATAAAAAACCTTAAAGAACTTCTCCGATTTCTTATCCTCCGTCAGTCGGCAGAAGAAGGAATGCTACAAGAGAAAAGGAACAGCATCTGTAGCTCCACACACAGGTCTGAATCCAGACAATTCCATCTTTCTGCAGTGTGGTATCCTGCAATACTGGCAGCTTCATTAGTTGTCAGTAAACTGGAACTCAGAGCAATGGAAAGCTGTTTGGGAAGCAGCCCCAGTGACCCAGCTTTGTTAAGTCCCTCATTAATAACTTCAAATACAGATTTAAAGAGAAGTGAGGGCAATAAATCACACCAGCCTGATACATTTGGACAGCACACCTCACTCTCAACAAAGGGAGATAAGGTAAGTACCAGGAATTAAGGTAAGGAGAAGGGAATTCCCTGTAACTTGACCCTCAGTTCAGAAACAAAAGGACAGGAGGAAAATAGAGGGGAAGAAGAACTGTCCTGCCTTCCCACCCTCAGGTCCAGGGGACTGTGACTCACAGCACGCAAAAGCCAACTAATGACAGTCCAAAAAATGTACAAACAGGGCGAGCCGTGAGGGACATCTCGTGCTGAGTTTCCCCTGCCCTGCCTGCTGCAGACTCCTTAAAACTCCTTTTAGTTCCCACTCCAATATATCTCAAAGTGACAGAAAAACACAAAGCACTGACTACTTTTAAGAAGGTTTATTACTCTTCTTCTGCACATATGTGCACGGAGACAGAAAGTTCTCCCTAAAATCGAGGAGAATACAAATCATGTACAGGTCAAGAAGGAGCCAACACAGTGAGTGATCAGACAACTCTTGATGAAACCAATATGCTGTTACATAAATCAGGACCAGAGCTTAAACACGACTGAAGGATGAACTTGTAAGTGGGTCACCTTATGCAGAGCATTATGAAATTAGTTAGCATTCTGCAGTGGCTCGCCATCCAACAGCTTTACATGATGAATAGGAATGAAGCCTGATTTATTGAAAAAACAAATTAAAATGGGAACAGCAATATATCCTGCCCGCTCTGCTGTGGAGCACACGGGGCCGTGGCTGCTGCTGCCTTTGATCACTCCCCAGCAGCTGCACGAGAACACACAGTGACTTTGAACACTCCCAGAGTTGTGTCTTTGATTACAGCAAGAGCAGGAGCGTGGCTATTTAAAGAACGTGGTCAATATTCACGAGATATCCCTCCCACCACTGCAACACCTCCCACCTGCCCTCAGCAGCTCAGGTAAACTCTGAGGATTGTGTTTATTTCTAGAGAGGAGGGAAAGGAGAACAACCTAGGAGAGACATCCCAAATCCAGGCACAGCAGTATCCCCTCTTGACTCCTGACACCCACCCAGAGAGTCCAGCAAAGCTGAGGGCTCAGAGCACTGCAGGACATGCCCTCTGTCCAAACACTGCTGGGACAGAGATGTGCCACAGGGCCCATCTGGGTGCCAAATTCACTTATTAGTATTGCTACAGTAAAAATAAAATACCTAATCCAAGACTTTCTATCAACAATTTGAATGTTTCCTCATCATGTTTTCCCATGGCTTTTAACTGAAAGAGGGCTGACTTGGATCAGATATATTCAAGCAATTCTTCCCTGTGAAGGGGGTGAGGCTGGCCAACAACCCCTCAATAACGGAGTGGTCGAGGCAGCCAAGCCTGATCTAACTCTGACGAGAGAGCAAGAGTTTGTATCTAAGGAGCATCTTGGAAATTTCACTCTACCAAGATGACAAGCAACAACAATTTACAGATAGACCAGCAGAAACCACAGGCTCTAGAAAAGCCAAGCACTTTCTGAAAAACCTGGTTGTCAGGCATCAATGGCCATGACCTGGCTGTCACATCTGCACAGCCCAGACTGGAGGAGTTTCCCTCTGATGAAGCCATGCTGAAGGAAGCCTTTTTTCAATGAACCACACTAAAGAAATACCTTTTATGAGAGTAATTACTACTTGCTGACAGACTTGATTTTTGTCTTTTCAAGCTTCTTAACTGAGTTTCCACTGCACTTCAGAGAAAAAAAAACCCAAATGAAAGGAGCATTTCCAGTAAAGCTTTTTGTGCATGCTGTGCATATACTGAAGGGGTGCCACCAAATGATTGTTTCAGTTTAGGTCAGGATGCCTAACACCTTCACACATATGAATCAACCACATGCCAGCTCCCAAAGATACTGTATTTTAAGAGGTGTGATCTTGCAAGTTGCGCTTGAGCAGGTAACGGGTGGCGATAATTATGACAGAAATCCTAAAATCTTATTTACAGATATAGCCTCACAGCAGAGAGTGGAGAAATCTCCCTTTTTAAAACGGAAATGGAGTGGCCATTTTAGAGCACCGTCTGCTGGGGTCCTGGCTTGTGTACAGACACCATGGAACCACAGGCTGCTGAAAGAGCAAGTGAGGAGGAACAGCCAACCTCCACACTCCTGTGGGATTTTAGGAACAGAGCTTTAAACATAGCCCTGACACTGCAGCATCTGACACCAGCCATCCCTGAGAATCCAATCATCACCACACTGGGGTCTGGGAGCTCCTAAAAACCTACTGCAGGCAGGGAACTGTATCCCATAAGGAACCAGTACAGGCTGTGTCAGGCTGTCCCAGTATGGAAAAGCTGTCTGAGAGCTACTGGAGACACGGGCAGTGAAGGCCAGAGAGGGATTTGTGACAAGGGGAATGGTTTCTCACTGCCAGAAGGCAGGGTTAGATGGGATATTGAGAAGGAATCCCATGGAATGAGGGTGGTAAGGCTCTGGCACAGGTGCCCAGAGAAGCTGTGGCTGCCCCTGGATCCCTGGAAGTGTCCAAGGCCATGCTGGAGCACTGTGGGCTAGTGGAAGGTGTTCACTTCCAGGAGTTGGAAGGAGATGATATTTCAGGTCCCTTACAACCCAAAGCATTCTGGCATTCCTAGGGTGCTAAACTCACACACTGTGAAACTGCATTTTATTTCAACCTTGCACTGTTCATGTCTGTAAGTCACTGTCCCTGGACAGGAGCCACAGCACCCCGTGAGGCCTGCCCCATGAACTCAGGCTCAGCAGAGAGCTTGACAAGTGCCCAGAGCCCAGGGAAGCCCAGCACATCATCTCCAGAGCCCCAGCACATCATCTCCAGAGCCCAGCACATCATCTCCAGAGCCCAGCACATCATCTCCAGAGCCCCAGCACATCATCTCCAGAGCCCCAGCACATCATCTCCAGAGCCCCAGCACATCATCTCCAGAGCCCAGCACATCATCTCCAGAGCCCCAGCAACCTCCCCAGCAAATGAACCGCAGCCACTCCGAGGTAATGGGATGGTAATTAATTAATTACACAGATGGAAGCCCAGAGCACCCCACGTGACAGGCACCAGTGTCTGACAGGACAGACACTCACTGTGAGCAAGGACATCACCACTGAGCTCTCCATCGTTCTTAAGGAGGGAGCAACCACCTCCTGCACACATGGATTGTTTCAAAGGGGTGGAAGGAGAACCCAGCACAGGCATCACCACTGCTCCTCCTGACATCCAGATTCAAGAGCAGATCAACTGGTAACACCAGCTACCAGGAAACCTGGGGAGTAACTTCCTTTCCTCTCCTCTCCATCACCCAGCTACAATCCTAAGGAATTCCAGCCAGAAGCCTCATGCACAGCAGGACACCCCTTTTCACCTCTGCCCTCCACTGTATCCCCTCTGGGCCAAAGGAGGTCAGTAAGGAAATCCCAGCATCACCTATGGCTTTATCTCCTGGACCACACCAAACCTGGCAGAAGAAAAGCTGCAAACCCAGAGAAGGATTTCTCTGGGAAAGAAACTCAAGTTTCAGCTGCAGCACCTTGACCAGCCACAGCCCTGCCCACCCTGGAGCACCAGCAGCTCCTGGAGCTCCCTCACCAACTCAGCCTGTGTTTAATGGGGTTTTTTGAGAAAAGAATCCTGTCTTTCTTGAGCAAGTGTCAGAGATTATGAACTATGTCTGTCTATGGTCTGTTCCAGTGGTTAACAACTGTTAGAAACATGTGGTTAAGCTCTTTTTTATGCCACTAACTTCCAGTCATGGGGTTTTTTTTAAGTTTGTGTGTCTTCTGTAGTTATTCCCAGGAACTTGGTCTCCTCTTCCCTTCTGACTATTTACATACTCTGTGAAATGTTTACCTAATGTTTCGTGCTAAACTGAAAATACCACTTTTGCTTGCTGACTTTTTATTCAGCATTAATATAATTTTCTGTGGTGGGTATTTTTTGGCATGTTCTTAAATATTGCAAATCATTAACAAGCTGGACTGTAGAACCCCATTAAAAAATAAATTGGCAAAGAACAGGCACATTTCCTGGCATTAGCATTTAATTCTAAGACCTCTGACATATGTAATATACAAAATTTCTAATGATGAGTGGAAGAGAAGCTCAGCTAACTCCCCAGCAGTTCAGGGGGGTGGGATTATGGAGGCAGGATAACCACAGGGCAGGGATAAATGCTCCTGAACCTCTCATACCAGCAGTCAGTAACAAATTGGATTTTAGCCAGCAGAACTGACATCTGTCCTGTGGAGAGTGAAACCATACAGCACAGCAGTCTGGTACCTTTGTGTAAGGTGTACAGAGGACAGATCCAGGTAACTAATCCACTATAAATGTAACTAATCCACAGTACATTTAACAATGAGTGAGCTTGTGCCCAGTGTAGGATTGTTAAATGGGAAAAAAAAAAAAACAAAACCAGTCAGCAGCTGAAGGCAGCTGATTTCTAGCTCTTGCCTCTGCAAGCCTTGCCAGTTTGGGCTGTGTGTGCTGTCCCCTTTAGTGGGGACACCTCTCCCTACCCTGTCACCTGGCTCTGCCCCAGAGTCACGACTGTTCTGCCAGCCAAGGAAAGGAACAACCCTTGGATTGTTTCTCATGGAACAGCTTGATGTTCCACCCCAGTCTCACTCCAGGCTGGGCTGTCTGAGTGATCCTGTGAGAAGCAGCAGCAGAACCCAGCAGCAAGCCCTGGGTTTAGGCAGGCTCTGCTCAGCTGTGCCTGCTCCCCACAAGGGGTGGCCTGGCCTGGGGCAGCCTTGGCTGCGGGAGCCGCTCCGAGGTTGCCTCAGCCCACGGAGCTCGGAGCCTTCCCGGGGCCGCACCCTCCCTGGGCTGTTTCATCAGCCACCAAACCCTGCCAGACCATCACATCACATCCCCAAGAACTCCCCAGCAAAACAAGCTTTTGATTACCAGGAAATCAGGGGAAGCAAAGTCCCAGCAAACACCTCACCAATTAAAGCAAACTGCTGTCGTCTCCTTCCCCACTTCTCTACTGCCAGTGAACAGAAAACACCCCGTGAACTTGGCGAGCCAGGGAGATTGCAGAGAGGAAAGTCCCTCCAGAAAGAGGAGAAGGCTCAGTGATCTGGCTTCCACTCAGGACATTTTATTCCAACACTAGAGAGAAATCGCTGCAGGGACCTCAGCTCGCTCGGGTTATCTGGCCAGGCTGCCAGCACGAACTAATACAAAACTTGTGTGCTACTTCATCTCTGCAGGAAGAGCTTGCCACCCCCAGACGAGTTCTTAGAGCTGGACTACTTCAAACAAGCCACATTTTAAGGGAACTGCACTAACACAGGCACTGAATTAAGCACAAGTGCCAGCCCTCTACATTCTGCCTAAACATATTGCGAGGGCTTCCACTGCAGTAAATTCCAACCTAGCTCTGCTTTGGGTCCCTCCTCATTTATTTATTTTAAATATCGCTAATCTCTCTCTCTCAAAATCTCTCTTACGTCGTGGCTCGCTGCAGATCCATCACTTTGGGCATGAGTGATGGATATCATTAGTCTTTCATAGCTTAAGGAAATGGCAGCTGAAATATTTCACACTGAACATACTTCACAGTTTGAAATAAACCCATAAGGAAAATCTGCCAGAACACCTCAATTGCCTGTTTTTTTTGCAAACTGTAAAATAAACTTTGTCCTGAAAGCAGAAGGAGGACTTCCCAGCTCTATTTTCCACAAATAAGACAAGCTCTCCCTGCCATGGGCATTCACTCTCCACCCTGCACAGCTCTGCTCTTTGCTGGAGGCTCTGCCCAGCTTATGGGGGAATGTTTTTTGGGGGTGATGAGTGTACAGAGCCTGACCTGTGGAAATGCTTGCCTGTCCCAACCAGCCTTAAATTGGACCAGCAGCACAACACCAGGAACAGCCCTCGTATCCTACACATCCTCCTACTGCAACACCCACAACTCCAATGCAACCTAAAGTCATTTCACAGAAGAAACAAGAACAAACCTCATACAGAGTTCCCTCACACCCTTCCAGAGGCAGTAGAAGCCCTTGGAAGGATGAGGTGATGCTGGGAAAGGCACAGTGGGGGAACAAGAGGCACAAACATCACTGTGGGGTCTGGGCTTACAGATGTCCTCGGGAGCTTGGGAGACTCGGGGCTGCCCTGCTCAGCACGGAACTGATGTGGGAACACACAGTGCTGGGTCACTCAGCTCAGCCATGGCAGAGCATGGATCCCACTTCTTATGGCAGGAGCATGGATCCCACTTCTTATGGCAGGAGCATGGACCCCATTCCTTATGGCAGGAGCATGGATCCCATATCCCATAGCAGGAGCATGGATCCATTCCTTATGACAGGAGCATGATCCCATATCCCATAGCAGGGGCATGGATCCCATTCCTTATGGCAAGACCATGGATCCCACTTCCCCACCAAACCAGCAAGTGCTGCGTAGGTGTGAGAAACAAGGAAGTCTGCAGACTCCCCAAAAGAAAAAAAAAAAAGAAAGTGTAAGATCTCCTTGAGAGACAGAGGAATTAAAGAAAACCATAGCAACAAGTCAGTCCACCTACCCAAACCACCCACCCACCACCAGTTTCATTTGCTGACGCACTTCAAAAACAAGCTGGCTCCTACCCGCTCTGGAAGGTGAGCAAGCCCTGAGAGCTCATTAAATTCCCTTCTCAGCTACTCTTGTGTGCCTGCAGCTAGTGAGCAAGTGGGATATAAATAGAAGTTATATAACAGCGCTTTGTTGATTCCTGTGCTTACCAAAAAAAAAGGCAGCATGACCTTGTTTTGCTGAATAGCTTTGCCTCTGCCTGCTTGGGGAGGACTTTAATCCTGCTAGGGATCATCTTGAAAGTTTATGTTGGACCTGGATCCCATGGAGAGGAATTGGGAGAATTACTGATTTACCTCCCTGCTCCTTGCAGGCCCAGGATCCCAGTGGAATGCTGAGAGGATTGCCACACAGGTAGTGGTACCCAACCATGAACAACACAAGGCCACCAAGACACAGCTGAACCCTGAGGTAGTGCCTGTTCTCCTTTTTCTCCACCTACACTGCTCAACTGCACAGATGGGCACCTCAGAACCCAGCAGAAAACTTCCCTTTGGGAAAAAACACTGGAAGATGTTCTGCTCCAAGACTACTGATGGCTCAAACATAGCTCAGGAAGCAGCAGCAGGAGCTGCAGCTCAGGTGGAAAGACGAGGTGGTACCATTAGCATCTCACCTCATCCACCCTCAGTCTCAGCTGTGCATCCCAGTGCCCCAGATGAGATTGGAATCTCCCCTGCAGGAAGGATTCCTCACACTGCATCAGCAGTGGGGCTGGGTTGTTTGGAACATGGTGGTATCCAACAGCAGAGGGACACTGAGACTTCACTGTGCTAAATACATTAAAATATACAGGGAGGAGATGGGTGTGCTCCTTCAGGCTTGGCAGCCCCATCTCCTTATGAGCTGTGGAGCATCAGGGCAGAGGTTCCTCATGGCTCCTGCAGGTCCTGTGCTTTCTCTGGAAAGCAACTCCACTGCCAAGGAGGTCAGGATTTGCACAAGGGTTCCTTCTGCAAAGGGCTCTTTCAGAAAAGGACAAGATCTCTGCTCACAATTGATGCAGGTCCCTACCTATTTTTTCTTTTTTAATGCCACATTCGTAATACACTCATAATTTTTTAAAAACATGGTGTATTTTACCTTGAGGAAGAACACATTAAAACAGTGAAAGACACAGGTAGGTGGTTGTTTAACATGTGCTAAGAGCTTGCAGGTTGTGCATTGATTTTCTAAACAGCTATCAGTAAAACAATGTAAAAGAGATATAACATCCTGTATCAGAGAATTCTGTCTGTTAAAAACAAACAGAAAACTTAAGACTTGCTTTATCAATGATCAAAAGTTTTCAAGTGCTATTTGCAGAAGTTTAGTGACCCAAAGGCATTCTTGCCTCTGCAGCCTTTGCCATCACATACAATTGTTTGTGTTCACTGACATCTACGACTGCTGCAAATCTTGCGAGAAATAAATCTGATTTTAAAAGTCCAAACCACAATATAAAGCACTATTGTGTCACTAAGCCAACATTTTATCCCACCAGTACTGTAACGTTTCACAGAGTTTTTGCCTCATTTTGCAGGGCAGTTGCAGCCACATAAAAAGAGAAACAAAGTGTTCCTGCAACCAAATAGGACATTTTGGTCACAGTATTTCACAGCCAGTACTACAATGAGCTCAAGGACATAAATTTGTCTTGAAGTGTCTGCTCTCTCAATCTCAAGGGCTGTGCCTGACCAGCACCAGTGGCTGGCTGGTAGCCCCCAGCTCTGGGCTTCCCTGGGTCCCCCAGGTGCCAGAAAAAACAAAGAACTGGATAGCTCTGGATTCAATTCCTTTTGTGCATCAATCCTGCAATATGCAACAACTGTCAGTTTTCTCTGGACACTCAGAGGCACAGAAAAGGAGACCACAATTCACTCTGGTAGAGTTTGCTCACTGGTGGCAAGGCATAAGGAGAAATGTTGAGAAATGTCAACTGAGCCCAAGTATGGAGAAAGATGGGGTTGGGATGGGAGAGCTCTGTGAGTCCAGGCCAGAATTTCCTACCAAACCTGACTGATGAAGAGCTGGCTGCTGAGATTTCTGTATCCATGGCACCTGTTCCAGGGACAGCACAGCCACGGCCCCCAGCACCAGGGTGCACTCAAGGGAGGGCACATGGATCCGCTGGGGAAGCTCAACCAAGGAGCTCTGGAAGTTCACCCAGCTCAAAGCCACAAGTTTTTTGCCCTGTCCCATCTCAAAGGAGCCTCACACCCCCTGGTGAGCTCCAAGCCACCATTCCATGCAGCACTGATCACTCCTGCCATGCTGTGACAGAGGCACAGCTCTCCAGCTCACCACCAGCTCCTCAGGGCTGTCTCAAGTCAGGGTGGTCCTCAGCCCATCCTCAGCTGCTGGGGAGCAGAGGGCTGTGGAACACACCCCACCATCATCCTCTGTGCAAGAGCAACTCTGCTCAGATGCCTTAAAGCCAGCAGCAAATCCCACTTCTTTCCTGGAAACCAATCACCTTCTCCTTGTGTGCAATCCCCTGTCACCTCATCCCCTGTGACTGCAGCCTGCCTAGGGGACAGCAATGGATAAAGGGGAACAGAGGCACCAGGACAAAGGGGAACAGAGGCACCAGCACTCTCTGGAGTGGCAGATGTGCATTGTGTCACCTTGGGGCAGCACTTACAAACTGCCTGAAACCACCAATGCCATCAACCTCGTTTCACCTTCCCCTGCCGAAAGCACCAACATGTGCGTGTGGGTAATTTGTCACGCAGGCTGACTTTTGAGAAGATCCCTAATTAAAGGAGCAGAGTCTCCATGGAGAGGTGTTATGTAAGGGACTTGTCTTGCCATTAACTTCCACCGACCAAGGGAAGCCCAAACTTGGCAGAGGTGAGGCAGAGTGAGGGTTTTTAGCAGATGAGAGATGAGCATTGCAGGCCAAGTCTTCAGCAACTTCCTGCTGTCACTCACTTGCTGTACCAGAGGAAAGCCTGGCTGTGCTGCCGTGCCTGTGGGAAGGGACTGAGCCTTCATCCCTTCCCAAGGGATGCAGCTCTGAGTGCCCACGAGCATCAGCACCCAGCAGAGCATTCCCTGTCTCTGGAGGAGGGCAGCAGCAGGAGAGCAGCCAGGCACTGCCCTGGGAGCAGGGCAGGCTGAGCCCTCAGCCTCTGGAGCAGAGCGTGGGGCACCCCCAGGGCTGCTCAGAACCGCTGAGCCAGCGCTCCCCAGGGGGATGCTCAGGGTTATATAAATTAATAAAGGGCTCGATGTAATTTGCAGCTCAGAGAGCTGCAGCATTTGTCAAGTTAATTTGCTGTCTGGGGCTGACCCCGTGGTGCCACCTCTGCTTCTGTCTCCGTGCAAACGAGGGCAGGCTTCCCACTGAGCCAGAGCGAGGAGCTCACCAGGCACAGACACCACGAGGTCGCCAGCATCCTGCTCCCAAAGAACCTGACAGTGTTTCTAAGCTTATTCCAAAAGCTAAAACCCAGGAAGGTTCCACCCAGAGAGCTGGAAGTGGGCAAAGACCTTCCCAGAAGAGCTCATTTGCCACATTCACATTCAGCCCTGCAGCAAAACAGGGAGCAGCGTGGGATCCACAGTGCCACCAGCCCAGCCTCCTTCCTGAGGTGAACCAGGAGCGTTTTCTCTTGTCCTGCTTCTCCCCCACATTCATTTTCTTAACAATACATTAAAAATCCCTCCTACCAATTACAATAAGGAACGTTTTGAGATTTGCTTTTCTGCTGGAGTTGGCAACCACCTACTTTGCCTACCCTTAATACTGGCCCTGCCTGTACCTAATGAAACAGCAACACCTATTGCAGTTATCCCTTCCCAGCATCATGGGGATCTGCTCTCCCAGTGAAGCTGATGGGAGTTACCCGGGAACTCCCATTATTAACCACATTACAATCATCACGTGCAAGTTCCTGTGTGTTGGGACAAACCTCCTGCTGCACTTGGGGCGGAACCAATTTCCCGTGTGAAAACCTGGAGTTAAGAAAATGCCATGCAGGGGTGACACATTCCTGGCTTTGCTGCCAAGGAGCCTTTTTTGCATAACCTGTCCCTATCCCACCACTTTCCTATTCTCAAAGGCCTATAAGATAGAGGCAACTGAAGTTCAGTAGAAATTATTCAAACTGAGCACAGAACAAGCTTGTTTGGAACACTATCAATCAAAAGCTATTAATAATAACAAAAAAAAAATTGTGAAATGAAGATAAACTCCGTTAGACGTCAAAGAAAAAGCTGGCTGGTTTGGCTAGGTCAACTTTCCCAAAGACAAATGCATCTAAGGCAAAATGAACACAGTTACTAGTCCAGAGACTGAGGATGACTCTTCCACTGGCACTGGCTGGAAACTGCAGAACTGCAGAAAATCCACTCTGCAGGTTGCAGAGGTTGCCAAGCCCTACCTACCCAGTCTGCAAAACTTAGCAAAGAACATTAGAGAAAGACTGGGATAAAACACAAAGAAAGTATCAGGTTAATTTTCCCAAGTGCACCTCGTTTTCCATAAGAAGCCAAATTTTGCAGTGTGTTTTGTAAAAATGAATTCCTGCTAAGGGGAGACCATCACTTTGCTGCACTCAGTAAATCTTCACTGTGTCATGGCCAAAGGCTGCTACGCAAAACCCATCAGCTCTGCAGATTAGCAAGTACCCACACAGCTCTCCTGAACAGCTGGGCTGCACCCAGGGCCCTCTGCATTGTGAGCCATTCTTCCTACATGGAGACAGCAAAGCTGGATTACGTGAGTTCACTGTCTCAGGATAGCAGTTTAACCTGGCCATCACATCACTCAGCAATTACCCTGGGAGATACAGCCCTGAATTACTGATTTTACTAAAGAGCAAGCCTCCACCTTCACTCTGATTCCCAGTGTGGAGCCAGCTGTTCTCCCAGAAGCTCAGCTTTGTGGTTGGTGTTCTCCCACTGGAGTTCTCCTGACTTGGCTCTCTGAAGCCCTAGTGAGAGCTCAGAGTGCTGAGGATCTGCCACGGGCCCCACGTGCTGGAGCCACTGCAAGGCATCAGAAAACTCTCTCCCTACCACCAGGAGCTTAATCAGCGTGAAGAAAAGCCACAGAACATGTCTATGCACTGATTATGCTCCTTTCTTGCCTTTTGCTACAAAGTTCATGCATGGAATATCCACATCCCAACTGCTCCACAGGATATTTTCAATAACATCCCGTTCGTGCTTTGCATGCATGAGTAAGAACTACAGGGTGTGTCCGAGCCCTCAGAGCTCACTGCATTAGCTGTAGGCTTCACAAGTCATTTGGTTCCTAAAACATTCTGTACTTAAAAGCAGCCCACACTGCAGCAGAGCCCCCTCCCAGCCCATCCCGCTGGAGCGTGCGCAGGGACTGCTGCCTGCCCGGAGCACGTCCTACAGGCACCTGCCAAGCACTTACTCCTGAGTGGGAAAGGATGGAAAAGAGCCACTCTGGGTTGGGGAAACACATCTGTAGAGGCTGGAATGCAGCAGGAGCTGGCAGCAGTGCATGGTGTGGGGTGGAAGCACCACTGCCCCGAGAGCCATCCATCACTCCTGACCGCAGGGTTATTCCACAGCCTCCCAGCTCCCGGAACAGACAGCAAATGCAAACTACACTACTCCCTTTTCGGCAGAAAGCTGTCTTGGGAGATGGACTGCAGATTTTCCTGTTGGTTTTCAGTGGGTGAGCTACAGAATCTGCTTCCAACACGGATTTGTGCACAGTGGGAAGTGACTCTGCTCAATCCTTTAGCACTGAGGGCCAGCACAAGCACAGGATCTCTCCACGTCAGGCTGGTGCAGTTTGTTTTTCCTTCCAGCATGACAGTGCGAGGTTACCTGAGGCTCCCTGAGAGCTGCAAAGATGAAAGCTCAGCTTCCCTTACATTAGAGAAGAGCAGGAAATCTAAAGAAGTGACTGTCCCCCAGGAATGTTAATCCTGTCATTGCAGTTTAAGGTGACATAGGATTTTCAACACTCAATTCCCACTTTATCCTTTGCACAGAAGTTTCATTCCAGAGCTTATACATAGGGGATTAATGAAGGTACTGATTATACAGACAGAGTGAAGGAGCCCAGAGACACTCCCTGCATGGACACAGGAGGTGCTGCTGTAGGGATCTAGCGTGTTTCAACCACAACTATCAGTTTTAACTGGTCAGGACTCAGCCCCACGGACAGACTGCAAACACAACACATGCAGAGCCAAACAAATAAGGTATCACAGCTTCAGTCATCTTTGTATGCAAGTTTTGCTGGAATAAGGTTTCACTTTCCATTTGGAAGAACATAAGAGCTTGCTGGTGTGTGTTCCTTAATCTACACCAGGGACAACCTTCTCTTAGGGGAATCAAATCCTTATTGAAAACACAGAAAGGAAGAACAGCGAGACTGCTGGAGAATGGTGGTGGTCTGGAGTTTACCATACACTTATTTCAAATTCCAGTCTGAAATTTAATAGGTCATTGTAAAAGTCCCTGAGCACATTGCAGTTCTTAAGTTATTTGTAAGAGCAGTCAATAACTTACACGCAAAGCTGTTTTATTACACATTCCTCTATATTGCCCTGGGAAAACACCTCAAGTACCCAGTGCCCGTGCAAACATTTAATGAGTTCATTTTTGCATGG
Organism: Aegithalos caudatus; assembly: GCA_013389925.1. NCBI lineage: Eukaryota > Metazoa > Chordata > Aves > Passeriformes > Aegithalidae > Aegithalos > Aegithalos caudatus. The sequence continues at coordinate 155,678 of WEIU01007574.1, forward strand.
CAGAAACTAATATTTCCCTTAATTACAGGTCAAAGATCATTCAGATCATTTCCCCTCCCACCTCCTCAACCCTCTCAAATTTCCTGCATTTCATAAAAACATTTCCCTTCCCGACACGGCTCAGTCCCAAGATGGAGTTTTCCATTTCCCTACCTGTATCGTGGTGTTCCCACCTTCCAGCAGGGCAATGGCCAGCAGGATGCTCTCGTGGAAGACTCTGTCGCTGGTGGCATTCATAATGAGATCTATGACCAGGTTGGAAGCACCTTCTTTATCCAGGTGGCACTGGACATCTGCCAGGCTCATCTCCCCTCGGCTCATGGAGCTCGACCCCGAGCTTCCTCCTGTGAAGGTGACCGTGACAAAAAGGTTGGCACTGACCCCGCAGGGATGGCAAAGCCAGGCTGGATGGGGCTCGGAGCAACCCAGGATAGTGGAAGGTGTCCCTTCCCCATGGCAGATGGTGGAACAGGGTGAGTTTTAAGGTCCCTTCCAACCCAACCAATTCTGTGATTCCATTAGTGACTTTTTTAGCGATGGCCTCAAATTAAATCAACTTCCCCGTATAACTGACTTCAAATGGAATCCTTGCAACCCCACAATCTCTGCAATACCATGAAACGGCTTTCTTTCAGAAATGTTAATAACTCGACACCCTTATGGGCACACTTCCCAGATATTATTGCAAATAATAAGTTGATCAGGATTTCTAAGTACATTTATTCAGAGGAAGGTCACAAACATCAATCCAACCCAAGGCAGCCACCGGGAAGTGCCAAGAGCTCGGCCCGCTCGTTTTGCTCCCATCTGCAGCCACCCACAGGGACAGCTTCACACAGAGACAAAACCGTGAGGGAAAAGACCCCAATTCCAGGTGCAGGGGGCTGATCAGTCAGGAGCACAGACCCCAGAGCAGGGCAGGGAGGAGCAGAGCGTGTCCTACCTGCGGGGCCGGCCTTGCCGGCGCTGCCGGCGGACAGGGGCCCGTTGCCGAAGGCCGTGAGGCTCTCGCGCCGCCCGGCCGCGCGCACGTTGCCGTAGTAGCGGTTCACCAAAACCTGCCTCAGGGCCTCGCCCTGGATGCAAAGAGGAGAAGGAAATCACGATGGGAGCTCCAGGAACAAGCCAACCACCCGTGTTCATTCACTGGCTGCTGTTATCGGTACCCTTCTTGTGGTGAGGGAAGGGGGGATGAAACCCTGGAGAGTTGGGAAAATCCGCTGAGCAGCTCCTGATGTGCTGGGACACTGGAGGGGTCTCATGGGGCTCAATAAGGTTATGGGCTCCCCCATGCAGCACAGGGACAGCTGCAGTTCAGACTTTGTGTAAAGCTTTCTAGACAGATTTAATTTTCCGACAGTTTTAATTAAGTTCTATTGTCTCGGTCTTAAACGCACAAGGGGTTGCATCTGTACAGCACCAACACAAAATCAAGAGGTGGATTAGAGGAACATTAGAAATGGTTTTACAAAGCAATTTAATCTCCTCATGCCTCTCCTGTTTTGCCATCCCACCAACCCTGCAGGGCTGTGCTCTGCTGTCCCTCCACCAGCAGCTGACACGATCCATCAGCTGCCCAGCAGAAAACCAAGTGGTCCTGCTGGATCCCAGCTTTGTTCCCTGCTGGCAGCTGCCTGAGCCACACCATCCCAACCTATTCCAATCCATCCCAGGGCACTGCACAGGGCAGGTCCTCACACAGCCCCAATCCCAGAGCACCAGGAGCTCCAGCACAGCCCAGCCGTGATCCAACACCTCCAGGTGGAACGTCACCCCACTGCTGTCACCTCAGCCTTCACTGAATTCCCAGGATTTTGGGGGGCTTGACAAAGCTGGCGGCACTGCCAGCACACAAACACCACACAGGGATTAAGGGATTTTTATAGGGTCTTTGTGAACAAAGGAGAACTTTGTGATTATTGTCACTGGGAGCTCCTGCCCTGCTAATGGCATCGTGGTTACAGCAGCACCATCCCAGGACAATGCTGCAGAGGGGAGGGAAGGGCTTTTCTGGGGATTCAGAAAATAAATAATAATAATAATAATTTTAAAAAATCAGTCTAGTAAAAGTAATTTAACATTAAAAGTATGTCCAATGAACTAAAGCACCTGATCTTTAATTCCACTAGCAAAATATGTCTATCGCTGATTTACTGATTTTCTGCTGTATTTCAAATGAAATTCATTGTCTGACTATAGATTCAAGAAGTCATTTAATACATTAGCTGTCAGAAAAGTGAAGTCTTACTTTTTAAGCTTTCACAGGAGGCCTTAAAAACACAAGTAAATGGAACAAAATAAATGTGCATTAATTGGCTTGTACAAAACTCCAGCTCTGCTGCAGTCCCACTGATTTTATACAAGCTGGCACTCACAAAAGTCATTTCAAGAGATCCTTATACCCCAAAGAAAAAAAAGACAAAAGCCTATCTGATGATCAAGCTCTTTACCAAGTTTCAGAAATCACTCCCACAGGGAGAAGCCTGAGCTGGTGAGGGATCTCTGCCCTCCCCACAGGGCTGGGGCACAAGTCTGGGCTCCCACTGCCACCCTGTCACCACAATCCAGCAGCTCAGAAATGCATCCTGTGGGTTATCAGGGTGAAATCTGCAGCATGGGAGCTGCATTTGATGGGATCAGATGGAGAGGGAGCAAGTGTCAGGGAACAGGATGTAAAATAAACACAAAGCTAGTGCTCCAACAAGCTGCTTCCAAAAGCTCCCAAACAACAGAAAAAGATGAAAATTACTGTGGAAGCAACAGTAGGAGGAGATGAGCACTACTCCAAGGGGCATACGCTTCCCATCACTGCTTGGGCCAAAGAGTGAACATGTGGGAGAGGCAAGAGGCAGCTCAGGAGCTCCAGCAGACCCTGTTCTGGAGGAGCTCCTGTGACTGACAGCAACATGAGAGTGTTTAGTACACAAGGCAGTGCTTTATCCACCTCCCTGCTCCCAGTCTGGCAGGTAAGGGAGGCTACGTGACAGAACAAGGCCAAGCCTGACAAAAAAACCCCCTGAACTCCATCTTCCATGTACATGTGCACTGATTAGAAAGGCAGGCTGACACCCAGAGGGGCCCTAGGACACAAATGGCTACAAGGGAGCTCTCACATCACCTTTTCCCTCCTCTGTTAAACTAACTGGCAGCCATCGTGTCAACTGGCATTTAAACCAGAGATTTTTACTACTTACTACCAAGATAACACATCCAGCCTCGAGAACAGCTGCTCAGCAAACTCCTCCACCTTGCCTGAATTCAGGAGGGCAACTAAAGCTCTTGGAGCTGCCCCCAGATTCCCCTTCTGGCCCCTTGTGGAGCAGGAGGTGACTTCTATTCCATGATCAAAAATAGTTGGGGTGAGTGGAGACCTGACCAGGACAGGCACCTCTGGTGTCTGTAGGTGTTGTGTATCCCAAACAAGACAAATCATCAGAAAATACAGCAGGAACAAGTATCAAGCAGTTGTTTCTAGTCAGAGTGTGCTGATGCAGGTCTGGAAATACACAGCCACCAGCATTTCAAACCCTAAATGGGAAGAAAAGCTTTGGTTCCTACAAATATATCCAAGCCCACGGTATCAGCTAACGAAATATGAGTATGTGATCAAAGCAGAAGGGAGCAAAAATAAGTGGTATTCAAGAAATGTTCTAATTAATTCAGCTGCAATGCTTGGCTCCAAAACAGTTCTTTAACCATCCTGTTAGTGCTGTGCACCACTTTGACGAGGGCAGTGTGCAAACAAATATCAGATGTTTGGCAGTAACCAGAAAAATCAAATATGGTACCTAGGAAAAAAACCCAACAGCGTCCAGTTTCATCTGCACTCACACCAGGTAAACAGGAGAAAGTCACACAGGAACATCACTGCACATGTATCAGCAATGCAGATGCAACACACAACTCTAAGTGATATCAGAAACCTGGTAGAAGCTTTAAAACAGAGCATCTTTAATATTTTAGAGTGAAGCAGTTGGAAGTTGCTGCTGTTGTGTTCCCAGCTGCAAGAGCAGAAGAAATGGAGAAAGATGCGGATTTTGCAGCTTGGCTGGTTGCAAAGGGGTGCTGTGGCCAGAGGAGCCAACCCCATGAGCAGTGGTGAATGTCACTTCACAAAGGGGTCATCACCAGCCACAGGAGTGTTTTGACAGTGTGGATGGACCAGACCAGGACCCAAGTTTAATTCAGAGCAGCCAAGCACTCATCCCTTCCATGTAACCCCAGAGAAGGGGCTCCAGCACCTCACTCTGTAAATAAGGCTCATTTTTGAGATTTTCCAAGGGCCCAACAGCCAGCATTTAACCACACAAGTTTCTTACATGACTTAGGCTTCACTGTTTAAAAGGGAGAGGGAGAGGTGAGTTCTGAATGCGCTCGACTGCTGTACGTACCCTTCTATGATCCTCCAGTTGCCTCTGTGGTAGAGTTTGATCAAGCTCCTGCTGTGCATGCAGAAAGTTTTCATTTTAAAGCAGAACAACACTCAAGAGAGACCAACATCTTGGCACCCACAGGGAGTACTGGGGGAGTCACAGCTGGATGTGAGGGGGGAGATGAGGGAGATGGACTGACAGGCCACCAGAACAGGACACCTGCCCTCTGCCAGCCCTGAGCCCTCTGCTCTGCCACCCTCACACACCCCCTGGCATGCAGGTGTGCCAGCAGTGCTGGGGCTCCAGGAACACAGCATCTGCCTGCTGTCCCAGCTCCCAGGGACACACACAGGTTTTTGGGGGGCTCAGCCCACGCATGCCCATGCACAGACACACACAACACCCCCCAGCCCACTGGACACAAACTCCGGGGGTGAGGGACCCCAACACATCCCACTGTGGTCACTGAAACTCATTTGAGACTGGGGAGGGCTTCTGGCACAGCCTGGGGGGCTCCCTCCCAAGGGCTGGGATATCACTGAACAGAGCCCCTTGCTACGGGCACTTTCCAAATCCAATCTCTCACTTGGGATATTCATTTTCAGGAGTGCAACTCGCACTTGGCAGAGCTGAAGCACATTGAGGGCTTGCTGCTTTAAAGCATCTGAAAAGGTGTAGAATAATGGCTCTACATGGACCCATCAGAAACCAGGAGCCAACTCCCAGACATCTCAAATCCATTTGATGACCACTCAGAGTTTCAGGTTACATTTAAACACTATTCCACAAAAATTACAAATACAAAGGCCTGAACCATCACAAGCATTTCTTTTCCTACATGATCTCACATTTATAAAGTTCACAGCTCAGAATCAACGCTCTCCCAGATTTAGACTTCCATGTTGTTTCACTTAGACTTGTACTGATTTGGCACCCAGTTGTACAATCTACCAATGCCATGTCTAGGTCTCCCATGAATTTCAAAGGAATTTAAGATTTGATCAATTTTCCTGCCTTCTTTTTGGAAAATGATCTGTTTTATGCACATAATGGACATGCTTCCACATATCCAATGCCCTTAGAACCAGTGACCCTGAGCTCATCCACTGGGACATTTTAAATAGGACACCAGTTGCTCTGGAGTTGGGAAGCTTCCACTAAGAACTTCCAACATCTCCCTTTCCTTAAAAGTATTGAAGTTTTTAAGTATGTGAAGCAAAGGGAAAATCAAATTCTGCATTAGGAGCCAAAATGAAGGCTCATTTTGCCAGTGTAGGAAAATTTGAGAGGAGACTTTTCCCAGTGCCACCCTTAAAGAATAAAGGAAATGGCTGAAAGGAACAGATTTAGGATTAACTTACATTTTTTATATATTTTCAGACTACCACACCGATGCTGTATTGGATTAAGGCACTTTAACAAATCTCCTTATTTCCACTGTCTAACACCACGCAGGAACACACATTTCACAGGGGTTTTTACCAACAAGACACTCCACTAGGACTACTGAAACACCAATATTTGTGTGCTGTACAAATATAGGTGGCTCACACACCTCTACAGGGCTCTCCGTTTCTGGAGCTTGCGGCAGCTAGTTGAAAGTAAAATGCAGAAAAAATTAGTCATTCCTCCAGAATCTTTCATCCCAACAGCAATCCAGGGGTCAACAGCGAGGGGAAGGGAGCTGGCAAAGCACTTGACTTCAGCTGAATCATCACTAATGAATGATAGGTGTAATTAGTGTTTACAGCCTCCCACCCTGCTGCTAAAGGGGCCACGTTTGGCAAATTTCACAGGTATCCTTTGAACATCCCAAACTGCTTTGCATGAACTCAAGAGGCACAAGCAAAAAGAAAAAAGGAGTTGCAGGTGCCCAGAGCACTTCTGGGGACCACACCCCCAGGATCTGTCACTGGAATGCTGCACATCCATCCCAGTGGGGACGAGGAGGAAGCCAGGGCTGCATATCACAAAGGTAGCAGCCTTGTAATTTTAGCTTTAAAAAATGTATTCCTTGGATTCTCATCTATAAACATATTTCCCTCAAGATAAAAGATACACGATATGGCACCAAACAGGAGCAATGAAATAAGGGCCTGAATGGTGACAGCTTCTCAAATTTAAAATGCTGATCCTCAGCTGAAACAGATGAAGACAAGTAACTTTTATCTAGTCAAGCACAGACACACAACAGAGAGCTGAACATTCAAACTCAACTGCTGACTTCATTGTGGAGAAATTGCTGTAACTTCTCCAGAGCAGACACCAGGAAACAACACACTCCCAATCCTGGAACCCCAACCCCAGCCAGGCATTTGTGGCCACGTCTGCCCAGGGACCACAGGGATGGACAGAACAGTGGAGCACAGACTGGGAGAGCAACCCAGGACCTGCTGCAGGCCAGCAAAGGGAGAGGGAGGCCACAGCTCCAGCAGCAGGAATAACGAGACTCCACTTCCCAGGAAGGAGCCCCAGGAGCGAGCGCTTCCCCTGCTGTGCTCCAGGGCCAAGAAAAAGACCCTTCTCCATTCTCCTCCTAAGGGAATTTGCTCCTGGCCAGCTCCCATGGCCTTTGGTAGTGGCTTCCTTGCATTGTCAGCGCTCCTGGACACGTCTCAAGCATGCAAGGCCCTTGTCTGGCCAAACGGGAGCAGGGAGGATTGAATGCAGGGGAGCAGAAGGGAACAGGAAGCAGCAGAGGAACACACCGTCCCTGCCCCGCTCCCAGGCTGGACCTGGGACAGCTCAGGGGGAGGCTGGGCACATTGTCCCAACTGCACAACCTGCCTGGGGCACAGGAAACATCCCTGCCTTCCCCAGGAGCCAACAGCAGCAAGGAAACTGGGCCTGTTCCCCTGCAGGGGAAATGAGGTCCCTTCCTCCTGGGGAGGAGACTGAAGCTGACAGGTCAAGTGGCCGTGGCTGCTGGACTCAGGATTCCAAACAAAAGTTTCCTTCTGGGCACTGGTACAGGTTTCCCAGAGAAACCTGTGGATTTTCCATCCCTTCGAGTGTCCAAGGCCATGCTGGATGGAGCTCTGAGCACCCTGGGGCAATGGAAGGTATCCCTGCCCATGGCAGGGTGAAACTGGATGGGCTTTAAGGTCCCTCCCAACCAAACCATTCTGGGATTCCTGGGCTGATACCTTGACTCCACTTCAGCCAAACATACATTTACATTTTGGGGTTGAAAAGCAGCACAGATGAAGAATCAGCATAAAATTATAGCTTGCTCTTTCCCAAGCTAAAATTATAAATTCCAGCTCACAAATTCCTGTACCTTCCCTCTGTGGCACAGACAGCACATCAGAGCCAGCCCCACACAATGATCTGGGAACAAAACCACTGCCCTGGGCAATGCCCACACAGACCATCCACAGCTGCACAGCCCTCAGCAATCTTCCAGTAAGAATATAAACTCCAAACCCTGAATCTGTTATTCTTTGAGTCAAAATGGGTTCAAATACCCAAGGATTACTGAGGTCCTGTTGTTGTGCTACACTTTCCACTCTCCTGTGTGTGCTGCAACAGCAGAGTATCACCTTATGCTTTACAAGGATTGAACAGGGTGGGAGAGCAGCCCAAAGCAGTAATTTCCCAAGATTTCCTGTGCCTCCATGTATTCCAGCTCTCCAGCTCTAAGGAGGTGATGGTCTGGGGGCAGGGGGAGGTTTGCTAATACCAAGCACAGCCAGGTGAGTAGCAGGACACAGGGGACAGCTTTTCAGCTGGAACCCAGTGCGTGGCCGGGGCAGGCTCCAACATCTGTGCTTTTCACAAGCAGTAGGGAAAGGCCCTTTCAGCTGCTGAGCAAAACCTCTCTTTCCTTTGAAGTTTCCACTCCAAAGGCTGGCCAATAAACCACTGCTCATGAGCCATGACTGGAGATGCACAATCTGTGACCCTCTGGTGACCAGAGTGCTTCCAGCATCCATTTCCCCAGCACAGGCCACGTGTGCTTCCCAGAACAGACTGACTGACTCAAGAGTGGATGTGTCCCCCCCAAAAACCACCAGAGCACGTGACAGCTCCAGGCTGAGTTCATTACATCCCAGTTTCTGAGATACAGATGAGCTTTCCATAGTTTTCCTTTATGGTCTGGAGGAATTCTTCAATGTTTTATTCTCATTTGATTTCAAAATAACAATCACAATGAAAATTATCTAATCCTTCCTTCACAGAAAATTCAAATTACTGCTGTGATAAGAGTGGAAAAGGTTTGAGGAAAAGCAGGAAGATTGCCACTCAAGTTTGAAACATGAGAATTGCTTTTCTCCACTTTTTCTACCCAACTATGCAGTGAACACCCAGACCATTGAGCAGTGAGAAGAGGCCTAAAATGCATTTAAAAGGCTGGTGGAGATTCCAGTCCACAGACTGGGGCTGCTCCAGAGAATAGCTTCAGCAAAACAGGCTGGAAAACATCTCACATGGTAAATAAATAAATGAGAGGGAAATAATCTTCTCAGGAAACTCACATTGGTGTCACCACACAAACACACGTTCAAAATCCAGGTCCTTTTCTCTCCAGCCTCACCAGACTCTGGAATTTTGACAAAATTATGGACAAACCAGCACAATTCCAAGCACAAATCCCCTACACTTCATGCTGCCCTGGAGTTCAAATGTCTGAGAGGTGACAAACCTCAGACTGCTGAACTGATGGACATTTTCCAAACCTCCACACAATTCCTTCAGGTCTTTCTCCAAACATCCCTCTCTCCTGTCCTGGGAAGTCCTTGAGCTCAACATTGAGCACTTGGAGGAAGCTGAGACAAATTCCATGGCCCTGGCTCTGTGGATACACAATGGTGAGGAGCTGGATGCCCTGGGCTGTGCAGGAAGTTGGGTTCAATCACTGAGAGGTCCCTTTTGCTCCCAAAATCTGTGAATTCAGGAACTGACCCAACTCCACGCATATGGCATCTCATTACTGGCATGGCAGGGGGAGATATTTGGCAGAGAGGAGGAAATAAAAAGGAAAAAACACAGCTGCAGAGTCAGCCAAATAGCACATTAAGCTTTTGATAGCCTGGTTGTACATCCAGATGCGAGGAACTAGAGTCAAGGGCTCAGATAATGTTATTCTGAAGCCTCTGCCTCAGCTCCTGCATTGCCATCTCCAGTAGCAGCTGGAATTCCAGTGGGAATGGCTGTTCAGCTTGAGTACTGCAAGTCCCTTTCCACTTTTTCCTGCCTTCTCAGAACTTCTCTGCTCTTCCCTTTGAAACAGCGTCAGCTCTTCCTTGAAAGGCACACAGCAAAAGCATCACCTTGTCTGATTCATGGCAACAGACTAGAGCACAAATTATGTTGCTGTCCTTCATAACTCTTTAAAAATACCACAAAACTCTGTGCAGCTTCCTTGCCAAGTCCCCTTTGTAAAGCCAACAGTGTTACCTTGTGGAGCTGAGGAGAAATTTGGATAGGAAATTTCTAGCCCCTGCAGATGATCTGTAGGTGTTTGTCAAACAAGCATTTGACTTGTTATGGAGAAGTTTCAGGGCAGAGGGGAATAACTGGGACCCAGGAGCACTGAACTGCTTTGACAAACTTCCCACGTTCCATTTCCCCCCGTACAGACGTTGCGTTTTCAGGGATTTTAGGATCTCAGACCTGCCTGAATCAGGCAGCAGCAGGAGATGTGGGGCAGCACCTTGTCCTGGCACAGGTGCCCCAGAAGGCAGGTGGGATTTTGGGGGCAGGGGCAGCCCCCCAGCTCCCAGCCCACACCCAGGGCAGGGCCAGGGCTGAACATCCTCCCTCATCTCAGGGAATGTGCAGGGACTTTGTGCTCTGCCAGGTGAGGAGGTGGCAAATCTGGCACCAAGGCTGCACTCAAAGGTCACCAAGATCTGCCTATGGGAATGCCTCCCCTCCTTTTCCAGAGTTTTCAGTGGAGAAATCATGTTTTAACTGGGGCTGGGACTTTCCAGGAGCTGGAGACCTCAGTCTCTGCCCTTCAGTGGCAGTGCAGCCACTTCCTCCTCTTTAAATCCTCAATCTTGCACGACTTCTACTGAATACAATAACAACCACCTTCAAACACATTTCAGAGCACCACTTGTAATTAACCAGCAATACAGTGCAACTATTACTTTTTTTGGTGACAAGTAACTGTAAGAAATGTTCCAGTCTCCTTTTCCAAGGAGCTCACCAGTTCCAGTCCATGTTAAAAAAAAAAAAAAAAAAAAAAAAAAAAAATGG
>WEIU01007574.1:168087-193948 GCA_013389925.1 Aegithalos caudatus
AAAAAAAAAAAAAAAAAAACAAAAAAAAAAAAAAGCCCAGTCCAAAGATTGCAGGATTTCTCAAGGGGAAAAAAAAAATATAAGGCAGCCCACAAAAATTTATGAGTGCCTGCATTTCCTCTGCTCGAGACATAACAAGTGAAGCACTGTCTAAGTACAAAATACACAGGAGAAATGACTGCAGAGTAAGTTCTCTACAAGGAAAATAATTCCCAAGTGCAGCTTTCCAGCTCTGAAGAGGTTAATGCATTTCCTAACTCCAATCAAAAATGCATAGAACAGCATATATTTTGCACCTTAGCCATTGGAATTTTAGTTTATCACAGATAAAGAGCAGTGAGGAGGTTAACTCAGGCAACCCCTTTGAACCAAGATTTTCAGTTCCCTTTTCACCTACTTGAAACCTCAAGGCTAATGCCAAGAGGTGAAAAAAAACCCAAACTGAAACTCTACTGAGTGGGTCTGCAAGTGCATTTTACTGGGTAGAGCTGCCTGTGGATACATCAGCTGCATAAGGAAGCATCACTACTGAACAAACAGATAAAACACCAACACAACCCTAAAAAAATAACCAAATCACTACAAGGGAAACTCCGTGCTGGATTTGGTTGGGTGGTTGCTGGCTTCTACCCCAGCCCCAAAGGTTGGGGGGATGCAGCAGAGCACCCCCATTTCACCCTGGGGCATTAAGCAGGGCTGCAGAGGTGTGGGATCAGGATTGGGGGGATGCAGCAGAACACTCCCATTTCACTCCAGAGAATGAAATAGGGCTGCAGAGGTGTGGGATCAGGCTGGGGAAGCAGAACACCCCCATTTCACCCTGGAGAATGCAGTAGGGCTGCAGAGGTGTGGGCTCAGGCCGGGGGGAAGCAGAACACCCCCATTTCACCCTGGGGAATGAGACAGGGCTGCAGAGGTGTGGGATCAGGATTGGGGGGAAGCAGAACACCCCCATTTCACCCTGGGGAATGAGACAGGGCTGCAGAGGTGTGGGATCAGGATTGGGGGGAAGAAAACNAAGCAGAACACCCCCATTTCACCCTGGGGAATGCAGTAGGGCTGCAGAGGTGTGGGCTCAGGCCGGGGGGAAGCAGAACACCCCCATTTTACCCTGGGGAATGAGACAGGGCTGCAGAGGTGTGGGATCAGGCTGGGGAAGCAGCAGCACAGCCCCGGGCTCGGCTGCTACCGGCACAGGCTGCGGGCCAGCGCCGGTGCCTGTAAACATCCCCACCGCCTTTATTGGCAATTACTGCTGAAGGTCACACATCAGCAGCGGGCCTAAATTCCAGGAAAAAAACCTCTTCTTATGTAACTGCTGCCTGAATGTTGGCAGGTGCCCAGCGGAACAGCTCACTGCAATGTGGCTGGGAGGGGAAAGGAAAAAAAAAAAATAAAAAAGGAATATAAAAAAACCCAGGAGGCAAAGTAGGCCATCCGACAGCGCGCTCGGCATCCTGCGCGTGCCACCTGCAGGTCAGCACCAGCGGGGCCCTGCCTGCCGGCCCACAAAAGATTCCCGGTTTCTCCAGGATTGGGAGGGTTTTAGTACCCAGGGCTCGCACTGCAGGTGGAAACTGGGCCACGCTGTCCCCACAGGGCGGCCCTGGCCGGGGAGGAGGACAGGAATGTCCTTTGCCAGCGCCCCGGCAGGGAGGGAGCCGGGCTGGAGCGCAGGGAGCCCACGGTGCAGCTCTCACCCTGCAGCAGCAGCAAATCTGCATTTGCATCACGCCTGCACCTCTCGGTGGGCTGAGGGTGGAATTAACAGCAAATTAAGCTGTTGTGGCTAATTACAAGCAGGGTTTAGCTCTCGCTGTTGTGGGAAGATTCGCGCTTGGTGGCGAATTCGGGAAGAATTCACCTCGGCCCTGAAGCTTTTCCCTGAGACAGCAGCACGGGCAGCAGCTCCTGCAGGACAGGATTAAAGCAGCTCCAGCCCAGAAGAAGCCACCAACAGAGACTCAGCCCAAGGGTTTTTAAGGACAGTGCCCTGCCTTGGGGTTTTGGCTTTATCACCTGCACAGAGCCAGTGTCAAACACACCCTGCTGAGCTCCTCAGCTGCTGCTCCCACCCCATGCTCCAGGAGAGGCAAAGGGCAGCCCCAACACAAACCAAAGCCAAGCTCTGAGCTCACAGCAGAGAACCAACACAACCATGGTGCCACTTTGGTGTGAGACAGTCCAGTTCCCCATGGTTTGGGTTTTCTAGCAGTGCTGCTTTTCTCCTTGGAGAACTGCAGCTCCTCCCTGTCCCTCCTTTCCAACACAAAGGGAATCACAGATAAACCCTCAACAGAAGTGTGAGTTAGGACAACAGCACCACCTCTGCTGCTTCCTTCCACTCCACTTCTCCAGCACCAAAAACCCCCTAGATCAGCCCAAAATTATTTGGGGCTGGTGCCAACCCCACACTCAAGAGATTTACCACCATTGGGTGAATTCCAGCATTATTCACCCTCTTCCAAAGGACACTCCCTTCTTCACTCACAAAAACATTAAAGAGGGTCTGTCAGGACTTTCTATCACGATTTTTACTAATAAACACGTGGATCTCCTGGCATTTTTAACCTCCTTTGTTTTTTGGACCCACTGCTCGCTGGGATCACCTTGCAGGACACAACTAAGGTAACTCAACCTAAATAAAAAACCACCATGAAATCATGCCATCAACAGTTGCTTCACTGGAGTTTCCCCCAAGGGAATAAGGAGTATTTCAGCTGATCAAAACAATTAAATTGTGCATAGCTCTAACAGAAAAACAAGTTAATAATTCTATTCATAATGGAGGTTTTTGTATTTTTTGCCCTAAATGTTTACCATTTCCAGGGCTGACAAGGGGAGAAAAGGCAAACAGAAAACCCCAGGATTTCTGAGGCTTGCCAGTGGTTCCAGCTCCATCTGAATCCCCTTCCCTATGCAGCCAGTGCTCAGTGCTGATGGTTATACACACCTGCTCCTGCCATACACTTGCTCCATTTAGGAGCAATAAAATTCCTCCTTTGCAGCCTCCAGACCAAATCCTAAATTGCTCTGCATGCTCTGGCTGATTTACTGCAGACAAAGACAGCACACAGCCAGAAACCAAAGGGGAAAGAGTTTCACATTATGACTTAATTTGCAATTAAACAATTTAACTTTCTCTCTGAAGTTTCTCCAAGTTAAAATTATACATATACACACGTGCTATTCTGGGAAGCTGCAGCAGCACACCATCCAAGGGACCTGGCCTGATGGAAACATTGCTGTGCTGCAGGTTAACTTCTGGAAACCAGAGCAGGCTGCTGGTGTGTGTGCCCCAGGTAAGAAGGGGAAAAAAAATGGGTTTATTTACAAAAAAACAAAACAGAGAAACAGACAGCAGAGCACCTCTGTAATGCCAGAATTGTGTGTGAAGCTTGGAGACACACCTGAGATCTCGTACCAGCACAGCTCAGAGATGATGGCAGGGCAGTAAATGAACTTGTGCAACAAGAACTTTTTCTTTCAGGTCAAAATCAGACTCTGGGCTGCAAGTAGTGATGGGAAACCCATTTCTTAGGAAAGAGACCTTCAGCTCCAGCCCTAACAGCCCCCCTGAACAGAAAACACCCTCCAGGCCAACCCTGGGTGATGTGCACAGTGTTTGTCTACCTTAGTGACAAATAGTTTGGCTTTCAAATCCATCTCACCAGGCAAGATCCCCAAATATTTCATTTTCAGAATGAAGTTTACCCAGCCAATTCAGGTGATTAACATCAAAATTAACAAGTCACACTGTAAATTGCTTTCTGTAGATTTCATTACCTACTCCACTAAATAAAGGTCAGAAATGCTTTAGACATTTCAAGTGGTTGAGCTTTGTTCCAAATAAAAGGCTGGCTTGGGAGAGAACACAGGAAACAAAGCACCGAGAGGAAAATATTTCTTTTTTCCGTGGTATTTCAGTAAAATAAGGTGCCAGTCAATCACTTTCTCAGTATTATACATTTATGCAAATTCCACGCCCACAGCAGGGTTTTTTTGAGCTGATGAGGAAGTTGCACAGCAGAGGCAGCTGAGCTCCCTCCGCCCTGTGCTGCTGCCCTGACCAGACACAGCTCCTCACAGTCCCTGCAAAGCTCCACTCCAGTTAAGCTCCAAGTCCTCCCTCAAAGAGGGCTTTTCACCCAGGAACAGCTTCCCAAGTCACTGCTCCCTCAGGGATACACAGCACCCACCCCCCTGCCTGACACCCAAACCCAAGGGGGCACAGCAGGGGCACTGGATCCTCTCAGGATCATCCCTTTGGGAAAAGCAGCAGCACAACCCCTGCACAAGGACCTGCCCCTCTCCCCAGCCCCACCTGCACCCACCTTCTCCCTGCTCCTGCATGGACACCACTAAACATCACTATTTAGCTTGCCAAATAGAAAGAAATAAGCCCTTCACACATGACACAGGAATGGTGGCCAAGTGCTAAATGCTGACTGCTTAGAGCAGTTCATCCTCCAGACCTGATCCCAAACTTCACGGGATCTACCACAGCACCAGCTGACTGCAGCCTACCAAAAATGATAACAACTCCATTTAATTCATTAATACTGCAAGTCATGACATATGGAATTAGTTATGGTAACTATTCCCAGGATGGACACACAGCAGACTGGAAACTCCACTAATTCACTGACACAGGCACACAAATCAGAACGCTCAGTGCTGCAGAGACAGGACAGATCACAGGGCTACTGGTAAAACAAACACCATAGAAACAACACTGGAGAAAAGAAATAAAATTAAAACCTCAGCATTATCCAATTCAATGGTAATCTGCTGGGAAAGAAAGAAGGGGAAGAATTGAAAGCAAGGATTAGTAAGAGAAATGAAACATAAACTTCATGTAAGGATCTTATAAATCATTTAACACCTTAATGCTGCAATCCAACATTATTTTTGCAGTGGGCACGAGGAACATCTGCCAGTGCTGGGTTAGGGAACAGCCACTGCTGGGAATGCTGTGCCAGGCAGCTTGGGAGGCAGGATGTACCCTGGCTTTGCTCCTGTGCCAGGCACAAACCACGTGGGCTGGCTGACCCCGAGCCAAGGACTTCACCCTTGGGCACGGGAGTGCCACGAGCTGCCAGCAGCAGCAGCAGTGCAGGGGCTGCATCTCCACTCTGGGAGGAAAACTGGAGCTTCCCAGTGCCAGTCCTGCAGAGCTGAGGCGAGTCAGCTGCTAGGCACCCGGAGAGACGTGCATGAATGACATGTTTCAGCACAGTGAAAAACTGGGGTCTAGCCTACACTGTCAATGTAGAGCAGTTTTGTGCCTATTAAATACTCCACAGTATGCTCCCCGTCACTGAGCCATCCTGAGCGCGTGCCAAGCGAGGAGCCTTCAGCAATATGGAAAAATTTGAGCCTTCCCACAGGCTTCTGGTGCATCTGTGCTCTCCCCACGGGTTTTGCTCGCTGCTGAGGAGCCCCAGCTGTGGCCCTGGGTGACAGGAGCACCATGTCCTCCTGCACTGCCCACCTTTCCCAGGGACACAGCCAGCACAGGGTGAGGTGATGTGGGCTGGGAGAGGCAGGAGAGGAGCAGCCCCAGCCTTGTGTAACTCAGGTTTGTTCCAGCCAGCCCCACGTGGAGCTGCAGCAGAACCAGGGGTGCTGCCAGAACCTCCCCAGAGCTCTGGGGCTGGGCAGGGCTGTGGAGGGACAGCTGAGAGCCTGGCACAGGGACAGGACAGGGACACACAGCTCAGCACTGCTGGAGGCTCTGGGGAAGAAATCCCTCCCTGTGAAGGTGGGGAGGCCATGGCACAGCTTGGCTACAGAAAGAAGCTGTGGCTGCCCCATGCCTGGGAGGGTTTAAGGCCAGGCTGGGCTATGGAAGGTGTCCCTGCCCATGGCAGGGAGGGAACTGGGTCATCCCTAAGCCCTTCCATGGCTGTGTGCTTGTGAGGTCAATAAGCTGCTCACAAGGGTGAGTTCTGCCACCTCCATGTACAGAATCCACCTCTACACCTAGGGACTCCAGGATTTACAATGGGGTTTTTTACAATATAGGAGGGGTTTTTCCCTTTTTTTTTTTGTTCCACTACAGGATGATTTTTAAAAACAAAAGGTGCTACCTTTTAGGTGGTGACTAAATTCAGTTCTCTGAGTCACAAGGGAGAATAAATCCAACTGCACTGCTCACAGCCAGACAGTAAAAGCTGTTCTACTACTACTCAGTCTATCTGAGAGCAATCAGCTGCTCCTTCCGACTCGGAAATCACTTCACAGGCAGGCATATCCTGACTCCTTATGTAACTGAGCCACTGCTTCAGAAATTAATGCTTCTGCCACACTTGGAAGGGTTTTTTAGCATCTTGTGGGGTTCTCCGTGGTCTGAATGGTGTAAGGGATGTTAACTGCAGCTTCTGGAAATACTGCTTCATCCAAGTTAGCTGAATAAAGGCTAAGAAACTCCTAGAGATTAATTTCCATTTTGGGCAATCTCTCAGTGGTAGATCACACTTAAGGAAAACTCTCAAAGCTCTGATTTGGGTTTCACTGGTGTGCAGTATATACAACATGCATCACACAGTGCTTTTATTACTTCAGGTGACCTTGGACAGTGGCTCCTGGGAGGATACACTGATCTGGCAGGGAAGTGTAAAATGTGATCTATGGTTACACTGAACCTGTTACACCCCCAGTGCTGAACATCAGGAAATACCAGCACTCAGTAGAGGCTCCCAAATGCCACTCCTTTCCCAGGGGCAGAGTGACTCCTGCAGCCCACAGCCAGCCCCTTTCTGCTGGGATGTCTCAGAGAAGGGACCCCGAGGAGAGCACAGAAGGTGATGGCCCAGCACAGGATCCTCTTGACAGAGAAGGACAATGTGCTCCTGCAGCTGTGCCCTTCTCTACCCAGCCTGCTCCCTCCTCAGCCCACTGGGATGTGCTGCTTGCCTGCAGCTGGCCAGGGAATTCCCTCAAGCCAGTGAATTTACTCAAAACCACTGCTGCTGCAGGATGAGACAGTCCCCAGCAGGAGCAGAGCAGCAGCTGGAGCTGGGCTGGCACCTGGCAGCAGGTGGGAAGAGCCTTCCTGGCAGGGCAGGGAGCACAGCCCTGGCCATCCCCACCCCTGGGGCATTTTCCTGGGAGTCTCCTGCTCCCTGGCACTGCCTGTGCTCCCTGGGTGTGCTGGGAGCAGCCCACACGTGCACACCCACGTGTGCCAGGCTGCCACTGCTGCCTCCCCAGAGCCCCACGTCCTGCTCCTGGTGACATTCCCAGCTGAGCCCCAAGTCCTGCTCCTGCCCCCTGGTGAAATTCCCAGCTGGCCAGGATGCTCCAGGTCCCTCTGCCTGTGCAGCATCTCCCTCCCTGGCAGCTGCTCCAAACGATTCCTGCTGTCAGGAAACTCTGAGCTCTGAAGTTTTTTGCCCTTTTTGCTGTGAATTGAGGATGAGGTAACAGCTCCAAGCCCATCTGTGGGGGAGAACTGGACTGAGACATCCCCTGCTCCTGGGCACAGGGACAGGGAGAGCCCTGCCACAGCACAGCTTCCCCATCCCCACTCCCAGCTCTTCCCAACACCTGCACTGCAGGCTGGGCTCCTCTGGACCCACTGGGTGGCAGGGGAAGAACCTCAGCTGATCAGAATTCCAGGAGAATCTCCAAACCCCAGTCTCAGCTGACTGCAACCACTTCTAGAAACACAAACAGATGGGTGCAGACACACTCTCCTGGTGGAAATAAAGAATAGGTCTGTACCTACAGGAGAATGTTCCTCTCAAGCAGTCAAGAGATGTATGTAGGAAAGGGAAAGAAGCATGGGTGGGTGTACAGAGAATTTCCATCTATAAATCACAACAAGGTTACTCACTGGTACACAAATTCAAATTAACTACAAAACACCCTCTTGTTGCAAGGTTACATGACCTGAAGAGTCACCTAAACCCAGGAAGAAAATAAAGAGGTTATGGCCTTCAGAAAAAGGTAACAAAATTGATATTTTAGAGTGCCAGCAACTGCAGGGATTAGACTTAAACTTGCCAGTCTCACGAAGAAAAGCAACTGAAACAAGCTTAACCTCAAATATGATCTGAAAGGTATTAGCTGACTAAAAATGTTTTGTCCCTGCTCCAGCCTAGAAGTGCTTACACATACAAAACAGCTTGAAAAAGCAAGAGTTTTGTTTTCCTTTACTGAATAGAGGCAGTGTTTAACAGAATGAAGGACTGTACCTTACCTTTTCTCCATAGCCTCTATCTTTGGTCATCATTTCCCTGAGCGTCTGTAATACCTTAATACACAGCTTCTCCTCATTCTCCTCCAGCAGCTGCTTTGTGTGCTTAATTAACCTGGAAGAAGCCATCAGTCAGGTCAGGGCAAACACTCTGAAAATGGGGTAAGATACATGTGCTTATCTGAAATGGTTTATGCTGCACACGAGGTTTATCATCATATGTTACACAGTTATTTTGGAGCTTTCCCTCCAGAGCAACACCTTGCCAGACAAGGGAAGCTGTGGAGGAACCTACAGCCCTTGGGCAGGAAAAGAGCAAAAAAAATCCCTCTGGGTGCAGGCAGCCAGGAATCAGTGGGATTCAGGACCAGTCAACAATAAGGAATTTATTCCACTCAGTTAAAAAAACAGACTGAGAGCCCTGGAGGGTGCAATCCCAAATCCATCCCACTTGGGACTAATCCAGGGCCCAGCTTCCACAACCTCTGTACAGAGCCCATCCCTCCAGGAGGTGACAGGAGAAGCTGGATCTGCTCTGAATTGCCCTCTAAATGACCTTGTGATCTTCCCCTTTCCTCCCCTGTAGCTGTGGTGATGCCCATGACAGCTGATCCTGTGTATTCACCCAGCACCTCACAAACACTCCTGGGGTGAAGGCAGGTATCAGTAACTGCATCAGTTCCAAATTTAACTCCTTTATTAACCACAGGATCAGCAACTGGATGGGAAGGGTGGGAACCAATAATAAACTGCTCAGGACATTTGCATCCTACAGCAAACAGACATTTTAAAGCACTAGTTGGGAGAACATATCAACCAGTCTTTCCCCAGTCCCACAAGCAAGTTTTTTCCCCCCCTCCAAGCACAGCTTGCCTTGACCATATCACAAACCACTGATTTTTATAGGTATTTCAGAGGATAATGAGTATTTAACAAGCTGGGCAAGACAGCTCCGGTCCACAGGGCACGGGAAGATTGGGAAGAAGCAAAACAAGCCAGACTTCTAAGGACAACTTACTTGCAAATGAAACCCCCGCTTTCACATTTCCTCCTGGCATCGGTGTTCTCTGGGAAGAGCAGCTCAGGCCTGTGGAGCACATCCACCAGCACCGAGAGCTCAGCCTGGACCAGAGGGCGCAGGCGATCCTCCAGGGCTGACACGATGTCCTAGGAAACAACCACAGCCAGGCCTGAACAAACACCAACACATCTACAGCTGAACTGAACTTACTAACGGGGCATCGGGACTGTTGGGTCTGTCCTGCCTCAGCAGAAGCCCTCGGGGTTTGGCCAGGTGAGGCTCCAGGAGGAAGGGGAGCTGTGCAGTCACCTGCAGCCTCTCGATGATGTTCCTGTAGTCCCTGGAGGCGGCCAGCACCGAGTCCCTGCGCGCGGCGTTCCGCGCCGTCATGCGCCAGTTCATGGCCGTCTTCTGCACGATGTTGTGGGACTTCAGGAACAGGTTGTTCACCTGACTGTCCAAATCCACTGGGATGGCAATGGCTCGGCTTTTGGCTGCAACGAGCAAAACCAGGGGGAGCTGAGACCTCGAGCCCACGGAGCAACACAAAAACAGGACAAAGGTCTGGGCAATCCCTTCCTTCTACGAGCTCTGCTTCCCAGGCTGAAACAGCCTCAAGTTGCACTCAGGGAAGGTTTAGATACTGGGAAATTAGGATATCAGGAATTTTTGTTGGTTTGTTTCACAGAAAGGGTTGTAAAGCATCAGAAAGGGCTTCCCAGGGAGGTGGTCAAAAACATTTGTATGTAGCCCTTTTACTGGTGACCACAGTGGTGCTGCTGGGCTGGCAGTTGGGCTTGACAACCTTAAGAGATCTTCTCCAACTTTAACCATTCCATGACTCTTGGAGTGCATTTTAAACAGGGCAGTTCCCAGTCCCTGTGCAGGGTCAGGCCTGGGCAGGATTATGTTTAGAGGCTTCCACACCTCAGAGCTGTTAGTGCTGTTTCAAGTGTAGGAGTAGGAATCTGTCCCTAAACACACACCTCCAACAGCTCGTGCTGGCACACGTGGACACAGCAGCAAAACCTGACCCCATATCCAGTACAAGCTACTCCTGTGGACACTGAAAGTGGAGCAAATTTATGGGCAGGAGAGGCACTCCCAGCTGCACCAGGGAAGGGTCAGGTCAGACAGCAGGAGGAATTTCTCCATGGAAAGGGTACTCAGGCCTTGGAAGTGCCCATCTGTGGAGGTACCCAAGGAAGGGCTGGAGGTGGCACTCAGTGCTCTGGGCTGGGGACAAGGTGGGCACTGGGCACAGCTTGCAGGGAGGACTGGGCTGGGAGGGCTTTGCCAAGCGTGATTCCATGAAAACTTTTCCCTGCTGCAGATCAACAGGAGTGCAGGGAGTTTGGAGGTGAGACAGAGAAATCACTTCAGGTGACAGCAACAACAGCCACTGCTGAACCACGGCGCTCCATCAGCATAAGCCCGGGTGTGAGTTCCCCCAGGTGGCACCTGCAGGGCACAGACTGCCCTGTCCCTGTGGCAGGAGGACACAGCAGCACAAGCCCTGCATGGGCAGGCCCCAGCAGGCAGCTCTGCTCTCCCCCACTCCTTACCTACGTCGGAGAGCACCCGGATGCAGCTCTCCACAGAGGCCTTCTGGCTGGGCAGGAGCCAGGTGCAGTGGTACACCCTGAACACCCCCTGCAGCAGCTGCACAAACACGGGCTGCCGAGTCTGCAAGGCAAGCACAGCACTGTCACACCCTCCCCTGAGCTGGCCTGAGCTCAGCCAGCCCAGCTCTGCTGGCTGTCCCCTCTAACTGGGCTGCAGCACTTGTTGGGCAACTCCCCGTGGTAGCAGGGTATCTGCCACGGGATCAGCAACTGGATGGGAAGGGTGGGAACCAAGCTGCAAGGGCAACATGAAACAGGAGCTTCTGCAGCAGAAAGCCCTGCTAATTGAGGCCTGACTAAGCAAAGGAAATGAGCAGTCACCTTCATTTGTTTTATCAGAGCTATCAGCAACCCTGGCACACAGATTGCTCTTTTAGTGTTGACCAGCAGCTGACTCAAGAGGCCACAGGTAAATGGGGCTTGGCTACGTGACAGCACAGCTCCAGAGTGGGAAACTCATCATTCCAAGCATTATTAGCTGGTGTCCAACTCACTGGGAAACCAGCTGTGTGTTACTTGGAACACAGGCAGTGGTTGGTGGCAAACACTGCAGCTGCTGTGGATCAGCCAGAATCAAGGTGTGGTTTTCAGCCCTGAATTTCACAGGGTGATCTCCCACTACAGACAGGTGAGCTGCTCCAACACACCCAAGCCCAGGAGCTCTGTTCCTTCACCTTTGCAGCTGCCCAACAACACTGACCAAAACTCCAGTTGGTTTTGTACAGTGATTACTTAGTACAACAATGTATTTTACCTGTAGAGGAAAGAGCATTTAAAATATTTCAATCTGAGAGGGAATACCCTGTGTCCCTGTGCCCACTAGCTATGGAAATGCTTCTATCAGCTAGAGGAACTACACCACAGTGCAAACACCACAGGACTTAGGAACCAGGGAAAAAATACCTCATTTAATCTGGCCAACAGTAAAGCCTGTTTGCAAGAAAAAAGTGGAGTTAGAGTAAAAAGCCAAATCTATGAGCTAATTAAATCTATTAGAGCAATTAAATCAAACGCCATCACAAAATGTACAAGAGGAGAACCAAAATTCAAGCCCCAAAAATTGCTAGGAGGCAAATACCCATTATCCTTTCTGGAAAGAAGCCAAACACCAAAGCCATGGCAAACAGCAGCATTCACCAGGGCCCTGGAAATACCTGCATGTTTGGATTTAAACCACCCACGTATTCCTTTGAGCTCATGTCCAAAGACTTTTTGGTCTTAAAAAGCCTTTAAGATGCCTCATTTGCTTAAGTAAGGTCAATAAATCAAACAGGAAATTTACTCCACATCCCTCATGTCTCCAACTGCACTTGGGAAGGGAAACCCTGGGCAGCAGCAACTTTGGAGGCAAACACGCTGAACAATGTTTGTTAAAGAAAAGCTGTGGGCAGCTGCCCTTTGCCAAGAGATTTGTGTTGTCCTAATTTTACATGATTTGAACCACATGACTGATGGACAAGGTGTTCCCTGAACCAGCAAGGCTGGGCCTGACTCAGGGCAGGAAGAATTTCAGTCAAACAAGCCCTGACATGATGGAGCAGGAGGCAAGAGGAGGCTGGAAGGGATGAGAAGCTGCAGCAGGAAGGGCAGGGAGGGACTGAACCCAGAGCAGAGTGGCCACATCCCTCATCTACAGAGATCAGCCCACCTGCAGGGGTGAGAAAATCCCAGCTGGAGCAGGGATGGACACCAGGCAGGGAGTCCAAGAGGCTGTGCAGGGATGGACACCAGGCAGGGAGTCCAAGGGGCTGTGCAGGGATGGACACCAGGCAGGGAGTCCAAGGGGCTGTGCAGGGATGGACACCAGGCAGGGAGTCCAAGGGGCTGTGCAGGGATGGACACCAGGCAGGGAGTCCAAGAGGCTGTGCTCCTCAGGGGGGAGAAGCCCTGAGTACAGCAAAAGTATTGACAGGCAGGAAAAGGGAGAGGAACTGCTTTTAACTTGGAGATGTAGAGGAAAGATGAATCTAGGACAAGGCAGATCTATCAACTGAGATGGGAAAAGAGGTGAACCAAGTGACTTCATCTTGCTAGACAGAGGGGGAGATTGAGAAACTAAAGAAAAACTGCTGATAGAACATTAACAGATGGCTAAAATAGGATGGCAAGATGTGTATTCAAATGCTGCAGCTCAGAGATGACAGCTGAGAGCAGGGCAGCTCAGGTACATGGCACAGAGGGAAGGGCAGAGCCCAGGGACAAGGCCACTGTCTCCATTTCTCACTGCTCTGATGAGCACAGAAGGTGCTCAGAAGCCACCTGAGGTGCAAATCAGCTGCTGCACTGCTCAGACTCAGGTGAGGTCAGGGGTTAGGACTGGATGAGCCTTGAGACCTGGAGGCTGCACTGCCAAACATCTGCCTTTGGCACTACCAGGTGGCACCAAGTTTCAACAACTGCCCCTCTCAACCTCCTGCCAGACACCTGAGCACTCCAGCCACACTCCAGAAAGTTATTTATGAATAAAGAACAGAGTTATCTCTGTGCAAATATAAATGTTAGGGCAACCTCCTGACCCTGCTGCTCTGCTGTACAAACCTCTGCCTTCTCCCCTTCACAAGTGTTCCAAGTTCCTCCTTCACATTTCTCCCACTTCTGAACAAGGCAAAAATCTACTCAGTGAGACACACGAGAGCTTCTGGATTTTTGTTCTGAATGCTTTTTCTTTTAAAGGGAAATTGGAATCTTTCAGTCAAATATGCTGTCCTTAATCAGTCACCCTTGCTCCCTCTGTGATACCTGTGGCAGGGGTTGGATGAGATAGGCTGTAAGGCCCCTTCCAACACAAACCATTCTGGGATTCAATGACACACAAGAACTCTCTACAGAAGACCTTGGTGACAGCACTGAAGAATTTGTGACACTTGAGATTTTCTAGAAGAACATTTGTACTGGGACCTAGGTATTTTTCCATTCCTGCAGCAAAAAGACCAGTCTGGTCACCAAGAACAGCAACGAATTTGCTCCCCAGTTACACCACCCTTGCTCCCATGTCTCTTTTGCACTGCTAAGTGGCACAAAGTGGAATGAACACAGTGCCTGGCAGTGCTCTCCCTGCTGTGTCTGTGTGTTTCCCCACCTGCAGGGTGGTGCTCTGGTCAGAGAAGGGGGAGCTGAAGAAGGTGGTGACGATGCTCATGACGATCTCGGTCACATACTTCTCCAGGATGGAGTCTGCGTGCTTCCTGTCGCTGGTGTTGTTGCAGGCCTGCAGCACAGAGCACAGCAGGGTCAGGAGCAGCTCACCAGGGCAGGGATTCCTCATTTCCCATGGTGCTGAGCCCAGACATTCAGTGACACCAATGGCACCGGGCTCTGCACTTCCAGCACACGTCAGAGCTGCTCCTGGTTGGATGTGCTGGCACAGAGCATGGCTGGGGGCAGGGAAAAAACACCACAGTGCCTTGGAGGAAAGCAGGAGCAGCATGGGGAGGACTGAGGTGTAATGCTTTCGTATGGGGAAATACTTGGAATCCCAGGCAAAAAGCCATATGGCCAAATAAACACCAAGCCTGGAAAACAATCTGTCCTGACCTGCCAAAAAAACGCTGAGTGCTGCTCAGGAAGGAGCTCAGTGATCCTGGCCAGAATAAGCAGGCCAGGTGGCAGGATAGAAAAGGCACTGCACAAAGGAGCAGGGTGTGGAGCTTCACTGAGCTTCGGGTTTGGGCTTGGTTTTTTTTCTTTTAAAAAGGAAAATATGAATGTGTTCCATGGAATATGACTAATGAAATCCACAGGCATAAGGAAAAGGAGGCACATATTTGCAGGAACAGAGTATTCAGGATACTGATTGCCTTGATGCACTGGGATGTCTTATCCTTACCGCCCTGGATTAAAGAGGTTTTTAAGCTTTCTGAACTCAGTTCCTTGGTGCAGATACATTACCCGACAGATGTCAACCAGGAAGTTCTCAAACAGCTTCCACATGTGATTACTGGTGTAAATCTCTTTCATCTCTACTTCTGTGTCCACATAGCAGTGATTCAAGAAGTTGATGTATGCTATTTTGACCTAAAAGTAGAGAAAATAATTCATAAAGAATAAAAAGCCCAATAGTGGCATGAATGAATATAATGTCACATTAAAACTGCTACATACATCATTTGGAATTCTATTTCTTCCTTTTACTTAAACACTGGTGAAATTTAATGCCATGAATAGCAAGACACCATCCAATAAAAAGCCACCAGGATTACTGCAGACAAAACGTCAGCATAATAATAATTTCCAGTTCTGCAGAACCATCTGTTCAAGGTTAGCAGCACATCCATAAACCTCTCTGCCTCAAGAACCCTATAAAATAACCAAGTACAGCATCACATTCCCACTCTCAGGGTAAGGAGGAAGTGCAGAAGGATTTAACTTGACTATGCAGGTTGGCTGGGGGTGCCAAGAGCAGCAGCAGGGAAGGACTGCAGCCTCCCAGCCCACCTGCACCAACCCCTGGCCAGGCCAGACTCAGCAGCACCAGCCCTCTCTCACCCAAACCCCAGCACATTTCAAACACAAACAGTTCTGCAAGCCCTCACCTCAGGTATGCAATCCTCGTGGGTCACCACCCTGACAATGTCATCCAGAGGGAGGAGGGAGTTGCATTTGATTTCTGTGTAGACGTTTTTGCCCTCTGTGCACACAGCCAGCAGCTCCACCAGGTGGATGTGGTACATCAGGGGGCTGTTCTCATCCATCCGGTCCCTCTCCGACCTCATCATCTGCACCAGGGTCTGGAAGGAGGCTCTGTCGTTGTAGAACACCAGCACATCCTCCCCTGCATTCACCAGCTACGGGGCAAGGAGAACATTCCATCAGCAGGGCACAGCCTGGGATCCCCCCAGGCATCCCCCTGGCTGGGGGCTGTCCCCCTGCACGTCCCCAGGGCTGCTCCTCAGGGCAGGACATTTCCCATTTATAACTGACCACTTCTGGACCACTGAAGAAGTTCAAAGTCAGTCCTGCTTTAGCCAGAAGCTGTGCCAAGGAGTTTGTGACTTTCCCCTGTGCCTTTCCATTTCATGTCTGTCACCCCAGGTGAGTTTCTAGCACAGCTGAGGACAGCCCTGTGCTGCCCAGGGCACAGGGGGACTGCAGGGCTCACTCCTGCCACCCTTCCCAACACACACCTGCCTTCTTCCAAGGCCAGGGAGTGACACCTTAAGTCACACACTGAAGATTTCCATCAGCTTCACATTTGACACCTGGCTGGCCACGGTTTCAGAGCAGCTCAGACCTCCTGGAACTCCAGGAAGGGAAGGAGATGGAGCAAACCAAGCCTGGTCCAGGCTGGGCACACAGCTGGAGGGATCCAGGGCTGTCCTCCCACAGGGTTTGGGAAAAACAGCAGGATAAAATGCACAAGAAAACCCCCAGGGCAGCTGCTGACCCCAGGGAAGTCCCTTGCTGAGTGTCTCCAACTTGACTAAGTGCTGAGAAGCTCATGGAGGTGGTTTTGAGCTGAACAGCAAAATATGAAAGATTTTTTGACTCATCTATCAGGATTGATGCTCAAAAGCCAGATATGACAAATCTGATCCTGGGGCTCCCCCTGCTGAGGAGGCCAAAACATCCCATCAGATGTGCAGATCTGCCAAACAGATCCCATCCAAAATCCCACTTTAAGGCATTCATTCACCCTTCTCTTACCTCTCCCTCTTGTCCTGACTCCCCAGTTTCCAGTTACCCACACAGCTAAAGCAAATCCTCATCTCCTTCCTCCCCTTCAGCACTGGAACAGCTGAGTACACCTTGCTAAGACTGTCTGCAAGGGCTTGTAGAGACAGACAAAGGGGGATGGCTTCAAACTGAGCGGGTTTAGATGGCAGGAAAAATCTGGGTGGTGAGGGCCTGGCACAGGGTGCCCAGAGAAGCTGTGGCTGCCCCATCCCTGGAAGTGCCCAAGGCCAGGCTGGACGAGGCTTGGAGCAGCCTGGGATAGTGGAAGGTCATTCTATGGTGCTTCTACAATTACATAAAAGATTCCCATCAAAATGCTATCATGCTGAAATTCTCCTTCTGCTTTAGAGATCCTGAAATCAAACTACTTCTCCTCAAGCCACTTTTACTAGACAAAAGCACCCTTGCTTCATAACCCCACCTACACACGGCTGTGTACAGGCCTGGGAAGTAACTCCTGCCATTGCTACAAGCCTTGTTACACCTGTGAGTCAGGAGCTCAGAGAGCTTTTGGTCACAAAGCAGCCTGAGCCTCCTGGGAGCTGCAATGCTCTTTTTGCACGGTGAGAGCTGTCAGCTTCTTGGCAGTCCCCGAAGCGAGAGGATCAATTTGTCATGTTCACCAACTGCTATGTGCAAACTTCTGTTCAGACCCTGCAAATCTCTGCAGCTCTCACCTCAGCCATTACCATATCTTGGCATTTCTTAATGAATTTCCCCTCTGCCTTGACGATGGTCTGCAGGAACTTGATGTACTGAACGTTCCTGCCGTGCGTCTCGATGCAGTGGACGAAGTGCTGCACCACGCGCTCGTTGATCTCGCTGCAGAGCTGGAAGTTGTTCATGAAAATGTGCTGCATTGTCACTGCTTCCAGGATCTGAGGGAGGGGATGAAAGGGAGGAGGAAATCAGGAAATCAGCAACCCACCACATCCCCACTGAGGTGAGGGTAAAGCCAACACTCCAGAGGGTGCAGGGCTGAAGGGAACTTTGCTGAGGATCTCAGCTTTCAACACCACTGCTCTTATCTCAGCCTGTTTTTCACTCCACTTCAGCCTCTTGAACTTTCTACACTGAAACTGCCCTAATCTTGCCAACTTTTGAGGCTTTAGAACGAAAACAAAATGTGACCTCTTCAACCAATCTTGCAACAGGAACAGCCCCAGAGGTATCACCAAGAACAACCCAGTCCCTTCTCTTACTAGGACAAAAAAATAAATCGTGGCCTGAGGTTATTCTTACCCCTGGGTTAAGGAACAGGTTTATGTGCTTGTGCAGCAAGGCCTGGTTCTGTTGGTTCCCAGCACAGAAGTTCTGCAGGAACTCGTGTGCAAGCTTCATAATCTCCTGCATCCTTGTGTCTTCAGCCTGCCATTGCATGACAAAGAAGAGGGGGTTAAAAGGAATCCAAAGGTTCACCTTGAGGTGAGCACAAGATGAGCCACATCTCCAGCAAGGGAACTGTCACGTCTCTCACACCCCGAAGGAAAACAAACCTCCACCCAGTTCACAGACGTTTGGGATGAGCTGGGCCAGCTCCACGCTTCCAAAGAGCGTCAAAAGTAAAGCCCATAATAGAAATTACAGTAGTTTATTCTCTAAAAGTGCCTATTCCACAGCCAGGCCTGCCAGCAACGTGCTTTAGTCACTTCTGTGCTTCTGAACATCCCAGCCCCTTGGCCAAACCACACATCGACACCTCGGGGCCGCCCAGGAAAGCTGCCACGTTCCACTGCAGCCACGGGCAGGGAAACTCGTGGCAAAGCAGGGATGGAAAGTTGCTGTTGCACCAGCTCAGCCCAAATTTATCTTTACTGGAACCTCCACACTCCTTGCAGCCTTCCAAGCACGGCTGAGGAACCTGTGCCCTTCCTCTGACGTCAGCGTGGATTCCCAGCCCGCTGAGGGCAGAAGCCACGCTTTGGAAAATTACTGTCTGTTTTTGTTTTTAAGGAATTTCATGTATTTCCAAGGGTGAAACCCCTTCCACGCTGTCTGTCTGAAGCACATTCACATGGAGGGGACAGAAAGGTGATGAGAAGGTGTTGAAGGGTGTTTTTGCTGCCGATTTTTTACCAAAATGTGATGCAAGAGACCACGAGAATTAACATTAATCAAAGCTCTACTGTGTAGAATTACTGGTTCTCAGAAACCTGGTGAGTTTGGAACAGAGGACAGCAGAGTGACCAGGAAAATGTGAAGAGGTGCCTCAGGTCTGTACTGATAAATACCTGTCACCTGTGATTAATGAGCAGCCAACATGATGACCCTGGGGTGTGCTGTGTCAGCACAGCCTGGTGCTCTGCAGGCTCACAGGCACAACCCAGGCCCAGTGGGCTCCAACCTGCACAGCTGGCAAGTTTTAGCACTGAAATGGCTAATTAGGAGCAGCAGAGCTCACCTAGAGAGGCAGTGAGTCTTTATTCACCTCTAAGAGAGAGTTTAGGACTCTACAGCTGGGGGAGGTTCTGTATCTGCTGCTCATGAAACCCGTGAGGAACCAGGCACCCTCCTTTCCCTTGTTGTTCCCAGGATGGTCCTCACACAGCTTAACCTTAAGGCAGCACCTGCCTCTCATGGAGAGCTCAGATTGAGCCTTAATTCTGAAGTATTATGTTTGAATATTTCTTCAGTCAATAGCACATATCTGTATATTCAAAGGCTTCAAATAAACAGAGTTTGTCTGAGCTCGTTCTTCCTGAGCGTGGGTATTTTATGGACTGGGAGGTGGTACAGACCAGCCTCTGTGCATCCAACCTACAAGGGAGGAGGTTCAGGAGGATTCAGAGGAGGTATGACAAGCCTGTCAGCGTGACACCAAGCCCCACCTTCTCGTAAGGGATCTGCAGCAGCTCCAGCACCACGGCGTGAGCTCCCATGTTCCGCAGGAGTCGCTGCTGCTGCTTCCTGCTCTTCCTCACCGAGGCCCCTTCCTGCACGCAGAGCTTGCTGAGCCGCAGCAGGATCTGCAGGAGACACCGGCCTCAGAGCCCCAACTCTGGCTTCTCTTCCAGAGAGCGCCAGGTCCCAGAGAGCAGCACAGGGACCAACTCATCTGCACGGAGCAGGGCGGCTCCAGGCAGCCCCTCGTGGCCCAGGCTCCATCCGTGGCATCTGACTAGGGCTGCTGGACTCGGATGATCCTTGTGGGTCCCTTCCACCTCAGGATACTCTACAATTCTGAGATCCTATGCTCCTGCAGAACTCAGCCGTGACAAGTGAACCCAACATCAAGCTCCACAGCAGAGCCACAGACACGCCTTTAGCTCACACCACACCGGCACCACAGCACGTTCTTCATCTGGTATTCTCTACGTTAAATCTCAACAGCACAGTGGCTTTGAGTGCAAGGTACTCAGGACAGGGCAAATTAAATGGCTTCTCCCCTTGCTTACTGCCTTTGTAGTCCTTAACAATAAAAATATTGTGTTGCCATTGAAACAGCAGCAAACGTTTCTCACTAATCCATTCTTAAGGAAAGAATACACACGTCGTGCTTATTCTATCCTGGCTTCTCATTCAAGTTGGGATTTGTTATTACTCAGCAAATAGTTTCCACAATGGCAGAGTGACTCAGACTTTCCTGGGT
Organism: Aegithalos caudatus; assembly: GCA_013389925.1. Lineage (NCBI taxonomy): Eukaryota > Metazoa > Chordata > Aves > Passeriformes > Aegithalidae > Aegithalos > Aegithalos caudatus. The sequence goes on from WEIU01007574.1 coordinate 188,199, forward strand.
GCCTCCCTCTGACTGCAGCTCTCCAGAGCTCTGTTACTCATTTACACTTCCAGTGAACTATCAAGAAGCAAAGTTTTACCTCTTTTACTACCCGGTAGTTGTAGCTGCTAGTACTTTCAGGCTTTTGAGACTTGCTGTGACCTTCCTGAGGATAAAATCAGACAATTTATTAGTAGCTTATACTACTGTCTACATGAAGGCTAAAATTACCGTTCTAGGATAGCGCCCGCTCTCCTCCTGGGAAGGATTGTCATCCTCCAGCTCTCTGACAGCCTCAGAAAAGCACATACAATTATCCTGTCAAGTCACATTGACCTCTAGGACACAAAATAAGGTGAGGGTGGGATGATTTCAGAGGCAGCAACCTCCTGTCCCTTTGCCTGTCACATTCTGTCTCTAATCAAGTCTCCCCTCAAAAAGAAACCCCTTCCTTTCTCTCCCTATGGCTATTAAGCTGTCACCGCACAAATACCAAGAGATTCCTCACAGCAATGTGTACAAGAAAAGCAACAAGTGGATTACTTGTATTTATTTCCAGCAATAAATGTTCCTGAACCAGGGACTGCTCCTTGGATCCCCTCATCCAGTCTTTCCTATTTGCAAATTATATGGAAGCAAAAGGTGCTCAAAGTGTTCTAAGCCAGATGTGCACATTGGGAAAATCCTGTGTTATTGGGTAAAGATAAAGCACAGCTCTCTGCTGTCATTTAGTCAAGTGCCATGACTCAAAATGCATCACCTGAGCAGCTCACAGCTCTGCCCTTACCTTACTTGAGGTACTTTTGACTGCACAAATCCCGTGCCATCAGTGCTGAAAGGACACATCTGGGGAGCCAGAGCAAACCCAAACCAGCCCTGGTAAACCCTAAAGGTGACACCTCAGTGGCTGCTACTGGCTCAAGTTCTCCTCTCATTCCTGCCTCAGCCTGAAAGCAGTAGAGAGAACCTCACCTAGGCAGTGTGCTGGGAAGATGGGCCTTCTCACAGCTCTGAAAGCAGCTACACCCTCCAAATACCCACCCAAATTCACACCAACACAACCGAATTACCTCTTTCTTCTTGTGCTCGTTTTCACCTGGCACACTGTCCATGGCCTCATCAGGACCTTGGCCTTTGTACACCCAGAGCTCAGATTTCTCCACTATTGACCTCAACTGGTCCAAATCTTGTTTGATCTGCTTGTAGTTGTCAACATCTTGGCTGGTAACGAGCAGTTGAACCTTAGAGGAAGACAAAACCATGAGTTGAACAAAAAGGCCTGGGTTCAGCTGCCATAAATACATTCAGATGAGGAATAACTCTCTCCAAGCACACAGGTACCTGCTTGAAAGCCTGAAGGACTTCTTGTCTCTGGCTGAAGTGCCTGAAGAGCAGCTGCAGTGCACCAGACACCAGGGGAGGGTAATCGTGCATCGTTAAATGCAGCAGGACCCGGAGAAAAGTCCTGCCCCCGTGATCATCCAAGTCCAGAGGGGTGTTCTCCTCACTGGAAACACAGCAGGAGTTAACCAGCATGCTAGACTGAGGGTCCCAGCAGCTTCTAAGTCCTCTTAGCAGTGGCAGAAAACCATTTTTTTTTCTTACTTTTAAATAAGGGGGGAAATAGCACTGAGATATTATTGCAGCATCGAGCTGAGATGCACTAATCCTGCACCTCGGCTTCCACCCACAGCACAGAGCCCTCCCCTGATGATCCTTCTGGCTGAAGAACCCCTGCTCCTCATCTCTGGTTTCTGATCCATGGACCCCACTCTGAGCTGCACCAAAGCCATTCTAGGAAAATGAAGCCTGGGGAGCTGTTTTCCCAGTCCCCACTCCTTGGGAGCCCTCCAGCCTGGGGACTCCCCTCAATCAGCACCTGTGAAGAGATACTTTCCTTCCACCAAAGATCCCCTCAGCTTGTTCTTCAATGTGTTCAAAATCCAGGGTTCCTGAAAAAATAAACAGGACAAACACATGGGGTCAGAGTGGCAGTAAAGATGTCTTTCCAGCTTAAAAACACTTCAAACAGCAAGTGGGGTTCTGAAACAATCCTCCCATTGAAGATTCCAGAGCCTTTCCTAAGCCACACAACCTCACTCCTTGCCAAATAACCCACCTGGTACATTAGCTGGCATTTCCTGACTACTGCTTCCAGTGGGGGATTCAGACATCTGGGCATTGCTTTCATCAAATTCATGTTTAAATATACAGAGCAGGCAGGAGATCCTGTAGTCTAACCGCACGTTCAGAATAAACTGGTGATACAGAAGTAGGAAAAAAGGTTGAAATAATTTGTGTATTTCCACCACATCTACGATTCACACAAAGCAGAGTGTGCAACATCAACTGAGCAGAGATGTGGATTTAATCTGGAAAAGTGACCCAGGATGGTAAGGGCCTGGCACAGGGTGCCCAGAGCAGCTGTGGCCACCCCTGGATCCCTGGAAGACTCCAAGGCCAGGCTGGACATTGGGGCTGGGGCAGCCTGGGACAGTGGAAAGTGTCCCTGCCCATGGCAGGGAGTGGAACTGGATGAGCTTCAAGGTCCTTTTCAACCCAAACCATTCTGGGATTCAATTTTTCTAAGATATGCAAATGTTGTCTCACAAATGCCCAGAACTCTGTAATATTTTCCAGGGATTTCAACAAGCATGATACACACACATAATAAATACTGATGAGTACAACATTTTGGCAGGGTTGTGGTGCCTCATTCCTGTGTGATGCTGGCATCCTCAGGAAAGGAAAGCAGCATTTCCATCTCCATCCTGAACATGTGCTGCTGCTCTCCCGGGGTGCTGGGACACAGGGGCAGGACACGAGCTGCCAGGAGCCAGGCTGTGCCACACAAGTCACCACTTCAGCTGGGCTGGACCAGCTGGTGCCACAGAAATCTCCAGACTAGCACAAAACACCTTCCCCATGGTCCTCCCCTTGAGGAAGGAGCTACAAAGCCAAGAACACTCAGAGCTCCTTCAGCTTTTGGGGAAAATGCTTCATGCCAGCTTGAATGCCCCTGGTAACAGGGAATACTGGCACACTGAAATATCCCCCTGCACATGCCAGGCCATGAGAGGAGCTCTGGCTTGAGCTAAAATTAGCAGTGGTGCAAGGAAGGAATGGAGCCTCCCCTGAGCTGCATCTGCTGCTGAGGGAAGGGTGCAGCCTCCCACAGGGCACAGGGAACACCAGGGCTCTCCTGCTGCTCTGCTGCCTTCCCAGCAGGCTCTGGCAGCACTCTGCCCCCCAGGACCTCGCTGATGGTTACTGGGCACAAAAAGGACTCCTACACTCAGAGAGGGAAGATGCACTTCAGTGCAGTAATACCCAGTCAATAAGGAGGAAAAAATGTGTGTGTCCCAAAAACTTTGGGGTGAGCAAGTGAAGAAAGCAGAGATGGGAGAGAGAGGGGCTGGCTGTGCATGCTGGAAATACATTTCAGGCTGATGGCTCTGCCAAGAAGGATCCTGAGATCTCCCCATTCCTCAGGGCACTGCAGATGGCCCTGCAGACTCAGAGAAATTGGTAAGACAACAGGATGGAAAACAACAGCTCTGCCTCAAGTCAGATACTCACAAATCCCTGCTGAACACACAAATGTCTACTGCAAACCCTTCTCTATTAATAAACTCTTTCAATAATGGCACAACATTGTCATAAGCAAGTTGAGAGCCCTGTGCCTGACAAGGTCACCCTTGCAATACTTTCCCAGTCAGAGGCAGACACTAAGAGGCAGCAGGACACAACCAGTGCTGGAGGACAGCCAAGAGAAGCTGCAGATGTGGTACCTGGAGGATCTCGATGATCTTGAGCTTGGTGTCCATGACCAGGATGTCCTCCTTCTCTGGCTCACTCTGCTTCACATTCCCCTCGGGGGCAGCTGCCAGAGGAGTCATGGGCAGGAACCCCCCTCCCCTGAGCACCACCTGGGTCATCAGCTCCCCCACGCCGTGGATGGACCTCATCACATTGCTCCCTTCAGAGAGGAAACAGCCAGGGTTAGCAGCTGCACTGGCACTGCACTAACAGGGCAAGCACCAGCCACGTCCTACAGAGAGAAATGGTCTCAACATCACACATGCACATCCTGGGGACAGGGGAACCAACAGGACAACTGCAGGGCTTGGAGGAGTCCCCTGTCCTCTCCCATCACAGGCACACTCAGCTTTACAACAAGCCATGGACAGAAAGGAGATCTGCAGGCACAGCATCACTGCCCAGGGAGGGAGGGCATTGTCCTGCTCTGCCCTGGGGCAGCCTCACCTCACTCCTGGAGGCAGCTTTGAGGGACAAAACCTAAGATCTAAAGATGTTAGAGAGCACCCAAAGGAGGCTGCAAAGATGGGGAAGGGACTAGAGGAGAAGTGATGTGAGGAGCAGCAGAGATCACTGTCTGTGCAGCTGGGGCAGAGCTCAGAGCTCACTGGGGGCTGCAGCTCCCAGCCCTGCCCTGTGACAGGAGCCAGGGAATGGCTGGAGCTGGGCCAGGGCAGGCTCAGGCTGGAGCTCAGGGCAAGGTTCATCCCCCAGAGGTGCTGGCACTGCCCAGGCTCCCCAGGGAATGGGCACTGCCAGAGCTCCAGGAGAGCTTGGACAGCATTCCAGGGATGCCCAGGAGGGGATTTTTGGGGTCTGTGCAGGGACAGGAGCTGGGCTGGATGATGCTGTGGCTCCCTTCCAGCTCAGGATGTTGTGTGACTTCATCATTCCGCCCCACAGTGACATTCTGAGATGACCTAGAGCCACCCAAGAACTTTCTGCCCTACACTTGCCAGCCTTACCTTTACTTTCCTCTCCTTTTGCCATCTTGGTAATAGGGAAGATGGTAGTGATGTGCACACAGTCTAATATAGCAAGGAGGATTTTGGTTAGTCTGAGGAGGTCACAGAAGTTGTAGAAACCAAAATATATCAGATTTCTGGCTAAGTTAACAACCTACCAAAATAACAATAAAAAGCCTCATTAATACTAAACATTTTGCTATCACAGTCAAGTTGTCTTAACACAGTGACAAGATCAAGAACCTGGCTGGGGGTCACATTTATAATAATATCTGGGAATTCTGCAAGGCTGTCTAGTTCTACATCACACCAGAAGCTTTTCTACTTGCAATGCTTGCAGTTAATGTATCTGCAATTGATATTCTATAGCTACAAAATCAGACTGTACTTGCCTCATTATAAATCAGGTCAAGACTAGAGGGACGGCACAGACAATTTTTATCATTGTCTAACAAAAAAGGTATCACACCCACAAAGCTCAGCTTTGCAACTTCCAAGTTATGAAGTCTCCCCACAAGCCCACCCCTTAAAGACCCACATAAAAATACCACATACAGGGCAAATATTTAATCAAACCCCATTATCAGAAGTATATTACATCAGCAGTATTTTTTACAGAATATCACAGATTTTCTTAAATTAATGGTTATTTGTTGCTACATTTTATTTGCACAGACTGTTTTAACAGGTCAGTAAGCCACAAGACACTTTTTCTCTTGGTGAACATCACTACAAGCTCTGGAGACTCTCTGTGAGTGCAGGCAGTGTTTAATTTTTGAGATATTTATTCCAGAAAAGCCTGGCTTTGCAATAACACTGAGAGCACAGAGAGTAAACAAGGCTGCAAACCCCAGACAAACTCAGATTCATTAATTGTATTTCAAGAACCATCATTGCAAACTCACAAACTTCAGTGGGGTTACTTGCACGAGGAGAAAGCAGCCAGTAGAGGCTCTGCATTCACTAATTACAATTACTAATTACTTG
>WEIU01007574.1:204028-262104 GCA_013389925.1 Aegithalos caudatus
ACACACACACACACACACACAGCCTGCTGGGCCAGGGCACTGAACTCCTCACAGAGCCTGGGGCATTCAGCTCTGAGAGGGATCAACACCTCTGAGGGTGTCCAGAGCTTCACAGGAAATGGTTTGAAGTAACAAGAGAGATGGCAGGATGGAGTGTGCCTTGACAAAGCAAAAGGGGTTTGATAAAAGAAGAAAATAATACAAAAACAAAAGAACAAAGCTGCTCACAGTGTAGGGACAGGGCCGACACACCTGCTGTAACTCCCCAAAAACATGCTGAGAAGCCTCATGCTCTCCCTCCAAGTACTGGATGATTTAGGTGGGTTTTTGGCAATAAATCAGGTCCCACACACCTGCTACAACACCCCAAAAAATGCACTGAGAAGCCTCGTGCTTGCCCTTAAGTATTGGATGATTTAGATGGGTTTTTTGGCAAACAGCCCAATAGAGAATAGCTGCTTTTTTGAGGAACAGCTAAAAAGACACATCAGTGTTTTTGTCTTTGCATTGAGCAAATTACTGCCAGGAGAGTCAAGAAGTTTCTGGGTCCTTTACCTTGTTAGAGCAGCAAGGGGTGAGCCTTAAACCTTTCCCTGTATGGAAACCCTGCCTGGGTGTGGGGTGCATTCCTCCAGACTGGGCTGCAGGACAGCAGGAGCACTGACAGCAGCTGCTCTGGACAACCAGTCCTTGCTTCCCCTACTGTAGCTCCTGGGATTCAGCACAGGAACTCCCCTCCACACAGAATTTATGTCTCACAGACAGTGCCAGAGAGACATCCCCCTCCCAGCCATTCACCTCACACACACTGGGAGCTCTGACTGCTTTCTGATAACACACATCAGCTGAGATCCCTAATCCTGACACTAGCAGCTCTCCAAACATGTCCCACACATTGCAATTATCCCTCTAACCACATAATTAACGAGCTGAAAACACAAAAACTCGGCCACACTGCGTACCAACAACCTTGCTGGGAAATCATCAGCTTCAGCAACAAAAACGGGACCCATATCCATCAATCCCAAGCAAGAGAAACAAAAAGCCAATCAAGAAGTTGGAAGTCTTGCTGTTCACACTACAGCTTGTGCTGCTCTCAAGCACAAAAACGTGTTCCAAAGGCCACGGCACCAGAAGGATCCTTATTCCCAAGGTGCCAGCAAATCCCCAGCCTCCTTCAGCAAAGATACAACACTTGGATAAAACCCCAGGGCTTCAGATGAAAGGACAAAAGGGTAGGAAAAAACAAAGATGAACTGAGAAAAAGGAACAACAGCTTTCTCCAAAGCCTTTTCCTGGGGAACTCCCAGCTACCACAAGCCCCTTAAGAAGTTGCTCACTGTCCTGGCATGCAGGAATCAGCTGCCCATGGACAACCCCCTAAATCCTGGCTGCAGATTTCAAGGTGACCAAGAAACAAATTTCTCAGCTTCTCTGTGATGCTGGCACCCAAGGGAGTCAGCACTCAGGCACCTGCCTGTCAAAGTCCTGCTGTAAGGCACTGCCATCCTGAAGCAGATGGAAAAGGTATCCAGTGTTGCTTGTGCCTCAGGATACTCCCAAGTTAACATATTTGCAGTCAATGAACTTGGCTGCAAAGCAGTGACATTTAAAGTCTGATTTTGTACATGGGAACAGGCAGTTATCTGTATGGAACAGAAATACACTTTGGGAGTGTGCCTTCAAGGGAAGGAGCAACTCTACACTCAGAGTCCATCTGGAGAGAAATTCTGGGAGAAATTCGCTCACTTGGAATGAATTCTCCAAATTTCAGCTGTCTCCTTCATCCCCCCAGCAAGAGGAGGGAACACAGGGAGGGATCCAGCTGCTCTGCTTTCACAGCTTGCCCTTCAGGAGACAACTGGTCACTTCTACAAACTGTGGCAAAGCTGAACATGAGTAGTAAAGCAGAAAGCAGGAAATGGGGCAATTCAGGGAGCACTGAATTTCAGCCCCAAAGGGGACAAGAGCAGCCCCCTTTGCTGCTGGAACGTGGAGCTGGCACCTCACCATACCCACGGGAACTCCTCCTGCACAGCCCTCAGAGGGACAAGGAGAAAGCAACAATAAAACCACTGAGCTGTGCACAGAAGCCCCACAGACAGCTCACACTTGGATCAAGCTGGAGTTTGGATAAAGTTGGATGAAGCAGCCTACACCCTCCTGTCACCAGTGAATGATAAACCATGTGGCAATTTCCTGTCAGAGCTGAATTATGTGCTCCTGGTCCCGTTCTTGCTGGTCTATTTTTGCCATCTAGTGGTAAAGAGACAGAGCAAGGAAAAACCAGAGAGCTGAGACAGTGCATGAATGTTATCCATGCACACGTCAGCAGGACACATCACAGGAGCAGGGATGTCTCCCTAAGGGCCCTTGATCAACACTGATTAACTTTCAAAATATTAACCCAACAAAACATGTCTGTATTGGATCCCCCCACACCCCAGGCAATAGCTATGGGAGGGGTTTGTTCAGTTTTTTACTATGTTTACTGCAGCCAAGCTGCCAAATGCCACCAAGAAGTAATCAGGAAAACTGCTCAATATCTGAAGGCAAGGGAGGCATTTTAATGGCCAGGCTATAATGAAAAATCCTTTTAGGAGGAAAAATGCACCCTGCAGGATTTCCAAGCATCACATCCATCTCTTAAGAACGGAAGGAATAGCTCTTTGTCATATCCAAATGGTGCAAATCTTCCATAATACAGGATAAATGACCAAGAAAGCTGCATAAGCCTCTCATCAAATCCAACTAAGTAAATAAAATCCACAATGGAAAGTGCTGTTCCAGTTTTCTCTGCTTTCAACTACTGAAGCAGTGCTGTTCCCTCTGACACCAAAGAGAAGCTTCTGTCAACACAAAGCACCACACACTCAGTTTTTGACACAACAACATTTACTGACAACACAGACTGGCTCCCACAGGAGAGGGATGGCACTGGGATCACCCTCCCCCTGCCATTCCTGCTCTGTTATCCTGCTTTCCTGACACAAGGCACAATCACAGTGAATTCATGGCTTAACCACAGAGGTCAGACAGGCACAGCACTGGGGGACACTCCCACAGGGACCATTCCCATCTGCTGTCACCTTGAGCAACTTGATTTCCAGCCCTGGGCAGGACAGTGCTCCAAAGAAGCAAGAGTTGAGGAAAACAGGAGGACAGAAAAAGATACCACAGAGGGAGGAGCTGAGGGGGGTTCAGGTAATGTGTTCATTCAGTTCCAGGTGGATTGTTCTTCACTAAGGTGTCAACATCCACTCCTGGGATAGGCCTTTAAAGCCCCCAGATCATTCTGGTTTTTAGTTTCTTCACTACCAGCAAAGCCTGGACCAGCTGTGCACTGGCCAGGTCAGCCCTGGGCCTGTGCCAAGCCCTCCTCAATCAGGGGCAGGACCATTCCCTTGCCTATACTTACTGAGGATTGACACTCCAGGTCATCTTCCTCATAGTCAGGGTTTACCTGATGGAACAGAATCACAGGCAGGTCAAAACTCCAGCACAGCTGCACGTGGGAAACAGCCTGAGCACTCTGGTGCTGAGAGAGCTCCACCCTGCACTGAGTTCCACTGAGTTTCACCCTGCAGAGCACACTGCCCAGACCCAGCAGGGCTCAGCAGGCTGCAAATCACAGATAAATAACCTGCAAACCTGCAGGGAGAGTCATCTCATCCAGCAGAATCACTGCAGGAGCAAGAGGAGAGAGTTAACCAGTTTATGCTTTCTTTTCCTTGTTTAAATTCCAAGTGGTGTTTCCAACTAGAAATTACTGGCTTGCAGAAGTCTTTTAGAACAAATATTATTCTAACCAGGGATCAGGTGAGCAATCTCCTCTGGGATATTCCTGCATGGTCTAAGAGCATGTTTTTGTTTTGGCTGATTAGAAAACCCAAGATTTACTGGAAAAGCTCTATACTGGATCACTACTGAACAGGATTTGCAGTGTGCATGCGACAAAATGCTTCTGGTTTTCCAATCTGCTTATCAGAACAATATAAATTGGGATATTTAATCTGGACTTTTCTCTGTCTGCAGTTCTTACAGACTGGTCTAAAGTCAGTGCTTTCATTTTATACTCAGTTCTATGATTCTGCTCAAAAATCAGTGACTCAAGAGAAATTACCAACACTTGAATTCATTTTCCCCCAAAGGCTCTCAGTCATTTACCATTTATTCATCAGTTAATAAAGTCACATTGATTCCAGGGCCCACATGACAGGATACTATTTAGTGCCTATTCTTTGCAGCAGAAGTTCTTGACTCCAGAATTCACACAGAAAGCGTAATCAGCTCACAACTACCCCAAAGCACAGTGTTCTTTCAGCTCTCTCAACTTATTCCCTACATTTAGCAACTATTTTTGTATTAATCCAAATGACCACTCTCCTCCCCTCCCCGTGTCCAGCTGTAGGGTGGGAAATGACAGATTTGGAGCAGGTGCTGAAGGAGGAGAGCAGAGTGCAAGGGCAGGCAGAGGTGCCAGCCCAGCCCCACGTACCTCTGCTGCCAGGTAGTGCCCCGTGGCCAGGTGCTTGAACCTGAAGAGGCTGTTCCAGTAGCCAGCTCCCCCTCGGCAGGGATCGTGCTGCACCACCTGCAGGGACAGGGAACACACCTGGAATGCAGCACAGACCCCCCTTCCCAGCAGCATCTGCCTCATTTCATGTGCAGGGAAGAGCAGACACAAGCAGGGGCTGAAAAAAGACAAAATCATCTTTTATCTGTGACCAGGGCTGTGCAGGGAATGCTCTGAGCTGGCTGGGAAGAGTTCAGCTCAGTTTATGAATGAACTAAAGAAGGTGCTCTCTATCTGCATGTGTTGCCGCCAGGGCTTGAAACAAACCCCTAGAAAAGGCAACAAACCCATTACCTTACGCCTATAATTACATTTTTGACTGTTTAAGTGGATGAGGGAAGACACCTTCCACATTTCAAATGCAACAATGCTGTACAAAAGAATTAATATTTATATTTAGTGACAAAGTGGGGCAAGCAGAGCCTCCAACACCTGCAAGTCCATATTGGCTGCTCTGTGGGTACACCTGATTCCTAAAGAATTCCTAAAGAAAACTCATCACAGCTGAGCTGTACCTGTCAGGGAAGAACTCTCTCCCCTGTGCCAGGTACTGCACACACATGGACAGTCAGCACACACTGATAACATGCCAAAGTAATGCTAATTACAGGCAGACTTTCATTTGAAATACAGGAGAAGCTGAATGCCACAGCAGATACTTCTGGAAAAGGAGTATAAAAATACCTATCCATCATTACAATTTATTTTTTGATTCTTATATGCAGTTCCTAATTTAATCAGATTTAAAACCATAAACCAATGCTAATAATAACAACAGACTGAGGCTATTTTTAGAAGCCAATGATGGCCAAGGTGTTAGTCACTCTGTTTAAAAGCCAAGCGAATTTAAAAAGCCAGTTCAGACACACTAGCAAGGGGCTGCAGCCTCCTATCAGATGAGGATATACATAATCACATTATTCCACACCAAAAATAGAGCCTTCAGTACACTCAGCAGGACGGTGGAAATTACAAACTGCTATTTAACTTCAGTGACTGGTAAGAAAATGACTTCATTGATGTTCCTCTGTGCCCTTTTCCTGAACTGTAAGGCACCTGAGCTGAGAGCTGTGTGCTGCACCATCACAGAGTGACTGTGCACAGAGAGCACAGCAAGAGAAACAGTTTAAATTTCAACTTGTAACACCAGGAAAAGCAAGAAACCCAGCTAGAAGGAGGAATTATTCCCTACCCAGGGCAGCCCAGCCCTTACCTCCACCTCCCACAGGGCTTTGGAGCTGGTGGCAGACGTGGCCGACTGCCTGCCCGTGGTCCTGAGGAACACGTGCTGCTTCTTCCTGTGCTCATCACACGTCAGGAACTTCTCCTGCTCTGCGTGGAACAGCCTGACCACGTCCCCCTGCCAAAGGCAGGCAGCAGGGTCAGCAGGGGCAGTGCCCAGCAGGGCCCCAGCTGCAGGCCAGCACAGCTCTGCCTCTCACCCCTTTGAGGATGTCGTCCTTGTTGTCGCTCCATTTCATGAAGAGCACGATTTTCCAGCTGGTGTTGCAGTTCACTGAGTTCACCTAGAAGGAGAACTCAGACCATCAGTCCCACTGTCCTCAGCCTGCACAAGAGCCTGCCATGAGCCATGGTGTTATTTTTTAAACAATCTCCACCAGGACTCTGCAGGCCTGGCTGCATTGCTCTGGAGAAGGGAAGTCCTTTCTGTATCTGCTCCAGAACAAGTAATTTCAGAGCTGGCTTCCCTGGAAGCCACTTGTTACACTTCTGTGCTGGTACATTTAATTTTCTTCACAGTGACTAGTATGGGGCACATCACTGTGCCACAACTCCTGATTTTAAAGGAACAACTTGTTTTTAGCCAGTCATGCAGAAGAGATCCAACTCAAACCTCTGCCAGCACCCAATAGAAAGCAGAGCTCCCCAACTTTTCTTTTAAGCCACTGATTACCAGGATGACCATTCCTAAGCAGTGCCATGGGTTCCAACCAACTTGCTGAATTCTAAAGCATGCACAAATAGCTAAGCTGAAGGACAGAGAGGTTTGTACAGCTGCTCCAGCTATGCCAAGGTCCCCTTACCTCATTGCATCCTGGATTATCCACAAGCTGATGGCTACTGGCATGGAGAGGCTGGCCAGCATTGACAGGATTCAGGACTACTTTGTCTCCAATGACAACCTGCAGAGAAGTGCAGCATCAGACAAATTTGCACCCTGAGAAAGCTCTCTTTCTTCCTTTTTTTTTTTTTTTTTTTAATGGGAGTGATGGGAGGAAATCACCTTTTTGCAGGCTGGAGACATGCCAGTCTGAGAATTCCACCAGGATTCTGTTTGGTTCAGAATTAAGCTCACCAAAAACTCAGTCACTGAGGCAAAAAGCCCTATGTTACACTGGACTCAGAGCCTTACAGAAGCAGCAGTTCTGGTACAGATGGGGATAATGATGTCTGGATAAATGATGTCTGATTCATTGATACATTGTGTTTAGGTGCCAAATGTACCTGGCCCGACCCCCAGAGCACACTGAAGCTTGTGACCTCCTGGTTTTAGGAAGATTCTATACCCAAGTGACTCAGATGTTGCAAAAGAAGGGATTTAAGTGGCAATGAACTTAAAGATCTCCCATGAACAGGAGCATTTCACTTCCTTATTACCTCACGCCTCATCTCCAAAGTGATGACGAATTTCGATTCTAAGCTGACAACACTGAAAACCAAGATGCTAATTATTCCTTCCAAACCTCCTCAAGGATCTCAACACTTCCTACCATTTTGAATCGAGCAGGAATTGTGCAAGGCCAGCCTAATTAGGTCCCTTATTCCCTCCAATGTTAGATCATTCCACGTTTCCAAAATACAAGTTACCATAGCAATTTTCCTCCCCCTCGTGACAGCATAGCAAAAAGGTTGTTCCTGCATCATCATCATCACGCACTGGGAGATGTGTGCCTTGCATTAATTGCAAGAGAGGCCTCTCCCAACTGCAGGCTGTGCCCAAAGGGATGTGAGGATGCAGCTCCCAGCACTTACACTGTCCCCGATGGAGCGCAGTTTGTAGAAGGGCTGGATGTAGAACCAGGAACCTTCGTTTCCAGCTTCGTCCAAGGTCACCCTCATTGCATTCTTCTCTAGCAGAGCTGGAAGCCTCTTATTTACTGTTAAGTATTTGTTACTTTTTAAGTGAAGCAGCTAGAATAAGAATCAGAGTTCAGTTCTAAGAATGCTCCTCTTCCTCCCCTCAACAACCCGAGCGTGCGTGAGACAACTGCAATGCTACACAGGAGTACAAACTGAATTATGGACAAATGCTGAGGGGTTCAGGCACAATTCCACTCACACTTGGAGACACAGAACAAAACACCTTCAGTTAAACCAACTGTCCCTTGCCCAGATAGGAAAAACACATGGAGATGCCCCCATCCTGTTCAAAAAATCCCAGGACCAAAGCTTGTGAAATGCTGGGGTTTATGTGGCTCTTCCTGCTAAGAGGCAAAGCTGCTCTTCTCTTGCTTTGCTTGGTCTCAACCCAACAGAAAATGTAACTATTCCTATTGATTTTCCTTCTCTGTGTCAGTTTATGATTTAAGTATCAGCATTTCACTGTGAGAGGGTATTTGGTGCTGTGCACGTGCCACCTTCCAACAACTCTAATGAGGGCTCTAACAAGTATTTCTGAAGGAAACAATCAATGGTGACCTCAAAACCAAACACAATTAACCCATAATAAAAACCTGACCTCATCATAGATATAACACCCAGGCCCTGCTTCCCAGGATCCCACTCCAGAGCATGGTGGAACCTGGCAAAACTACAGACTTCTGACCATGAATTCCAGAAATTTGAAGTCCATTGAGCAGGGAACTTTCAACTGAACCCTCTCCAGCTTGCACAGATGTTCACAGCCTACCTGGATGACATTCCCATACTGAATGACTGTTCCCAGCAGTTTTCTGTTTTCAGTTTCGTTCTGTTTCTTTTCCAAATCCGCTGCATGCTGAAATTAAAGGAGAACAGTTCAAGTGCTGAGTGTTTTAGAAAAGGGGCTTTTATCAAACTCCCTTTTCTTCGAGATTATTTCAAAGGACTGGAAAAAAACAGCAAGCATCTGAAAGAGCCTAATTTCCTCTTTTTCCAGCTTCCAACAGTGTAATTTCCAATTCCCTTTTTCAACTGTTTGGGGAGATAGACACACATCATTTAAGTAACCTGTAATTTGGGTACAGTTGGACAAAATTCCGGAATAAAACATGAGATGAAAAGCTCAGACAAGACAGAAGGCAGATACCTGGGGTGGGGGGGGAAAGGTGAAAAAGGGATGGGTAACAACTCCAGCCAGGAATTTTATTTTTCTTTCTGCTGACTTCTATACAAATTGAATGAAAGAACCTCAGCTCTGATTCTTTATTTTCCTTTGCAGTACAGGTTCCAGCTGCCCTCCAGGCTGTGTCCCTATGCAGCAGGGTCACTGGGAAGGCACACACAAAGGCAGCTCTGGATTTGAGAGTTCCCCACTCCCCACACCTGGGCTGGAGCTCCTGAGGTGATGGATCCTCCCTGCCACAGCTGAGCATTCCTGCACCACACTGGCAGGGAAAGGAAAGGGAAAGCCCTTGCAAAATTGAATTATTATAAGGACACAAAGACCTCATTAATAATTAACAATGAGCCTCTTCTCATTCTTGTGTTAAAAGTGAGCTATTTGGTCCAGGCTGTTTTTAAATAATTTCGTTCGGTAAAAAAACTTCACTTTACAGGAAAGATGATGTTTGAATTAAAAACATAAATCTGTATTTGTTTTAACTGCTATCTGGAGATGGAGAGCAATTTAAAATTGGACTTTTTAGGAGACTGAGCATCAGGGATTATGGTTTGGTTCTCAGGTCTCAAGGATTGTGGTGGGCCCAGGTTTGTCTTGAAAAGTGCCCACAGTCCCTCTTTCAAATTCAAAACATTATTCAGTCATGCAAAGCAAAACAATTTTCTCTGTATTACTAAAATACAACTTTTCTGCTTGATTTCCAAGTATTCTGTCAAGAAAAGGTTTCTTAAAGACACCAGAGCCTTCCCAAATAACAGCAACCACAGCCAGGACTGCCCTGCCACACTGGGTGCCACATTTATTATAAATACAGAACACAATTCTTTCTGTCAAAGCATAACCAGGACTCAGGATGTACTTCAAAAGCACCCCCCAAACCTGACAGTCCCTCCAGGAGAAACACTTTTCTGGCCACTAGATGTCAGCTCCTCAAGCAGCTCGGATGCTGCGACCACAGAGAGACAAGTGTCCCAGATTTTAAATCCCTTAAATGGCATTAACTTAAAATAACCTGACCTCAGCATGGAGTGCTCCGTGGCAGACAATAAATTCCACCAGCAGACAAACAGAAGCCAAAAAAGGCAAGTGATGATGATGAAGGCATCTTGCATCATCAGCTGCACTGGAAAAGCAATGCACTGATAAAGGAATCTCACCCTGGGCAGAGCTCAGAGCTGTGAGCACAGGCACAGGGGGTTCAGAGCACTCCATGTGCCAGCAGGTGGAAAAGCTGATCCATGGACACACAGGACTGCCAGGAAGAAGTCCTGATGTCAGTGATGTCCATGGGACACAGTTATTACCAAGCCCTGGGTCACTGCAGACCTGATTCAGCCCATCAGACTTCATGTCCAAGTGCTGCAGATTAAATAAACCCCAATAAAACTCTAAGGCACTCAAATCCTTTCTCCAAATCGAGCAGGACTCGGTGGGACATTTCTGTGCAAACATTCAGGGGCTCAGGCTAATGCTAGAAAAATTTCATCCTGGAAGAATCTCATCCTGTATTTCCAGGACTCTGGCACAAAAGGGTCAAGTGTCAGATGAGTAGGGACAGGTCCCAAACACCCACACTGGGATGTACTCAGGGGAGGGGAGACAACTCCACGTGAGAATGCAATCCAGGGCAATTTTTATTCTACAAGTTGCAGTATTTAGACTCTATTTTCTGTTAAAACCCATGACCTCTCCCTTTTCCTGACAGAGCCAAGCAGCCCACCCCAGAACCCCCCTCACTCTACACCTGCTGCCACAGCCTCCTTCCCTTACCCACAGGAGAAACACGGCCCAGGTGAGGGAGCTTTGTGCTACCAAAATAGCTTTGTCCCTGCCAAGCTGATACTTTTGGGTTATAAATACATTTCTTGAAGCAGAAGGAGTCCACCAGTGGGCCTTTGTGCAGTGCAGGAGCGAGGCAGCCATATGGCAATCAGCAAGTGACACTCTCCTACGGGGCCATTTCATATTCCAGGCTACAATGAGCTTAATATAGGCTTAAAGAACCTAAAAATATTTAGAATTGTAATTTTGACATGAAGTACTCCAGCTATGTAATTTTAACATAAACACTGAGTTTATTTAACTCTAAAGTCAACAGATGGTATTTAAGTTAAGTTGGCTTTTTTTTATATAGGAGCTCTAAAAACAGCAATCAACTGCCTTACTGAGTTTTCAGCTGCTGAATGTCAACATTTTACCCAGAAAATATTAAATACTGCAAGCTAATACGGAAGGAGAGGCTGTCTGGCCTTATAATTACTCATAATTACCCATCAACCTTTCCATGCATCAACAGGAGCTGTGCTTGTTTGAGCAGTCCCAATAGATTGATCAGACCAGCAGCTCCTGATTTCCCATGTGATGATGCAGCGCTGAGATTCCTCAGTGCAATTGTCTCAAAGGTCCCTTTTTTGTGCTTTTAATCCCCAAAATGCTCCCCTGGAGCACCATTGTGTCTACCACAGGTTAAAGACAAGAGTTCCCAGGGCTACCCCAGTGTTGTGGACACTGCTGGGGGACACAGACCTTGAGCAGCATCAGGAGGGGTTCTGCCCATTTTCTGTGACCAGGACAGAACCCAGGGAATGGCTGGAGCTGTGCTAGGGGAGGTTTGGGTTGGAAATCAGGGAAAGGTTCTTTCCCCAGAGGGTGCTGGGCACTGCCCAGGCTCCCCAGGGAATGGACACAGCCCCAGGCTGGCAGAGCACTGGACAACACTCCTGGGGACAGGCTGGGATTGTTGGGGTGTGTGTGCAGGGCCAGGAGCTGGGATGATCCCTGTGCATCCCTTCCAACTCAGCTTATTCCACAATTTTGTCACTAATCAGAGGATTGAAGACATGGAGTGAACATTCCAAAGCAATCCTGCACGCTGATTTATTTCTGCACACCCTCAGGGCTTTGACTCCTCCTGAACTGTGCCAAGCTGGTTGGAAATGCTTCTTTTGAAGCTGAGGGATACTCACGTGCAGTTTATTGAGCAGCACAGCATCCGTGGTGCTGTTGGCTCCTGGCTTCGCTGCCTTCCAGAACTGCTTCTGCGCCGAGTAGCGGTTCATGGGACACAGCTTGAACAGGCAATCTGGAAAAACATGGAACAAACACAGGGATGACCACAGCCAGTCCTAATTATCTGCATATTCTTGCTGCTAACGCTCTGCAAGTATTGCAGCGGCAAGGAAAGCTTTATAAACAAATTCCAAAAAGCTCTTGATCAGGCAAATGCTTTTTTGAGTAACAGGAATGTTGCCCCATGAATGATAAAAACTAACTGCTGCTGCCAACATCTGATGCAAGACCAGAAAATTTATAACGTGTCCCAGTCAAAAACAGGACCAGACTAAAATGGGAACACTTTCCAGTGCTTTCCCAGACTCTGTTTCTGCACTTCCAGCTTGGAGTTTTTGTACTTCAGCAGGTAAACTCTGTCAGATTCAGGGGGTTTTTGCTTTGGGTTTTTTTACTGCTGTTGTCAGCTTAGTTTTTAAAGCAAACCTCTTCTATTTCTAGGGAAAACAGGACAAAAAATAGGAGAAACTCCTCACCTAATGAAAGGTGAGCAGCATAAAATACCCTCAAACAACAACAACAACCTGCACGAGCACAGACACTCAAGGCATGGCCTGAGGTAACATCAAACCCCTCAGGGTGTCAGGTTCTATACACCATGCAGCAACACAGTTTATTTATCACTCTGCCTGGCAAAAGTCAGGAATCACAGCTCATTAGTCTTATTAAAAATACATTTCTGTATTAGAGATGCTAACTTATCAGTAATAAACCCACATGAGCTGCAGTGACTGTTTCTCCTCCTGTCGTCGCTAAGCAACGGAACACACAAAAAAATAAATTCAGCTATTCAAAGGCAGTGCCTAAAGTAGCAGCTCAGAAGTTCAAACAAAGTACCAGAAGAGCCAGGAGGCTGTCCCCAGCCTGGTTGGGAACAGAATGGATGTAAGGCTTCAGGCTCATTGCTCACACAACCTTTCTCCAGGCTCCTGGTGCATCCCTATGGCCAAGCACAGCAATTCCAGAGGCAGCAAGGTGAGGAGAAACCCACCTGAGGTTTATCCTCAGGGCCTGAAAAGCAGAGCTGCTTGTTCATGGGCACTCTGGATGCACATCAGCCTGAAAGGGAGGAACCCCATGGTGGAAACAGGTCGTGGCAGCTCTGTCAGAGGCTGAAGTTGCTGAAGGGGCTGAGACAGACCTTGGTAATTTCACCTCTGGATGCTGTTTGACATGGACACTGTCACTCTTCTCATGCCTTTCCTCTAATCCATCCCCAGAGCACACCAGGCAACACCAAACAGCTTTCACAGAAGGGCAAAGAACCCCCAAATGGCTTGGGTTGGAAGGACCTTAGAGATCATCCCATTCCACCCTGGTCTATCAGCTCAGGACCCCAAAAACAGATCCAGCAGGAGCTGGGTATGGCACTGGGGCAGGACAGAGCTCAGGGCACGAGGAGGGAGACTGGGCTGCATCTCTGCAGAAACCCTCAGCTCCACTTCCATCCACACTGCCAGCCTGGGGCTGCTGAACCACCAGGAAAAGTGCAAACCACACTTCCCAGGTTTGTGCTCTTCACTGGTTTTTTTTTTTTCATTTCCATCAGGATGATTCACAGAGATTGACAGCACAGCAGAGATTCAAAAAGCCACTGCGGGCTGGCACTCCGAGCTAAGACTCTGCATTGTAAGCAACACACCAGTTATAAAATTTTCTATTTTTGCTTAAACCATCAGTTCACACAATGACAGCAATTAACACACAGATCTGCAGAGAAGAATTAATTGTATGCTAGATTTAGTCACAGTGCACTTCTTTCCATCCTTTTCAGTCAAGAAAGTTGTCAAGTTAGGCTTAACTTCCAAATTGTTAACTGCAAGTAACCCCCTCTCCTGCCTGAGGCACCCAGAGAGGGCTACAAGAGTTTGACCTCGTCCAGTGCAAGAGAGGAAAGCATAATATGTTTTCCTTAGGATTTCTTCCTAGTAACACAGCTAGAGATCTAAAACAAACAATGAAAAGCACCCAATATATTTCTTTCTAGTATTTGTTCTATGAAATCCATTCCTGAAGTGGCTGTGAAGTTCAGCTTTGCCCTTTTCACCTTCATATGGCCACCAAATGGATTTCACCACAGGTCAAACTACGTGAACTTCATGGCCAGAAGACTTTTAGATCTCCAGACCCCGTTGCCTTGGATGTTTACAAAGTCAAGGATGTGCTGGCTGAGTACCACTGTGGTCATTGATCTGTAACCCACAGTCCTGATGACTGTGCAAGATAAACCCGTGCTTGTCAGACACCATCCTTATGGAATTCAGGTCTATTTCTACAACAGGGGCCAAAAATCCAAAGCCAAGATTTAAAAGCCAAGGCAAAGCAGCCCAAACCATGAGTTCCCTGCTTCACTCAGTGATTCCAGCAGCTTTAGCCACATAGGAAAGGTGATAAATAAAGCAATTACTGCACAGTAACGACATCTTTTTATAGACTGTTTGTTGCATATTAACCAGAAAGGAATGCATTCTCCTTTCAGATCTTCATGATACACAGTGAAAAATGGCAGAATTGCACAATGAAGAAGTATAAAAATAAAATACTACGTCACTGCTGATGAAATCATGATACATCAAGCCCCAACACCCAACAAAGGTCCTGCAGGAAAAAAACAGGGATTGCATAATCCTCCACTACCCCATCAGGATGATGTACCCTACAGGGGCACGTGTTCAATGTGCATTTCAATGATTCCCAGCTCAATCCTGCTCTTCCCTCAGCCACTGCTCCGCACGGAACAAAGCGGGGCTGCAAGTGTTCCACGTGAGGGATGAATGCTCTCACTGGTGGGACATTCACAGCCCACGTGGGCCTCTGCCACCTGCAGCTCCCCGAAATATCTCAGCCAGGATTGGTTACCCTCTGCGTGCACCAGCACCACAGAAGCCTGGGAAGGCTGGAAACCCCCGTGTTCCAAAGTATTTTGGGGCTCAAGGAAGGGGGAAGCTTGCCAGCAATGTTATTTCAAATGCCAGTTCCTTCTACCCCATATTTTTCATTTCTCTCCTCCCTTCTACATTCCCTTCTTGACTGTTCTCCCTCCCAACCCAGCAGAGATTCCAAACTTCCAAACTTTCCCTCTAGTCCAGGCCCAAGCAGCCACATCTCAAATGCCCAGTTTTTCCTCTCATAGCACAATGAAAAACTTGACAAAGACAGAGCTTTCTCTTTTTCTTGCAATGTACTCCATCACATGGGAATTTAAGTCAAATTTAGGTAGTACATTAATAAGATTATTTGAAAATATAATGCAAGGCTTGTCCAAAATGGCAAATACCAAGGTTAGAGAGGCTGAGATGATATGGAGAAGGGAGCTGAGTATTTCAGAGCCCACTCAAAGCATCATGATCTTCTTTCACACAAAACTGCCTAGAAATACCTAAGTCAAACATTCCCATGCAATTCCAGCCTCTCTTTCAGAGGCTTTTCCCACTGTTTGGGGCATTAAGTGTTATCATCATGTCAATTCTGCCCTTGGTCCATGAGGACAGCTCAGAAAGCTCCTGAACAGGCACTGCTGACACCAAAGCTCCACCAGGCAACATCAGCAAACACCTTCCAGAGAATGGCAAAGATTCATGGAAGAGCTCATCCCATCCCACCCCTGCCACGGCAGGGACACCTCCCTGTGTCCCAGGGTGTCCCCAATGTCCAAGCTGGCCTTGGGCACTGCCAGGGATCCAGGGGCAGCCACAGCTGCTCTGGGCACCTGTGCCAGGGCCTCCTGATCCTCACAGGATTCCATCCCAATATCCCATCCAACCCTGCCCCCTCTGGCAGTGGGAACCCATTCCCCCTTGTCCTGTCCCTCCAGCCCCTTGCAGTCTCTCCCCTGTCTTTTCTCCAGCTCCTCCAGGTGCCATCCTGGCTGCTGCCAGAGCTCAGCTCAGTTTGGAGGGCCCCAACCCAATTTCCTCCCCCTGCCCTTCTCCAGCACGCTCGCTCCAGAAAGATCTGGAAGCGGTTTCAGCTCCAGCCAGGCTGGTTGTGCAATCCAACACTCATCATTTTTTCCAAATCTCCACTGCCTATTTTAAGCCCTTAGGAGAAGGTCTTCACCAACTTTGCTGCAGTTGGAGAGAGCAGGAATTGAATATTTCGTTGGCAACGAAAAGGTGTGTCGTTATTTCGGGTTTTAAACCCAGATTTCTCCAGAATGCCAACTGGAGAAAGGTAAGAACCAAGAGGAATTACTCCCCCTCACAAAAATCCTACTTTAGGGCGCTTTCAAACGAGGGAAATCTACAAAGATGAAGATCTTTAAATAAGTCACTTACAAATCCACTGAACATTTAACACCAACACAGCTGTTTCTTCATTACTTGGAAAAAACCAAACTCATTTTTGCACAGCAAAACTAAAATTAAAAGAAAACCAGCAATTCCCTGCTGAAATTTAGCATTTTCTCTTAAGACTTTTCTATACTTAGATACCTGATATTTTCCCAAGGCCAAAGCCTGCTCACAGGAGAGAATAAACCCACAGATAAAGTATATTATATTTTTATTTTAAAAACTAAAGAACAGCAGCAATGAAGAAGTAACATAGCTGGCAATGATGGAGATACTGTAAATAGAAGCTGTTGACTTTGTATTTACAAAATTGCACAGCTTTAATACACTCACAAGGATGGTAATGCTCCACAAGATGAGGAGTTTATTTAAAGACAAAATGAAGACCTCTCTGTGCTCAAATGCAGTATTTTCACACAGAAGATTTAGAATAATACAAAATGCATGTATTCAATCACAGACAAGTTTCACCTTTTCAGAAACCCTTGGATTACTCCATCATCTATTTCTATACTTCTGTTCCTTCTGAGATTTAAAATTAATAGATGACAGCCTAAGAGGTTCAAAGAATATGGAACAAAAGCAGCTACAGAAATGTGTTGATTATTAATCATTCCTGCATTTCCATGAAGGGAGAGAAAAAAAGAACCTGATCCTGCTGAAATGACTCTCTTTGTGATGAGAGGACATCCTTTCATTTTCAATTTGCAGCGAGCAAGCTTTGCTGGGAGCACAGCAGCTCGGTTTCTGTGGTGCCAAAGGAGCTCCCTCCATCCATCCATCCACAGCTCCATCCCAGCAAGAAACCAAACCTGGCCCCTGCACATTCAGCCTGGTGGAAGAACTCAGCTGAATTCCAGCCTCGTGTTGCCAGTGGTTCTGACATTCCACAAGTGGGGAAGGTGAAGCACAGGTGAGCAGGGCATTGGGATGGAACAGGGAAATCTGTGGCTCCTCCTGGACCCTGGAAATGGCCCAGGCCAGGCTGGACACTGGGGCTTGGAGCAGCCTGGGACAGGGGAAGGGCCCTGCCATGGCAGTGGAACAAATGGGATTTATGGTCCCTTCCAACCCAGCCCATTCTGGGATTCTCGTCCAGGCCCAAAGACCTCAGAGCAATCACATCCCTCTGAGGAGCAGCCCAATCCATCAGGATAAAACCCTGAACTAATTACATGACAATTTATTAGTGGTTTCTGCTGTGGTGATGCCTGTTACCTCCCTGCTTTGTGCTGTTGCACCTCATGTTTTAAGGGCTTTCAATGCTTTGCTTTTTAAAGCAGAATAAAGGGGGGAAATCACCCTTGCAACCAACATTTAAATTGAGAGCGTGCACGATTTGAGATCTAAATTTATTCTAATTTTCATGTTAAAATAACCACCCTCAACTCCTATCTGCAAGACACGAGGGTAACCACCCTCTTGCTATTATATTCATTTATGCAAAGCCCTGCCAATGGGAATTGCTGCTTCATTTGTTCAAGCTGTAACAACACAGGAAGTAATGTAATTGTGATTAACTTGGAGCTGAGGTATCAAAGCAAAGGAAGAAGACTGAACAGAGATCTCAGAGAGAGAAAAATTATCCACCTGAGAGCTGGACACTGAATATCAATGTCTGCTGAAGCTGACCTGAGAAATGCACCTTTAAGTAAACACCTTGTGTTCCAAAGAGTTCAGAACACACCAGTGTTTGTTTTATTTCTACACGTAACCTCTTTGGTCTCCTTCAAAAAGAAAACTGCTACTCGAAAAGAGAGAAATATTTAGACACTGGATATACAGGCAGTTCCAAAAGGAAACATTTGCAGGAAAGACCAGATGCTTTTTTCTATCTCTGGTACTGAGGGAAGATGCTGCGTGAAAACACAGAGCCAGAAGGGAGAGCAGCACAAGTAGAAAGGAAAAACCCCTAAACCCCACTGATTTAACCACAACATATCCCATCTGACATCCATTCAGGCTCAAAAAGCACGAAAAACCACCCCCCTCCTTGTCATCACGATGGGTATGTGTCCCTGGGTGGGTAACACTGGCTACAAGAGATCTGAGATGACAAAACAGAGCAAGTTCCTCAAGGGAAAGCTGTTAAGGACACAAGGAATGCGCCAGGTACCTCTGGGATCATTTATGGACACAATGGATCACCTGGACCAGGAGAAGCTACTTAATAATAATCTCTTTATAAATCAAAGCACCTTGATGGCTCCTGGCTAATAACAGATATAAGGCAGGGAGAAAAAACTCTTCATGATGAGGAGAGGGGGAAAGAGAGGAAAAAACCCCAGTGAGGGGTTCAGAGCTGCACACATTAATGTGGGTTACCCCAGGATCCTAAGGAAGCTGCTGGTCCCAGTGAGTGTTTCTGTCTTAGCTCAGTTCCATCGCTGGTCCAGCATGAAAACAAACCTGAACAAGAGGTCACCTGGACAAATTGAAAGGCCATCCCATTCTCTCACATCATATGAGTAGCAGAAGCAGTTTTAAGTGAATTGTTGTGGCTCTAGCCTCTGTCCCAGCCTGAGGGCTGGATCCTTGACCCAGGAACTCATTCCCAATCTCCATTTTAAGAGTTTCCATGACAAATCTCCCTGTGAGACACCAACACAATTCTCAGGACAGGAACCCTGCTACATTCCCTCCTCAAAATCTTTGGGTCTTTTCAGTCTCCATTTCACCCTGGCAGCAAACCAAAGCATATTTATTTTCTGGCCAAACTTCATTTAATTCTGGCTGCCCACCCCTCGGATTTCACTCTCCCATTCGCTTCTTGACTTGCTCCTGCTTTTCCAGATTGAAGTTCCTGCTGAAAACAGGGCAGGAAGTGGGGGCAGGAGGCAGGGAAAGCTTGGACAGTCTGAGCACAGGAAGAACAAGGAAGATCAAATTTCCAACCCCCTCTGGAAGCGTCACTGTTGACCAGCATGGAAAGAACACTGCCGTGCTATTAGACAGAGCTGACTGAACAGCAGAATAAAAGTCACTGCTATTTAAAAACCTTTGGTGTGCGTGTCACAAGGAATGAACCACCACAGCACCATGCAGGAGAAAAGGCAAATTTTTCAGCTGTTCAATAAAGCAGCTCCATTTTCAGCTCTTAAATGGATTTGGCTTAAAGAAAAACTGCGTTGCCAAAAAAAGGCGTAGGGAGATTAAATAAATATTTGATAATATTATCGAGGTCTTGGTTGGAAGAATGGAAGAAATAACAAAATTGAATTTAGTGCTTCAATTTTTCTTACGCTAATGAAGCACTTGGGACCCCTTGCCTGAATTGCTTATTTGTTTCTTCTGCACCAGGTGCTGCCCTGAACTCCCAGCCCACTGCCTCCTGCAGAATTCCAAATGCAGGTTCACAGGGCTGGCAGCGCCTTGGAGAGCTTCCCTAGCTCATCCCTCGCTTCCAAGGGCAGAATTAGCTCCATTCCTGGCATAAAAATCTGAAGCAATCCCTCCCAGCACTCCATTTCTGTATCTAACAGATTCATTTCTGCAGTTTCATGCCATGATTTCCTTCCTTCTCCAAATGGACAATGCAGAGGATAACTTCTCCCTCTCCCAGCAATATCTGCAGGCTCCTCTGTCCCACAGCTACAGAGATGTGAGACTGGTCAGGGGTGTTGCTGCCCATTTCCCTCCTGGATTTTCTCTCACCTTTCTGGAAGTACAAGAAACTTCACTTGAGGTAGAGGGAAAAACTGGAAAAAATAATCACTGTTTTTTAGCAATGTTTCTTTTTCTGTATTTTCCAAGGCAGCAACTGCACTTTTTGTCACAGCACAGCATTGACAACTCCTTTTCTAACCACAGTTCCCACTCCATGGATCCTTCCCCACTGCACTGCCACATGCCCACCCTCCTCCTCTCTGGATGCAGCCAACTGAGAGCAGTCTTTGACAGATCCTGAGTGAATTCCCAAGCTGCTGCCTCCTCTGCAGAGCTCCCGGAGCACAGCCAGCTGTGACCAGCACTGTGGGCAGACACGGGCAGCACCCAGGAGGTTTGAGCTGCCACAGATGTTCAGCCTTCCAGAAACTGGCTTAATGAAGCAAAAATAAATTAAAAAAAAAAAAACCCAGGCATGCCTTAGCTATAGGAAACAACACCCTGGAGCTGAAGAGAGCAGGGTCCTGCTGCCCAGCTGTGCTGCATTCCCAGGCAAACCCAGCAAAACTCCACTGCCCACGTCTGTTCCGAGGCTGGAAGTTTTATTCCTCGCTTTCTGTTGCTGGGCTTGAGTCTTTCACCTCCTGAAGGCCTCTCCCTTCTCTCCACTTTAAACAGTCCCCATCCTTTCTGGCAGGGGCCCAGAGATGCTCTGCTGAGGCTTATCAAGTGATGCAGCTCAATCTGTCCAAGCTCGCTCCGGCGCTGGGCGCCGCTTCCCCTCCCGGGAACACAGCACGGAAAACGCCAACAAATCATGCAGCTAATTAAAACCTGGCCTCCAGAACGTAATCTCAGCACTGAAGGCTGCACTCTGGAAGTCATTTTAATAAGCAGGTTATGCTGACAAGGTGTATATACCCCGTAAACACAAGTGCTGCCATATATTGGCTCCGCAGCAGCGACGCAGAGCGTTACAGCGGAGAGGAAAACAGCCAAGCACTTCTAAAAAGCACAATATCCCAGTCTGACAGCACTTAAGAGTTAAGCTGTGCCAGCACCGCTGCTGAAACACAATCCATGGCTTTAGAGATCAAAAATGAAAGTGGAAAACAGTCCCTAAAGCAGTCAAAGAGCCCCTTGCAGGAAGGGCTGAAGAGCCGTGCGTTACCAAATAAGGGAAGCGAGCGGCGGGAGCCAAGGCAGCGGAGCCACGCTGGATCCGGGAGCACAGACAGCTGGAGCAGAGGCATGGATGGGAAACAGCCAGCCCTGCTGGGCTGCACTGCAGATGGGAAGAACAAATGTTCCTGAGAGGAAGCAGAGCCTGCCAGGATGGGCCTCAGGCCTTCACCCCACTGGCAGCACGTCCTCGGGGGGTTCCGTGGGGTTGGTACTGCAGGGCTGCCACTGCCAGCAGGAAAACCCCAGAGACAGAGAGAGAGACACCCACGGGGCACCTGCCAGCACCTGAAGCACCTGGGAGCCACAGAACCACTGTGTTGGAAGAGACCTTCAAGATCATTGAGTCCAACCCAGCACTAACACCCCAACCAAACCCTGGCACCCAGTGCCACATCCAGGCTCTTTTTAAACACATCCTGGGATGGTGACTCCACCACCTCCTCGGGCAGACAATTCTAGTACTTTATCACTCTTTCTGTATAAAACTTTCTAACCTGAATTTGCCTTGGTGCAGCTTAAGACAGAGCCTGCAAATTCCATCCCAGATCCTGGGGATGCTCCATATCCCACAGGGATGCAAATTCACCTCCTGCACGGAGCTGCCCAAGTGCTCCCACACAAGCACAAACCCAGGGATGCTGAAGAGAACCTGCTCCTTTTTCAACTTCAACTGAGCTGTTGTTTCCTTCTCTCTTTTTTAAATGCATGGATGTAATTCAATTTATTTTTGCCTGCTCTCCCAGCTCATTGTCTTCCAGCAAAAGCAGCAGAACAGCTATCTCCATCTCAGGGATGTTTCATACACGCTCCCAGTGTGAGCCTTCTGCAGAAATAAACACTCTCTTAACTTGGGGTCTATTTTCCAGCAGACAGAGCAGCTTCTCTGGCTCCCTGGTTTATCACAGCTGATTGCCTCTGTGGAGAACAGGCTGTAAGAGCCCATAGGAACACCAAAACTTCATGGGATAAACCAAGGAGCTAGAACACACCTGCAAAGAAAACCTCAAGTTCCATTCCTTTAACTCAGTGTGCAACTACAAAGCAAAGAAATCTGGGTTTAGGTGCTGACAATGCCTCCCTTATTGCCCTGAAATCCTGGAGACAAAAACCACCAGTAAAAAGAATATCCTGTGTGTGTGCCTGAAAACTCCACAGAAAATAAATGTATTCAAGCTGCTTTGTGCTACAGCTATTTAAAAACTTCCTTTTCCACAAAGAACAATAATTAGGTATTTTCACTGTTTTCAGCCCTCTTTCAAGCTGCCTTACTGACACAATGATAACACATGAATCAGTGAGAGGGAAAGCTGAATTCAGAAGCGATGCCTGGGCTGGGAGAATTATTAAACACCACCAGCTGCACCACTGAAGGCATGCTCCACTCACATCCACCCAGAGTCAGCAAAGAGTCACCTTGGCTCACAAATACCACCCCTGCCAGTAGCCCCAAAGCAGAAATAACCTTCCAAATGCAGAAAAATGAACTGAAATCTTCTTTTAACACTGCTCCTTTCCATTCTCTTCCTTCATTTGTTTCAATTTCCGTCTTTATTTCCAATAATTAATTGTACCATAATTGCATTAGAACTGTTCTCTGGTTGTGTCAGGTGGTCCAGTCTCTACTTCCAGACCCACACCAGTTTTGTGCCTCGATTTGCAGGATTTCAGGTTTCAGATGAATTTAAGCAGGTTTCAGATGAATTTTCCTATTCTGCACAAAATCCTGACATTCAGAAACAGCAGAGGCGACCAAAACAATCTGACTGTATCCCAGATTTGATGACATCAATTTACAACAGTGCTTCTGCAGAGCAGGACAGAGGCACAGAGCAGGAGGTGAAACCCTCAGGTGGGGACAGCCTGAGATGGTGACACCTGGCCAAGGCAGCCACACAAATTCAGTCCCACACAAGGACCCAGCCCTGCTGCTTCCACTGCCAGCCTGGAGCATTCCAAGAGCTCCTGGAGCCCTCTCTGCTGCTTCCACTGCCAGCCTGGAGCATTCCAAGAGCTCCTAGAGCCCTCTCTGCTGCTTCCACTGCCAGCCTGGAGCATTCCAAGAGCTCCTAGAGCCCTCTCTGCTGCTTCCACTGCCAGCCTGGAGCATTCCAAGAGCTCCTAGAGCCCTCTCTGCTGCTTCCACTGCCAGCCTGGAGCATTCCAAGAGCTCCTAGAGCCCTCTCTGCTGCTTCCACTGCCAGCCTGGAGCATTCCAAGAGCTCCTAGAGCCCTCTCTGCTGCTTCCACTGCCAGCCTGGAGCATTCCAAGAGCTCCTAGAGCCCTCTCTGCTGCTTCCACTGCCAGCCTGGAGCATTCCAAGAGCTCCTAGAGCCCTCTCTGCTGCTTCCACTGCCAGCCTGGAGCATTCCAAGAGCTCCTAGAGCCCTCTCTGCTGCTTCCACTGCCAGCCTGGAGCATTCCAAGAGCTCCTAGAGCCCTCTCTGCTGCTTCCACTGCCAGCCTGGAGCATTCCAAGAGCTCCTGGAGCCCTCTCTGCTGCTTCCACTGCCAGCCTGGAGCATTCCAAGAGCTCCTGGAGCCCTCTCTGCTGCTTCCACTGCCAGCCTGGAACATTCCAAGAGCTCCTGGAGCCCTCTCTGCTGCTTCCACTGCCAGCCTGGAGCATTCCAAGAGCTCCTGGAGCCCTCTCTGCTGCTTCCACTGCCAGCCTGGAACATTCCAAGAGCTCCTGGAGCCCTCTCTGCTGCTTCCACTGCCAGCCTGGAGCATTCCAAGAGCTCCTGGAGCCCTCTCTGCTGCTTCCACTGCCAGCCTGGAACATTCCAAAAGCTCCTGGAGCCCTCTCTGCTGCTTCCACTGCCAGCCTGGAGCATTCCAAAAGCTCCTGGAGCCCTCTCTGCTGCTTCCACTGCCAGCCTGGAGCATTCCAAAAGCTCCTGGAGCCCTCCCTGCCTCTGCTGTCACCTGAAGGGGAGGTCTCAGAACCTCACCACACCTGGGCAGTGCCACTTGCTGGTTCCAGCCCCTAAAATCCAGCCCTTGGCCCCCTCAGCTCCAGGATGGCCCTGCCAGCTCTCCCACAGAGGAGGTTGGAACAATGCTAACCAGATGGATGACTCCAGAGGAAAACTGCAGCAGCACGAGGTAGCATCCAGCTACATTACTCACCTGTAGGAATAATTCTTACCCACAACAATAACAACCTTTGGAAAAAACGGAATTCCCGACCTCTCAATCCAACAAGCAACTCCCACATGATAAACCAGACACAAGTTACAAAACCTGGATTGCAAGTGCCCTTGGTATTAGAGATGCTCAAAAAATAGATTTGGAAATAACAACTGGTTCAGCAAATCCCAAATGAAACCCAGACAACTGATGTTATCCAAAGGCTCCATCATGGCAAGTGCCAGCTGTCCTGATGAAATATCTGAACCTTATTCCAAGATAAATGGTACAAACTCAATAAAAACTCCCCTCCAAAGCATCTGAGGATATGAAAGTTTGTTAAAAAAACCCAAAAAATTACATGAAAAAGATGTAAAAAGCTGATTATCTGCAGTTTCTTGAGCTTTTCCATCTGGATGAGCACTGGGGACTTTCCACATCCATTTCTTGTTTTACTGAGCTGCTGTGAAGAGGACACCACTTGGAGCAATGAGGTAAATTTGTGTGCCAAGGCTCTGGACTTTTAAAAGGTGAACTTCAATACCAACCATGCCTTCTCTTGGCCCATTGAAAATATTCCAGAAGTCTGCTACTTTTCCATTCAAATACACAAACTGCACGTTAGGTATTTGCAGAATGAACCCATTATTTTTTATTAAAGAGCACTTAGGATACTACACTTAGGTGAAATGAAAAGCTTCTTCAAGAAAGGATTGTGGGTCTAAACAAAAGATACTGGCTGGCACAAACTCAGTGAATTGTATTTCCACCATCTCCAGCTCTTGCAGAAACAGAGAACCAGGAATGAACACAAGTGCCACTGGTGCCCTATGGCAGCACTTCCACTGTGCAGATTTCCCCCCTTGCTCATTCAAAAAGCTTTGAAGGCTTTTTTTACAAGGTGTAGCCATTGCAAATACTGTTAAAAATGTGACAAAAATTCTGTATTTGAGGAGAAACAGATGAGCTGCTGGAGAAATCACGTGCATTGCAGAGCAGCTTCTGAGCCAAATCGCTTCTCTGACACTGTGAGAAGAATCCTGTATTTTTTACAAAACAATGCTGAGGCTGGAAGTGTGACAGCAGGTCAGAGCAGGGACAGAACACTGCTGCACATGGGGATGGATCAGATTTGCTATTCCAGCCCTGAGCTGCACTACTACAGACACTGCCAAGTGTTGTAATTTTCATGCACATTATCTCCATCCCTTTGATATAACATGTCTGGAGAGTTGTCATCAGCTTGCCCACACTCCCAGACACTGTGTCCCACGTTTGGGGACACAAATGACCTCTAAACTGAGAAAGCTTCCAGCCTGCACTCCAAGGCTGCTCGTGGATCTCAGGGACTTCAAACTCCCCAACCTCAGAGAATGGGATTTTCTTACCAACAATCCCCACGTGGAACTTTTCCTAATAAATACACCCAAACAGCTGCTGAGTACAAGCCTTAAGCCATATGCCTGTTACATACACAAACCAACTTTTTCACTAAAAATATTTAAACAGAAACTGTTGATAAACCCACTGTGATGGAGCAGATGGATCTGTCAGTTCACCATCAGAACACCCTTTCGCGAGATTAAAAATTTGCAGAGGACTTTCAAAGAAGTGGCAGATTAAAAACTTGCAGAGGATTTTCAAAGAAGTAGCAGATTAAAAACTTGCAGAGGACTTTCAAGGAAGTAACAGAGTTGTTGTGTATATCCTTGAAGGGGCAGAATCACAGAATGAACTAGGCTGGAAGAGACCTTTGAGATCAAGTCCAAGTCCAACCTAGGAGCAGACACTTCCTCATCAACTAAACCATGGCACTGAGTGCCACGTCCAGTCTCTTTTTAAGTGGATTAAAGAGTGCAGGGATGCACAGAGGATGGACAAGGAACTTGATTAAACCCCTGAAGGCCACCATGTCCATGTGTTCCTCCCTCCTGAGCAGAGCAGGGAGAGCCACTTTGCTCCATAACAGCTCCATCCCTCCCCACAAAGCACTCGAGCTCTCCCCAAGGAATGCAGGGAGCTCTGGACAGCAGAAGTTCCCAGGATTGCCTACAAGAGCAGCCTTGCTGGAGGATCCTCCCCCACTGCCCTGAGGCAGCTGGCTGCTGCCCACTCCCACCCCACGCTCTCCTCCATGGCAACCCTTCCCTGCACACTGGGGAAATTCAGGGAGAGCAACGTGGGACTGTGGCACCAGCCCAGCAGGAATGGCTACAGAGCCAGGGCATCCCCCAGCAGCTCACTCCTTGGATAAACTCCAGCCAGAGGCTGGACTGGCTCCATGGGAACCCCAAAAGCCCCACCTGGCAGTGGCACCCAGCACAGTAACCCCTCATTGGAGCTGCCAGAGCTCCACCACAGATGGGTAAAGAAATCCTGTGGATCCATGTCTGCTGTTCCATGGACACCCTCCTTTCCCAGTCATCACAAATATCCAGTCCCCAGCATCTATTCCTACCATCCTCAGGCTTCTGAGTGTTAAACAGGGATAAAAAGGTTCTTGCAGCCCAACCACAGCCACGTGGTTCCCTCCTGTACAGTCCCCTAGTTCTGGTTTGTGTGTATTTACACTGGATTTGCTCAAAAATTCCATTTGAGGCATTCAGGAACTCACACTAGGTGAACCTGACTGCTTCAGCAAAAGCTCTGTCCAGAACCAACTCTCTCCACACCATCCCCAAAGAGCTTGAGGACATAAAACAGCACAAGGCAAGCCTTGCCCACGAGGACTCTCAGTGTTGTACAGAGGAACTCAGCATTTATCTGGAACAAAAATCTAGATGAGCTCACCTTCTCACTTGCAAAATAACAAACATTTATAAACAAACCTTCTCCTTTCTACTCACCAATATCAGGGCACCATGCCTTTGCACTTTAAAAATCTAAATATTGGAAACATGATTTAAATTAGCACAGTGCACAAGATCCTGCCAGTGAATTATCCACCAATCAAAACCACATTTGGAGGCGGGAGAAACTCTGGGAGCTTCCAACACGCGCCACAGAACAGATATTCAAAGTAGCTGAGTCACTGTGGTTTTCTGAAATGAGCCTCCAAGCAGGACTTGAAGGAAGGAACATGAAGTGACAGGCACTTCAAAATCTCTGACAGATAAAAGTTTTTTTTTCTTTTAAAGTTCCTGAGTTTTTCAGTCTAAGGCTGCAGCTTCTTTGCTTGACACTTTTTTCCCCCCTTTTATTTTTGGTTTTTTTGAATACTTTTGATACCTAGCTCCCAGCACAGTGTTTAACTTCAATGCTGCATTAAACATCAGAGCAAGGAGCAGGCTCAGCAGACTTCTAAAAACCCAGAGCAGACAGGCAAATCCCACAGTTTCTGCACAGAGAAGGCACAAGAAAGAGAACAGCAAATGTAAACATTGCAAATACCTGGGGGGAACACAAGGCACAGCAAGAGGGAATTAATTCAGTGTGAGGTGCAGACTGCTCCCCTCAATCCCTTCCTGGTCTCAGGCAGGATCACAAAGATGCTCAGTACTGCACAAATGCATGCAGCCATCAGGTAGGAAAATAACACTGAAAGCTCAAAGAAAGGAATTTCTGCTCAGAAAAATCCCCTGTCCTTGGAAAGGGCCTGAAAACAAGAACCAGTTTTTGTGATTTTTTTCCCCCCCAAAGAACTTCAGTTTTTCTCTGAGGTTTTGGGTTGTGCTTCTTTTTTGCTGTTGAATTTCAGAAAACGAAAAACTTGGATGTTCCCATGTTTTTTCTCAGGGATTCATGGAGAAGCTGGAAGAACAGAATATTTTCTCCTGTTCAACTCTGAACATTGTTTTACCCATGAGTGGGAAGAACAAGAACTCCATGTGGATCCCACATCTCAAAACCCTGCTAAGATTTTTCCTCCCCTCCTTCCACGACTCCCTCTCTCCATTTAGTGGGTGCAGAGGGAATTGTGACTCCCCTCTGGAAACACATCCTGAAACAGCTCAGCCTCAGCACAGCTGCAGGGTTTTCCCTCAACCAAACACTCCTGAGAGGCAAAGAATCCATCACATTTCTTCCCTTTACATCTCTCCCTGCTCCTCCTCTGCCCTCAAGGTCCTCCCACTATTGCTCAGCACTGAGGACTGGGAACATTGAGCAGCTGTGGTGATGCCTTCTGATCTTTCAAGGTAACTGCACCTAAACACTAAAAAAATAAACATGAAAACACATCCTCTCAGTTATTTTTGCATCAGATAAGAGCTACAAATTAAATGTCAACTGTGACATTAAGATTAAAAGGAGCTGCTGTGAAGTATTAGTGGATATTCACAGCATAAGCTACCAAAATTAAATATAAAATCATCTCTATAGGTTGTAGTCCTTTCTCCTACAATGTTTATTTGTTTACATCGACATATAGAAATATGCACATGAACCTGTAAGGAGACTGCAACACAAATGAGCTGTTAAAGCCCAGAGTTCTCTACAGGCAAATTCTGATCCCAACGCAGAATTATCATTTGTCAAGTTGCCCAATTCTTCACAGAACACAAAAACTCGCAGCACATGACAGGCTGCATATGGAAAAAATTATATTTGGGATTAAATCTTATAGATCATATCTGAAGGATCTTCTCCTCATTGTCATTCTTCATGACCAAGGCCATCTGCCTGACAGGGAGTGGGAGGATAGAATTTCTTCACTTATTTTAAAGCTTGTCAATGCCAACCAAGAACGTTATTTGTAAAATCTATATTGCCTTCAGATTTACCTCCAACCCCCAAGGCTGGAGCTCAGGGTGCTGCCATTCCCATTTACTGAGGATGCACTTGGCAGCAGGGAAGGATTATTCTCCTACAGAGCAGGGCACAGAGCATTCATCCCATAACACTGCCCAAAGCTCCTACAGCAAACACACCACTTCCATCTCCCAGGAAAACGTGGTGATGGAATTACTCTTACAGGACCTCATTTTCTGAGCAGTTTTTGTGGCTCTGACCTGAGTATGGAACACGATCTGCTTTCCAATCAACAAGGAAAATGCACTTCTGAAGGTCAGAACAAAGTCAATGCTGCCTCCAGCAAAGCTGCACCAAAGTGTCTGCTCCAAAAGGCCTCTTTGCTCAATCCTGCTCTTGGAACATGAGCAAGAAGTCCAAAGCACCTGGATCCATTTGCCATAAAAATCCAGTTAAATGTACATGAAAATGCTGTGGTTGAGAGAGGCTCTGTGCTGGAGCCATTTGTGACCAGGCAACATCACAGATCCACCACCACTTGGTGCTTTCTTGGAGGCCTTTGGTAAATCCAAGCTGTGAGTCTGGAGCATTTGCCAGATCAGCACTGCAATTCCTGCTTTTGGGAGGAGCTTGGGAAAGCACCAAAGTCAACACCCAGCTCAGCCCTCCTGTCCTGTCCTCCCCTCCAGAGGGCTGCAGGGGGGACTGAGCTCTCCCTCCTTCCACACTGGTGCTGCTCACACTCCAATAATGCTCAGATTTATTCCTCCTTCTCTGACAATCAAACACAGCTTTGCAGCAGCAGCTGTGGGCTGGAATCCCCAATCCAAACCAGCCCCTTTGGACCAGCTCCCAGGGACCACCAGCCCAAACCCCTGCCCCAGGGCTGCTCAGAGCCAACTGCTGCTCCAAAGGGGAGGGAAAGCATTTTTGCAGCTCTAGCTCAGATTTTTTCCTTTTCAGGATGGCTGCTCCCTCACTTCCTCATGCCTGTAAGTTCTGTGTTTATTTTTTCCTTGTATAATTTTTAACCTCGACAAATAAAAGGGTTGACATTCACTAAATGCAAGGTCTAAGTGCTACCAGATTGCTCTTGCATAGCACAGCTCCCTGTATCCTCAATGAAACCCAGCTCAGGAATAATTTTTGTTCTGGTTCAGGCAGGGGAGGATCCTGTAGCAGGGTTTTCAGCACCGTCATGGTTTCTGTGCTGCCAGCAGAGCTTGCAGGAGATTTCTTGCCCTGAACATCTCACTGAGAGCTACAGCAAGGCTCTTCAACCACAACACAAGGAGTTATGTTTTCACTGAACTTCTGCACGTTACATAATCAAAACAGATGATAATTGCCAACACTGAGGG
This sequence comes from Aegithalos caudatus, assembly GCA_013389925.1. Classification (NCBI taxonomy): domain Eukaryota; kingdom Metazoa; phylum Chordata; class Aves; order Passeriformes; family Aegithalidae; genus Aegithalos; species Aegithalos caudatus. The sequence goes on from WEIU01007574.1 coordinate 234,219, forward strand.
CTCAGTGCTGACTACTTGCACAAATTAGGAATGAAGAAGTGTTAGCCCCAACACATAAGTCCCTCGAGTCCCTCTCTGACTGAGTATCTGTTAATGAGAATAAAGTTTTCAACACTGCACACTGCACTCATTGTCAATCTGCAATGGCTATTCTGGTGTTTTCACACTCATCTAAGACAGAAGGCTTCTTTTACACATTTGTCAGGGGTCACTAAAGCTAATCCAGGATTTTTGCAACTCCCCCCCCCCACCCCAGCCAGCCAGTTGCCAAGCAGGGAAGCAAACAGTTTATTCCTAAAAATCCAGTCAGGTGCTTTTCAAGACTGACCTCAAAGCAGCCAATTCCTCTCTGGATGGCAAAAAAAATGCAAAGCAGTTTTCAGAGGCAGGAACCTTCACCAACAGCTCCCTTGTTTGCTGGAGTTTGGATCACAAACTTGCAAGTCAGGCAGGAAAGCCTGGAGGTTTTTACACAGTCAGGCCCCAAATCACCAGGAGCCTGACAGATGAGCACTGGCACCTCCATCCCCACCCAGCAATGTGAAGAATGCAGCTGGAGGTGCAAGAACTGCAGCAGGAGCTGGAGCAGAGGGATCACACTCAGGTGTTGACACATGAAGTACCACACTTCATCCTGAAGGAAGAATCCAGATGCTGCAAGAAGGGCAGAATATTCCACCTCCAGCAGTGTGGGAAGGAGAAAGATGTGAGTGGCAGAGTTTGCTGGAGGCACCTGGCAAGGTCTGCCTTCCCTCACCACTTTCCTTCTGACTGCTCCCAAACAAGTGCTCCCAGCTTTACCTCCCTGAGACACCACCACTGCAGTCAGGACTCTTGCTCAGTGATTACAGGCTGCCCAGAAAAGGAGAAGTGAAATTATTTAACTTCTGGGTTGGGTTCCTCTTGGACTAATGACTTCCCTGTGGCACTTGGACACAGCACCTGCAAAGCCTCCTTGATACAGGTACTTGGCATATTTATCTCTTGTCTTCTGAAGTAAAGAACCTAAACTGGAAATGTTTTTCAGTTGTAACTCATTCCAAAGGATAAAGTCCTATTTTTTAAGTAAAATGATTGAAATTTTTAGTATAACTTCCTGCTACTGCAGCAGCACAGAACTCCACTGTGTCCTAAAAGCAAGAGCAGAGAGAAGACACAGATCAGACTGAGGAGTTTGACACAGAGGAGCTCCCCAGGGGTGTCACAGAGCATTCACCTGCTCCCTCTGAACAACCAACACCTCACGGCCATAGAAAGGCAAGGGATGAGAGGAAATCAAGCCTGGCCACAGAAAAATGTCAAGGGGAAAAAGATTGAGAGGCCAAATGTGGTCCCCTAAAGCTTATTGGGGAAGGCAGACCTAAAGCCACAACTCCTGAAGCACCACCATGCCAATCTAGATGTGAACTGGAGCATCCAGGGGCACGGATCACACCTCCCCTGTGTGCAGGAATCATCAGCAATCATCAAACCCAGGGGAGCCAAGAGGCTGTGCCTGAGGCTCAGCCCTGCAAGTGTCAGCACTTCCAAGCTGGAAATGATCTTCTCCACCAAACCTGAGTGTGTTTGGCACCAAATGTTGGTGCTTCCACACATCCAGCACAGCCCACAGCTAAGTCCTGGCAATGGCTTTAAGGGAACTACAGCTGCTTTTGACTGAAGACAAGCACTTTTAACCTCAGCTGCAAAGCCCTGCCACAAGAGGTGATGATCCACTGGTAACCCTAACTCACTGGCTATCAAATTCCAAAAGCCCCCACCAAATTGGGATGCATCATTTAGATAATCCTTGTCTAAAAGACCTTTTTCCTGTGTATTTGGGTGTCTCAAACACCCAACAGCAGGTGAACACAGCTCCAAAGAACAGAAGTGAAGAACAGACAGCCCACCCAGCCTCCCACCCCTGCCTTGCCTATTTTGTGTATTTTATATTTATACCCAAATAACCAACTTGCACATAAGAAAACAATAATTCATGGCAGCTCCTGTACTGCAAGGAAACAAATCTTTGGCTCTAGGTTGGATAAAATGTCACCCAGGGCCAGGTCAGTGAGCCTGGGCACAATAAATGCACTCTCAGAGAGGTGTTCTGGACTGCCAGCAGGGTTTTACCTGACCTTACCTGAGGCTCTCCCTAAGTCTCTCAGCCCTTTAGATAATGAGTGTACAGCTCAAAATGTTCCCAGTACCTGGCAGACTTCTGTCCTCACACACAGGGGGTTTTCCACACAATTTATGGCATTTTCCATCTGTCTGCATCCTTCTAAACCCAGTGAGGCTCCTTCCTGTGCCCAGCACTGGGGCTGTGCTGGCAGAACACACAACAGCCACCCTGAAGGTCCCCTGGAAGTACCTGGGATTGATGAGACTCCCCAGCATCTCAATCCTGCCAGCTCACAGAACACACTCTGAGAGCCCTTCAACAGAAACACAGCAAACTAGAATGGGCTGCACAGAAGAACACACTTGACTACTCTAAATATTAAGCAAGCCACAAATTTTAATAACTTTGCTATATGGAAAGATAGGCACCAATGTCACCCCACCCCCACAATTCATCAAGGCATTTCACTCCCTTGGGCTCTTGTGACTAAGTATAATATTTCATTAAATATCCTGTTCATACTGGCTTATGTACTAGGGAACACACTAATTTTAGAAAACTGATTAGCTAGTTCTTTCTAACCGAATGTTATTGTAGCTAAGGTCAGATTTTGCACTGAAACTATGGCAACAAAGCCACAGTATTCTTTTGTCTACAAGGTTGGGACCAGGTTTATTAACAGAACTGCTCTACTTAATAGCTCAGCACTGCTTTTTGGCAATCCCTTCCTCGATCCTACCTGAAATACCCTGAGCTTTCCACGAGGAAAAGGCTCAGACCTGCAAGAGTTCAGAAAGGATGAATGTTCCAAAGAGCATTTTTGCTTATTTCAATTTTAGGGCACAGTCAACCCTCCTTGTCCCACACAGAAGTGATCAGGACAGAACTGCCACCCACATTTGCAGATGGACAGAGTGCAGGGACCAAACTTCACCCCAGGAGTTGGAATAAATCCCTCTCCTTCCTCTGCTGTACCTGAACCAACAGATTGGGTTGCACACAGTCATGCATATTAATGGCACGTTCTGTTTCAAAGGGGCTTTGCTCTGCCTTCATCTCCATGCAAAACATCCCAGATGAAAGCACTTGAATCCCACAAGTTGGCAGCCAGCTGTTTGGCCAGAGGATTTTTGGGTACAGAGCAGCAGGGAAACACAGCCCAGCCAACCTGTGCAGGCTGTGCCTCACAGAGCCAGCTCCTGTCACTGTCCCCAGTGTCACCACAGGATGGACAGACCCTTCCCACTGATCCCAGCAGTGGGGGGCACAAAAATCCTCACTACCTTAATGAAACCATCAGCCAGTCATTTATCTCTGCTAAGCACATCAACACAGAATCACTGAGGGGTTTGGGTGGGGAGGGACATTAAAGATCACCTCATTCCCACCCAGTGCCATGGCAGGGACCCCTTCCACTGTCCCAGGCTGCTCCAAGCCCTGTCCAACCCAGCCTGGGGCACTGCCAGGGATGGAGCAGCCACACTGCTCTGGGTAACCAAGCTCCACAGAGCCAGGATGCCTTTGGGATTCCCTGGTACTCCATCACAAATCACTGCTGACTGCACCACAAACTTCTCTGGCTTCACAGGCCAGTAAGGAACCACTGCAAGGAGATGTGGGAAATGGAATAAAGACTGTTTTCCAATTCACTCTCCAGGATAAAAACCCCACCAACCTTCCCTTTGATTCCTGCATCCTCCCTGACCAGGGTGTCCCAAGCCTGAGCAGACATAAAGCAAACTTGTCTGCAGGAAAAAGCAACACTTGCAACCTCCCAGCTTTTATAAAACACCCAAATCCTGCAGTGCCAATTGTCCCCAACATCTGCTTGCACGTAGGCTGCAGTGGGCTAAAGTTTCACAATTCAGAGACAAGATTCAGGATTTCTTCATCTTATAAAGGGCAGCAAATTCAAATGCGTACGAGCAGTTGGCAGTTTTCTAGCACAGCTCTATAAATACTAAAAGATTCCTCATCAAGGAAGCAAAATGTATTTTAGATTTAACTACATACTAATTCAGCAAGACTGAAAGACTTTTTTTTACTCAAAATGATCAATGTTTCAAATTTGAATTAAAAAAAATATAGGCACAACAACAGACTGCATTGTTATCAATTTTTCTCTTCCATCAAGCAACCTAAATTTTTGATTTTACACTTGTCATTTGGATTTTTACTCTTTTTGAAAAGAGACTAAGAGGCATCTTTTTTTCCTTTTTATGATGTTTGGCTGTAAAACAGAGAAGTTGATGAGGGGATATTCACTATTATGCGCTACTTTCTACTTCTGGTATTCAGCAGGGGCATTTCAATCTGACTTGGACATCTCAGAATTGGAAAGGAGCTTCTATTGCCAGTGATGGATGTCTCTGCAAGAAGGCTTTGGCCTCAGCACCCAGGCACTCCCCAAAGTTCTGCTTCCTGCACGAAAAACAAATCCTGCTATTTGAACTGCTAATATCAGAGGGAAAAAAAGAAGCCATATTTAGACTCTAATTCAAATATTCCTTAAAGGAATCCAGGCACATTAATAATTAATGCATCCAAGCATTGCAGCAACATTAGAAACTCCACATTCAGAGGGAAAAGAAGCCCAAACTTGGCTGTGCAGCTCAAGTCTATCCCATCCCCTTCACCATCATTCCAGCTCAAACCTCTGCAGAACACCCACTCCAACTCAGCTGAGAGAGTCAAACAATCCAGGCTATTGCACATCAAAGTTTAAAAAGCTGATATCATCCCTTGCAGCACAGCAGACCAGGAAAAGTGTGCGTGGAGAGCAGCAGGATTCGAGGCTGCCCACTTACTGGAAGCTGAACACAGGAACCCCAGGCTGATCCCACAGAAAATTGGGGATGAACACAGGGGGTGGCACTGAACCACCCCACAGCCTACAAAGGGCAAACTATCTGCTGCTCACACTCCTCCAAAAGAACAGGCAGAGGGGCCTGGTTATTTGGTTTAGCTTGTTTTCTCATTTTCAGAAGGGTTTGGGAAAATCATGTATGTGACCCTTCAACTGAAAGAATCTCCAATCTCAGCCCTGATGCCAAGCTAAAAACAAGCTTGTCCTGGCTAAATAAGGGTAAATAATGTGTATATGTTCAACAGAATTCCAGACCCTCCAGCACATCTGCATGAATCACAGATTTCCTTCATATTTTTCCTTCATATGGAGCTTCCTGCATGTAACACAAAGCAGCAGTGGGGAGGCTTCAGATCAGTGATGGCAAAGCTATGGAAGGACAAAACATAAAACATTTCTGCCTGGGAGAAGCACATTGACTTCATCAGTGCTGAGCACAGGGATAACTGAAGGACATCCATCAAAACTGTGGATCCTGGGCAGGAATTGTTCCCTGGGAGGGTGGGCAGGCCTGGCACAGGTGCCCAGAGCAGCTGTGGCTGCCCCTGGATCCCTGGCAGTGCCCAAGGCCAGGTTGGACATTGGGGACAGCCTGGGACAGTGGGAGGTGTCCCTGCCACGGCAGGGGTGGCACTGGGGGGGATTTGAGGTCCCTTCCATCCCAAGCCATTCCATGATTCATCCTAAACACAGTTTTTACACCCATATAATTATAAATTAAAGCTGCCCAGGGAGTTCCTCCTACTGCAGCTGCAGCTCCCAGGCTGAGCCCCCCAGGCCTGGCCCCCAACACCTGCAGAGGCACCAACCACAGGAGCACAGCCTGGATTAGGATCAAAAGAACAAACAGAATTTGAACTACTCCTCTTCTGCTTCGCCATGAGGGTATTTTAAGTCTAAGATATGGGTTCATTCCTTGAACATCTTGCCAAAAAAAGAGTGTTGCCCAGCAACTACTAAAACAATGTTCTGGAAGGAGGGAGCTGCTGGACAAATTAACCCAGTGAGTGCCCTTTTTGCCAGAGTTTCAAGCAGCTATTGCAGAGAGGTTGGAAGGCAGCTCTGCATCCCAAAGAAAGAGCTGTAAGGAATTTCCTGAGAAGCCTGTCAGACAGACTGCTTCTGCTGTAGCAGCAGTCTTGCATTAAACAAACACGTTTGGCTCAGCACAGGGCTGTGCTCCAGTACAAATGGACACAAATAAACTCTGCAAATGCTCAGTCCTGCTCACTAACACAGCACACAGACACCAACCCAGCTCTGCTGCAGCTCCAGCACCACTGCAGGGCATTCCATTTGTACAGTAAGGATCTCTGGGTGTATCCAGCAGAAATGGACACAAAAACTCTGTAAATGCTCAGTCCTGCTCACTAACACAGCACACAGACACCAACCCAGCTCTGCTGCAGCTCCAGCACCACTGCAGGGCATTCCATTGGCACAGTAAGGATGTCTGGGTGTATGCTCCAGTATAAATGGATATAAACTCTGTAAATGCACAGTCCTGCTCACTAACAGAGCACAGAAACACCAGCCCAGCTCTGCTCCAGCACCACTGCAGGGCATTCCATTGGCACAGTAAGGATGTCTGGGTGTATCCATTACAAATGGATATAAACTCTGTAAATGCTCAGTCCTGCTCACTTACAGAGCACACAAGCACCAGCCCAGCTCTGCTGCAGCTCCAGCACCACTGCAGGACATTCCATTTGCACAGTAAGGATGTCTGGGTGTATTTCAGCAGGGATGGTTTCCAGTGAAATGTGGGGTTTTGGCCCAGCTGAGGGGCAGCTCCAGTTCACACTTCCCACATCAATCCAAGCACGTTAAAAGGAAAATTAATTTACAGCCACTCTTTCAGCTGCACAATCACACTCAAAGGTGGCAATTAGAGCTTAATAAAAACATTAAATGCCTGTTCTGTCTAAAGAAGTGCAGATAACTAAGGCAATGTCACACTCTTTCTGTTTTTGGAGACTCATAGAAGCAGGATTCCTTCCAGGAATCTCATCTGTACACAGCACATTTACAGCAGTTAAGTAAAAAATCCCTCTTTTGCACATTAACATTGTTAAAAAGAAACACCCTATTGAACATACTCTTCAGTCTTCACATTTTGAAAAGCAGTTTTAGAGGACTTGAATTGTTCGGAGCTGAAGGCACGAATGGCCAGAGAAATGCTGTACTTGAAAAAAAATCCCAAACACACCCAAACCACTGTATTTAAAGTGGACACAGAAAGCCAGAATAATAAAAAAAAAAACACTGAAATCTTACACCATAATTACCATCCAACCTCAAACCACTGACCTCAGGTGCTAAGCAATTCTGCTTGGGATGGAGAACAGTAAGAAAAGAATCAGCCTTCACACCTCCAAGTGCTCAAATGAGTATTTTGATGACCTAGAGGCACCACAGCATTTCACATGTGAAATAACTGCAGGTAAACACTCACAGGAACTTGAGTGTGCTGCACTAACTTCCTCTGGAAGTCTTCCCAACTCCAGCACTTGACTTTTTTCCATCTAATAACTCTTGAATTTTTTTTTTTTTTAACCATCTCATTTACACTTTTACTCCACACTCCTCCTCTGACTCTCAGCTGCCTCTTGCACCTCACCCTTTCCAGGGCTCCCCCACCACCAGATCCATCTGTCAGCCAACTTTTTCCACAATTTTTGTCAACAAAGGCAGTCCTGGTGTCCTCAGGATCCCCCTGCTCTCCTCCCTCCCTGCAGGCTGAGCAGCTCTGTCCCTCCCAGCTCCAACTCCAGCCCTGCTGCTGCTCATCCTCCTGTCCCACCAACACAAACCCAGCTTCCCTGGCTGCCTCCAAGCCAGTCCTTTCCCAAGCAGAGATTTCCCAGCACACAAACCCCACCTCCTTTCCAGCTGGGAAGGGGCTGTTTTTAGGAACAGGCTGCTCAGGCAGGGCTATTTTCACACCTCGAGCAGGTTACAGTGTTCAGTGACAATTTACTCACAATTAAACATTGCAAATCCCTCTTCTCCAGGCACAGGGATGCTGCACACACCCTCTCCACTTTGTGCACAGCAGCTCTGCTCCATTTCAAGGGTCTGCAGCAGAAAGAAAATCCCCCACCCTTCTAGACCAGCCCTGCTGCTGCCACCAGATGCAAGTGATTAAATGTAGCCTTGGCAACATGACTTTTTACAACCTGAAGCACCTGTGGTTAGGGAAAAAAAGCAGGATGGATTCATTCTGCCACTGGATAAACAGGCTTGAGTTTCACACTGAATTTTCTTGGAGTCATCTGTGCATATCTAAGCAGTCAATCTTGCTTCTAGAGATCTCTCCTCACGTTGATTAAGCATGAAATTTGTATTTACAACTGTTTTACATCTGCCCACAGAAGGCAGATCTGCTCTAAGACGCTCAGAATGACACTTCTCAAAAAATGACACCAAAAAAAAAGATCCCCAAGCCTGGCCAAAGGTGACAGGCTCAGTGTCCCTCCCAGGAGGGGACTGACCTGCATGGGGACACCTTGGAGCACAGGGACATAAACCAGGTCACAGAATCACAGAAGGGTTTTGCCAGTCCTCTCTAAGGGTGCAGTGCAGGTCACTTCCATTTGATTCACTTTCTTCTTGCTCCAGAAAGATTTTTGAATATTCCTTCCTAATTCCCAGTGCCTGACCCCACTCCTCAGGCCTGCAGCTGCTGAGATGACCAACACAACTCACAGAATGCTTTGGGTGGGAAGGAAGCTCAAAACTGATCCCATTCCACTCCCTGCCATGGGCACCTTCCCCTATCCCAGGCTGCTCCAAGCCCCACCCAACTTCTGCATAAAAATGGGGTATTTTCCATTTCTGGTGACAAAGGGGTGATAAAAACTCCATTATTGCTTCTTCTGAACACAAAAATGGGGTCTTTTCCCCCTTTCTGGTGACAGTGGGGTGATAAACTCCATAAAAATGGGGTGTTCTCCCTTCCTGGTGACAACAGGGTGATAAACTCCATTATTACTTCTTCTGAATATATTTATCATGGAAAGCATTTTATCTCAGACTACACTTACAAAGTACGTGTATAAATAAAAGAAAAGCCTGCTAAAATTTTATGACTTTTGTTGCCATTTACCATTAAGCATAAACTTCCCCATGAAAGCTTCACTGAAGCAACTACAAAGGTTGGAAAAGGTTCACACCATTCTCTCTCCCTGTATAAATTATAAGTAATATGAGAACATTTACAATGTCTAACCAGGGTGTTTTATGTCAGACAAATGTCTCTCTGTACTTGCAGTTCCTAAACTGTGCTAGCAAGAATTGCCTTTTGCTCATTCTTTTCCCTCCCTGTGTCTCTCCCTCCGCCTCCCTCTGCACCCAGCAGTCTCAGTCAGATCTGCCTTTATTCTTCCATTCCATTTTAACATCAAGAATGCCTCAAGTCAAGGCTCTGCCTCACAGAACAGCACTGTTCTTTCTTGGAGAGCTTACCACTGAATGCTGCAGCTTCCCCAGGTTGCCTCTTTAGTGTTTCAATTATCAGCTCTTCAGTTTTCCAGGAAAAAGCGAGGAAAAACCAACAAGAGCTCACAGACTGCAGCAATGTTTTAAAAGGAGAGTTTTGATATATGTGACATTGTGTCATGGCAAAAAAAAGTCCCCAAATCATCCAAATAACAGCAAGCAAAACTAGCAGGACAGATTGTACACCATTTTCAAGGGCAATCACCTGCAGTTCTGGCCAAACCTGAATAGAATTATGGTGATTCTGAGGCCCTGATAAAAGCAAAGCATAACCAAGGAAACAAGATTCATCCAAAGAAGCAGGACACACGGTTGCTGCTACATCTGAAATAATAAAATCCTGACCAAAACTGTAGAATATTTGGCTGAGTTATCCTCTGGGTAAAAGATGCAACCCAGGGGCAAGAGAAAGAATTCCAGGTCTTTGCAAACCCACTCCCAGTGAGTGCTTCTCTCCTGTCTGAGGCCATTCCTCAACCAGTCAGCCCTTGCCAAACTTGAAAAGCAGAGCACTAATTTCTTATCACTGAGCATAAGTTTGCTGGCAGAATGAAAGCAAAGCCCAAGGTAGCTCATATCAAATTAGGTCAGACAACAACAGTCGTGGCAAACACTTGCTGCTTTTTATTTTCCTCCTCCCTGAGGTTTGGTACTGGGTAATGAGAAAGAGTGTGTGATAGAATGGAGAAAAAGTAATTAATTTCAGGGATCCTGAAAGTTTAGACAGATCTGAAAGGCAAACAACTGACAACCTCAACCCCATTCCCTCATGAAGCTTTCTTCATTCCTGGGTTTGGCTGGGAGAGAGTTAATTTTCTTTGCAGTAGCTGGCAGAGACACATTCTGGATTTGTGCTGGAAGCTGTTGGTAACACAGGGATGTTCCAGTTACTGCTGAGCAGATCTCTGCTCCTCACCTCACCTGTGAGGGCTGGGGGTGCAGGAGGAGCTGGGGGGCACAGCCAAGCCCAGGGATATCCCAGACCACAGGAGAGCCTGTGGAGATGGGATTTGTTCATCTCATGGGGAATCAATTCATGGTTTTGCTTTGCTGCTGTGTGAAGCTTTTCCTCTATCTACTGAACTGCTTTATCTGAACACTCCTCCAATTCTCTCCCCCATCCCACTGGGTGGGGCTGACTCAGGTTAAAGCCCCACAGACACTCAACACACACGTTTTTCCTCCTGAGTTGTCATCCATGGAAAGAAGGTGACATTAAAATATGCCACAGAAAGCACAGAGGCCAGAAACTGTTACACATCACTGCACAAAACGAAGAATCACCTCTAAGCAGAAGGGTAAGGAGCTGTCTGCCCAACTTACCTCTGAATTTTTTGGGTGGGTTGTTAAGATCACCTGCTTCTGGCTGTACCACACACCGATCATCCACAAGGCTGCAAAGAAATGAGCAGGGAAGTGAGATTCCAGCCCCTGCAGCCCCTTCCAGCCTCCTCCACAAAACCAAAGTCGTTCACTTGCAATATTTCATCCGAGTGGCCACTTCAGCAGAAGACATTCCCCAAATGCCAACTTATGCCAGACCTCTCTAAGAAGCATGCAGCTGATTTTTACTGCTGCCCAGAGCTGTGCTCCTGGGAGGTGGGACAATAGCTAAGTCATTGCTCCTGTGTTCTGCATCACCTTTATGTCCCCTGCTCGAGGTGCAGACAGAACAGCCCATATTCTAGGGAGGTGACAGACAGCCTCAGGACAGTTCCTGCCTCTTGGACAGATTTGAGTCACTCTGCAAATGTGGTTATATGAATGGAGAGCAGGAAAATAATGACAGCTATGCAAACTGCACACTGACCCTGTGACCCCTCAAGTATTAAGAAATGGCAGGGACAGTCAGTGCCACAATAAAAATTGACTCCTGAGAGAAAGGAAGGCACAAATGTACCCTGCTGCTCACCAGCCAAACACAGGGTGAGTTGAGGGATTGATTGAGCCAACCTCCTCCTGTTCTGCAGGAAGGAGGGCAGCTGGACAAGCAAACCCAAGAGATTCCAAGAGGGAATGCCAGGACAGAGCTGTGTGTCCCTGCACAGCCCCCACAGGGTCAGTTGAAATCCCACAGAATAAAGGGAATAATTAAGGAACAGCTGTTCCCACTGCTCTGTCTGAGCAGCTTTGGGTCAAGGTGGAACTGGGCTTTTCCCAATTGGAAAATTCCATCTGTAACCAAACACTTTGGGGTTGGATTTGATCCTAAAGGACTCGATTTGGCCCCTTACACCCAATCTGTCAAAGAGGCTTTCTACACAAACGTAGAAAGTAAAACTCCAAGGTCAAAGGTTTGAGAGGTCCATTCTCATGCAGAATCAACTTGAGAAAGACTGAGACCTAGAATATGAGAGTTGTTCCTTGCAGAGGCTGGTCACATGCAGGGAGCATCTTGAGACAACAATTAGAGAAAATAAGGAAGTGCATGAAAATTAAGAGATCAGAGAAACTACAGGGGCTCAACAGTTTTATGCATCTAGAATCTGCATATGCAAACATTCAGAGTGAATTGCTTTTTCCCCATGGATTTTCTCCCTACTCAGCACTATATATATGTAGGTGCTCCAATGTGAATGGAATTAACATTAGAGCTGAAGCACCTGCTTCTGGTGAACAAAGGGCCAAAAATATCAAGGAAATAGGTTACTGTGATCATATCCCATACAGATGATCTCAGTGCAATGCATCCCTCTCATCTGAAATTCAGCTGAAAGTAAAGAGGAACTTCCCAAACTAGTGAGAGGAAAATTTTACAGGGCGAGAAACACGGAAAAGGATTTATTGTACACCAGTAATCATCATGATGACAGCACTGAGTTTGGGAAACAGCAAGAGTGAAGCTCTGATTAAGCAACATGTCATAGGAATATTAAATAGGAACACTCTTCAGAGATTTAGGACAGCATTAGAATGTAGGAGTGGTATCTGCTCCTCAACCTTCAGTAACCACATAACAAGGCATTACACATCGTTATGACATCAGACTGTCAAAACTCCACATGGGCTGGGGGACAATTACACCAAATCTTTCCTTGGCTGCTTTAATTTTCTCCAGGACAAAGACTAAATTAAATATGGGACAAAACTGATTCGATTACAGAGGCTTATTAAGATGATAATGCATTTCATGTTTCACACAGCAATTAGGATTTCTGGCTTAAATTAGGCTCAGAGATACGTGGCCATTATGTAATGCAGTTCCCTTAAAACAGCACTGACCAAATCAAAGAGGAGGCTTGAGCCCTGAGGGGTCTTTAGGCCTGCCACGAGAACACCTCACCCAGCCTAGGAAATACACCTGCTTGGGGCCTCTCATGTCCAAAAGGACCACCCATGGTGAAAAAAAATATCTGCTCAGCAATGCCATCAGAAGCCACAGCCACTGCATACTGATCATCATGCACCGCATGGGGTTCCACATGGCATAGCAACTTTCTACTGGCTCTGGGATTATTCACTGCCAAACTCGCTTCAGGACTGGGAAGAAAAACAATAGGCAGATGTAGAGGCCAGTCCACGTTGCCAGTGTTCAGCAGATAGTATTTGGCCCGTTACACAGCTGATCCAGGACTGCAGAGTGCACGTGTCATATTTGACGAGGACCTGGGAAATTTGTCAAATACATTCGCCAAATACTATTCGACCAACCCTACTTACTACATCCCTCGCTTTTAGCATACCTTCTTTCCTTTCTGGCAGCATCCCATATTTTCTTCTCTTTCCTATAATAGATCATGGTGCATCTTCAGTGTCTGCTTCCTTCTCTGCCCCCTTATTTTCCAGAATCCTAATAAGCTAGAGGACTAAACCTACAAGTTAGTTTGGAGTCACTCAGGTGAGATTCCAGCCCATCGTTTCCTGCCGAGGCACTTACCAGGATGCTGTCTCTGTACCCTGCTTGGGAGCTCCATTTAGCAGATGCATCTGGACTGTAGGCAGCAAAAAAATGTGCTGTGACTGTACCCACCCTGAGGCCCTTAGGGCTACTGGAAATGAGAAAGAGCAGGTTGTGTGTGTGCCCCCGTGCCACACGGGAACAGGGGCCAGAGGTGCTCCTGGAGCTTCTCACCCTGCCAGGCCTCCTCCTCCCCAGGTGTTTGCAGAGGTTCCTCCTCAGCAGGATCAAACATTCCCTGGCCCTCCTCGGGGCTGTGTTCCAATTCCATGCTCTGCCAGCCCATCCTTTTCCCAGGTGAAAAGCTGTATTTTTGGTTAATGGAGGAGCATTCACTTCTCCCTGCTCCACAGCACCTGCTCTGTGTCCTTGTGGAAGGCAGCACAAAGGGGCTCTGTGGGAAGCACCCCCAGGGCAGGAGCTGGCACCACACAGCTCCCACTGCAGCTCCAGAGCTCTGGCAAAGCACAAGGGTCAAAATGTGCTCTCCTTTGATAGGAGAAAAACAATTTTGTTTGTAGGGGAAACCTCAAATTAAAGCTGGATTTTAAGGCCAAACTAGCTGTAGTGGTGAGTTACTGGTATTTAAACCACTTGACTCAGGGATTTGATTTTTTTTTTTGTTATATATACATTCTTATACTACTTCCATTGCCTATGCTGCATCCTTTGTGCAGTCAGCAGAGTGCACTGGGGTCTGTTCATCCCTGACTGGGGGAAGGGGCAGGGAGGGACAGGACAGGGACACACGGATGGACACGGGACACACAACAACATGAAAATCATTGGATTGCATTCATTCCCCCTCTACCCCTTCACCTGACAAGGTTCTTCCTCCTCCCCCCCAGGACAAATCTGCACCACAGCCATTGATAACACTCTCCAGCCTCCCCAAAGTCTACCTTGCCATATTCACTTCAGGCCATTTTTAAATTTAGGGCCAAATCAATCTGTAAAGCTCCCCTGTTTTAGCCAGGATTCCTGGGACCAAGCTCAGGAGAGCAAGCTGAGCTCTGCTAGTCTTTCTTAGGGTGTTTTTAATAGAAGAGAATGGCTGTTCTTACCCCAAAGTGCTAATAAATCCATTTGTTGAGCCCTCTGCATAGAGAGAACAAATATCTCCAATATGAAGGAAGCTCGACATCTTGTCAGTCATCTCTGGCTTATTGCCCCTGGAAGAAAGAATAAAGAATAAAGCACAACATTAATCAGGCAGAATTTCTTGGTGCAGCTACCAGAGGTTACAGCAACAGGACCCTTTGCCTTTGATTGTTGGTTTGTTTGAAAAACCAAATGAGTTCTTGCAGTGGAATTTCAGGTATCAAAGAAAACCCAGCACAGAGTGCTCGCTTGGAAAAATAAACCAGAGAAAAACAAGCAGCTACTGGCATCCCAATCCATGTGAGGCTGTTTCACAGGCAGGCATTCATCCCAGAGGATGCTGCATTTCAGCTGTACCAACCCATCCCACCTGCCAGGGGAAAGGGGAGAGGGAACTGCTTCAGTTTAAGGCATATTTGTATCTAAATCACATTTCTTTGCCTGAATTAAAGATGGCTTTTAGCATCCTTTAAAGGCTCTCCTTTGTGCTGGAATGGTGCTCCTGAGAAATTGAAAATATTGACCCGATTCATGGCAACTTTTTTTTTGGTCACATCAAAACCCTGACATGACACCAGCAGCCTCCTGCTTACACCTGCAGGCCCCAAACCAGAATTAGGTGAAGACCCACTCAGCACACCTGGCAACGGATTTTGCATGTAAAAAACAAAGATTAAGATTTTTCAAAGTCAAATGCTTTATCAGGAAAACAAATCCCTGTGAAATCAGTAATACTTCAATCCTGGGTTTAAAATAGATGGCTTAAATATAACAGTGAGGAGACAGACACTGACTGTTGCCAACTTCCACTGTATTAAGAACTTGATTTTTTTAAAGCCCCAAGACCAAATGACACAGGACCCACCTGTCATTTCAATAAATGTAAAAAAAAAAACAAAAACAGTGAGTTTCAATCTGTCACAGCAACAAAGACACAACACGAGCCTGGATAAAAACCCCAAGAGAACAGATCTGCAAAGAGATCTTTTCCAAGCCTATTTACTGCTTTCCTGGAGATCCTCCCAAGCCCTGCTTTTTGATCAGCAAGCTCCAAAGGCCCAGCCAGCTCCTGTGCTGGAGGTTTTCAGACAGCAGGAGCTCCAAGCTGCTCCTCCTGGCAGGCTGTGAGCTCTGCCAGCCAGCACTGCCCAGGGCCACGCTCCCACAGCTGAGGGAAAAGCTCCCAGCACTTCCAGCCTCTCTCCCCAGCACATCCAAAGGGGTTCTGAATGCTCTAAGGGCAGGAGAACTGAGCAGCAGCAAATTCTGCTTATTCCAGAGCCAGGCCTGAGTGGACAGGGAGAGATATCCCCTTTCCCTGGACATTATCTTGTTTACCAAAAGCATAAGGATCAGGTTGTTAGGCAAGGTTGGAGCGCAACAAGGACAAATTCATGGAGATCTAAAAGGTGATGTCTGCAGCTATGAAAGGGCAATAAAAACCTGAAGTTAGACTTTTCTGAAAAGCTTCAACCAGCTCTCCCTCCTCACTCCCAAAGGATCTCTGCTGCTGGGAATAACAATAACAACTTTCATTATTATTAAATCAAAGCACTCCATTGACATTCTATTCCTGTAAATCTGTGTCACTGGTACAATGAAAAACAAACCCAGGAAAACCAAAAGATTACAGGCCAGGCTGATATGCAGGTAAGGGGATCTCAGTTCCTCTGGAATCAAATCTGGGTACAAACAGAACCAAACCCTCTGGCTCCAGGTTCCTTGTTAAATGCCAAGTCCTTCAGCCACTGCATGTTACCCGGCCTGTTCCCATTCCTTCTTGACAAGTGGACAGGAAAACATTGCTACCTATTTTAAGATATATGCCATGCAACATACAGAAATATGCAGAGTGACTGAATTAGCAGCACTGGAAATACAACTTTCCCCATTTCCTGACTTGGATGTTAAACTACCAACTTCAGACTACAAAACTTTTCATCCCTCGTAATTCAGCTCAGCCCTGAATTAATACAGTCCAAAAGCTGTCTAAGCCAACAAAAACCATAGATACTTCCAAAATTAACCCTTTCTACAATGGCATTAAGGTCTCCTTTCCAGGCTGTGAGGGAGATTGCTTTTTCCTCACAAGAGGCAGCTGCTTACCACAGCTGCTCCCAAGGGAATGTGAAGGTCAAAATTATTGACTTCCATTAGAGATTTTTTTTTTTGGCCAAAAAAATCTCAGACCATTGACCAAAACCAGGCTCAGGGATGGACACACAAACTCCTGCATCACTTTCCAGGATACAGCCTCAATTTTCTTACATTTTCTTCACCAAGGAAGGCCCCAACAGACCATGATATCGTAACTCTGACAGATCACGATGGTGCAAACCCCTCTAAAAAAGCTCTTCTGCAAATTACTGACAATAATAACATGTTTATCAGCTTTACCCAAGCCATCAGAGAGTTCTGCATAACAGAAAGGTGCTGTGAAGCCTGGCAGCAGTTCAGTGACTTGAACTGCTGGGTTCTTCCTAAGATCATCCTTAGAATTTTCTGGATGAGCTTGCACTGGCTACATCTATTCCTTACCAGCCCAAGTCAGTCCCCCTGACACTTCTCCCTAAAAATGCTCAGCTTGGCCAGGGCTCAGGAACAGGCTGGACTGGCAGATGGAGAAGGGATCAGTGACCCCACAGGCCTGCCCACATTCAAGGGAAGAGTCACTGCTACATTGATTTAACTTCAAAGCTTTTCAAAGGCTCCTCACAAGGGACTAACAAAATCACTCCAGTTATTGGCATCAAACACTAAATGATCAGCCACCTCAAATGGAATATTTTCTACCTTGGACAACTGGGAAATACAAAGCAAAACTGGAAAATTTTCAAGAGCAAAGTTCCCAGGTACTCAGTTTGAAAACCATTTTTCTAGAAGATGCTCTCAACAACAGCTGACCACACTAATCCTCCCCAAAACCAGACCTCTGTGGGGGTCACTTTTGATTATTTTCTTCAGCAGGACAAGCCAGAAGCGGAGGCAGTAAAAATCTGTCAGCCTTGGCACATTTATGCCAAGCTCACAGCACAGGGAGCCCACGGGCAGTGAGGAGAAGAGATTTGATCCTGGACACAGCAGTCAGAGCATCCCTGGCTGTGGAGGGGACACTTCCCCAGGCACTGAGCAGGCAGGGATGGCCAGAACTCCCTGCAGGCAGCACAGGAGCATTCCCACATCCCCCAGCACCTGGCTCTCGTGGGTACAGCACAATCACGCTGCTCAAAAGGCAATTGTGCTCCACAGACAAACACAACCACTACCCCACTATTTATTTATTTTAGATATGCCAGTGCCAAGAGCAATTGACTTATGCTAGAGGAGGGGATGGCCCTAAGAGAACACTTGCAGTTATTCTGTGCATAATCCTAGCTTGAATGGCTCTCACAGCCCTGCAAGAGGGGAGTCCTGCAGGAAATTCATCCTGTTCCAGCAGGAACACGGCAGCATTACCCAGGGAGCATTGTCCTCCTCTTCCCCTTAAACACTGCAGGAAAACAAGATTCCCTCTAGGTAAACTCACTTTAAAAAAATCCAAAATGAAGCACTGCTAAGTGTGGTATTATCTAGCAAAAATGAAGTCAGGGTTCTCCAAGCAGCTTAACTCAGGTGGCAGCAATGTCGACAGCAGCAACTCAAGCTTTAAAAATAATGTTCTTTTCCCACTAAGCTGAAGGTTCCAATTTTAACAGACAGAACAACTTGACAGGCTACAAAAGAAACGTGAACCAGAAGTGGACAGTACAGTGACAAGTTAACTGTATCTGCCCTTAGACACCAAAGAATTCCTGAGATATGAACACATTCTCAGTGGTTTTTTCTTAAGCCCTGAAAGGCTGAATTTTTATAATTACGTTGGTGACTTTCCTCATGTCTGTATCAAAGCTAGTGTCTCAGTATGCTTTATGTACAGTTTCTCTGCACAGGAAAACAAAATCAAGTCCGTGTTTAAGAAACTGACTGAAATAAATAAACCAAAGTCTGGTGAATTCCACGTGAATTTCAAGAAGCGTTTCAGCCAGCTCTGCTCTATGGGGCTGGATCTGAACATGCAATAGCTGAATCCAGGCAGAGAATGAAAGCCAGGAGAACCTGCTCTCCAGCCCAGGAGGATCAGGACCTTCCCCTCCTGCTGTGCTGAGCACAAACCTGCACCACACCACCACCAGTTTGATTTTCTGACTGAACAGAGACTGACACAGCTCCGGGGTTCGGTTCTGATTATTCCTTACTAGAGATAACTCTGTGTGTATCTTCACAACAAGCTGCTTTTCCTACAGCAAGAATGAGTGAACAGAACCAGCTCTGAGATGCCAAGGAAGGGTTTGTACAAGCCCTTGACCAGGGTTTGTCCCCAAACCCAAGGAGAAGCTCTGCAGACCCAGAACCCACCAGCTCCCAGGACTCTGCTGTATTTCAGGGCACAAGCAGAGCATATGCTCAGCCTAATGGCCTTGAATAAGTCAGGATAAGCTGCACACAGCCCCTGAAATTCAATCCTTTTTCTCATGAAAACACATTTCACAGGGGCAGTTAAAGCAGGATTAACAGTGAAAACACTGAAATCCAAGTGACTGCTCAATAGCAAACACCTCGGTGAGACAGCTGCCTTTGGAAACTCCCAGAATGGGAAATGCTCTGTAAACATTCCACGCTAATTTCTCCCATCACTCATCTCACTCCCCGTGCTAAGTTAGAAAAAAACAGATTTCAAGAGCGACACTGGGAGTTTGCTTTCCTTGAAGAGCAGAGTCAAGGCCCTGTTTGAAGTCCCTCCTGACAGGGACTGCTTGTGACAACATCCCTGCACTGCCACTCCTCCTCTCCAGAGGTTGGGAAAAGGCTTTTTCAAGGAATCCAAAGCCTCTTCCTTGAATTGATGTCTCACACGTCTGCCTTGTGTGGGATTTTAATTCTTTACCCCGCCACTGCAAATCCTGTTTGTAAAATAAACAAGCCCAAATGTGTCTTATTGCTGACTGTTGGATTCCCAGCAACTGGGATACAAATTTCTGTGTCTTTCCAAGATGCTGCTAATGATGTTTGTTCACAGCAAAAAAAATAAAGCTCCTTGCTGTGCCCTGTAGTCCCAGGATATGCTCAGGTCTCCACTGGCAGATTTCCACTGTGGTTTAGTGCTCAATTCAATAAACATTGGCAATTTTATATGTACTGGTACCAAAACTGGAGCAGCATTTCATCAAAGTCTTTTTCACTATCTCAGTTGTTTAAGAATAGAATCTCAAACTGTACTTAAGTGTTTCAACTTCATTACTGCCGACAGGAAATTCCAGAGTGAAAGTTTAATTCTGTTTCAGTTTTTGACAGAAACAAGACCAGAGTTTAAGGGTAGAGAGACAACAAAGAAGAAAACATGAAGAACTGCTTAATGGCATAAGCAGAACCATCCAGAAATTAACAGATCTGATAACCCCCAAAACCAGCTAAGTCTGTGTTTGAATTAAATGGAATTGGGTCATTAATACTGGTAAATTAGGCCAAGCAAGTTAATAATTTTTAAATGCAACCAAACCCCGTATTACACTGAAAATCCAGTGCCTAGATAATCTGGTCAATCCAAATTTTACAAGATTACTTGGCTGAAAAATTGGCCCTATAGATTAATCAAGATATCATGTGTTTTTTTGGATAACACCCACAGAGCATCCTCTGCTTTCACAGGTGCAGCTAACTTGAAGATGTAAACCCAAACCTGATGTTTCTCATTCTTATTTCAGTAAAAAAGGGAAGATTTCCTCCCTGAGGATGCTAGGAAAGATTCCTATGAATCCCATTCAAACAGCCAAAGGAGAGAGGAAGTGCTTTATTTAAAAGTGAATAATCACCGTGCTGGGGCTGAGGACAGAGCTCTGTCATCTGCAAAGCTTCTGACTTAGCAAATCTAAAAGGAGCTCTTTGCACTCGCCAGGGAAAGACAAATACAGGGATTTTGGGATGAGGAGCAGGCCATGTCCTGAACACCAGGATCCTCACACACCTGCAGCAGGACCCAGCTCAGAGACAGCACTGGGCTCTGGCAGGGCTCAGCACTGCTCGTTTGTTTTTTGCACATGGAGTTCCATTTCAGAGATTACACCTTAAAAAAAAAAACCCACCTATCAGTGCAGTACATTTATCTACCACAGCATCTTGTTTCCCCCTTCAGCTGCAACCTTTCATGTCCAGGAGGCTGCTAGCTGCCACACACGGTGGCTGATGAGCCGGTAGATTAAGGAGGAGAAATGCACTTTGCTCACATAAAGTATTTTTCCTCAAGACACTTAAAATGCAGAATTATTTTTTTTTCCCCCCAATTTCCAGGCTGAGCAGGCAAGATGGAGGCTGGGGAAGAGGGGAAGGAGGGAGCAGCACAGCACTGTGACTTTCTCAAGGACAGGCAGCGGGTCAGAGCCGGAGCCCAGATGGGAATCCAGGTCTCCTGAATCCCCATCCAGCAGCCCACGCTCCCCCTGCTCCCAGGAGGGACATCAGTCTCACTGCACACCTGATCCAGCTTCCCCTTGCTCGAAAAATACTTAGGAAGAGGAGTGTCAATTCACACAGCAAGATGATGGCCAAGTTAATCACGTTCTGTTCCTACTATTTCGTAGCCACTTCATAGATAAGAGATTTTTTTATCATATCAGTGACAAACTTATTCAGAAGTTACTATTTCATAGGTGCAGCAGCAGTTTAAGAAAACAGATAAAGCCAGTCATTTTGGTAACTTTAGCCTCAATAAAACCTCAGTACAGCAAAGCAAATGTGCACAATGTCCTTTTCTCCTTAGAAAGGGCGCCTGCCTTTTTTTATTTTCATTATTGGCCCAGTGCAACCAGACAAGCTAGTTACAGAAAATTCAGGTCAAAAGCATGGAAGTTACATTCTGACAGCAAGCCCTTACACAGCAGCCACTGACTGAGGTAAGAAACACAACTGACAGCTCCTATTGACAGGCAACTGCAGACAGCTGGAAAAAGAAAATCTATTAGAGACACACTGTCAGGGGAAAAATACCACTTTTTGGTTCCAAACCAAGTACAACCTGACAGCATCTTCTTAATCCCATGAAAAGTAAGGAGCACTTACTGAGGCTGATAATTCCTGAAGTCCATCCCTGCTGGCTCCAGCCCTGCTGGGAGGAGGCAGCCTGGACATCAGCCCCTAGATGAGACTCCTGTGAGCACACAATGTTTTCCAAAGGATTTCTATCAGGAGAGAGCCGGAACACGCCACAAGGACCAGGACAACCAATGTCATGGGGAAAGAGAGCAAGCTTGGTTTATGGCACCAACTGGAGCTTGGCCAAGGAACAAAGGTGGCCAGGGAAGAAGAAGAGGGTACAGAGCGGCCCCAATGCCACTTGGCACGGCCGGGTGTCTACTGAGGGATCACCACAGCAGGGGCTGGCTCCTGCACCCCACATCAACCTCAGCACTCCCCAAACAGCGCTGCAGCCTCCTTGGCTGTGCCCTGAGCAGCGTCCATCCCCTGCAGCCATTCCCTCCCCCTGTCCCCCCTGTCCCCCCCACGTTTGGGCACCTCGGCGGGGGCTCCCTCTCCTCCATGCTGGGCCCGCTGTCGGTCTCCAGGGCTGGGCTTGGCACGGCGTCCCCCGGCACGCCTTGGGTCCCCTCTGGCACTGAGGCCAAAGCTGGTGTCCCCTCTGGGCAGCTCCTGCAGGCTCTGAGGCTGTGCTGTCCCCGAGGCAGGACCCTCCCGGACGCCGGCTCCCGGCTCTCTGGATAAACCCTCAGTGCCCGGGATAACCAGCCCAAGAGGAGGAGCCACTGCCAGCACATGATGAGCACGTGTGGAGAGCCACTGGTGGCCAGGGACCTACTTTGAGCTCCAAAGCCCTGGTGGGCCGGGCTCCTTTACAGATGAAGGCTCTGGTTCCCAGGCTGACTTGTACCTGTTGGCCTCACAACTGTAATTTTCTAGAAGGCAAAGGTTCAAAATGCTGAACCGCCCATGAGCATTAGCATCTGAATCTGTTGAACACTTAACAGAGGAGCAGCCAAGGATTGCAGAGTCCTTTTAATCAGAAGTTTTCAATTAACCCTTCAGGTCAAGCGCCATCAGCCAGCCGAGGTGGGTCTCTGCATCTGCGGCCATGTGTTTCTTCTTGGAGTGGGATGCAGATGGGACAGAGCTGGACTGCAAACAAAGCTGTTTTCTTCACAACTTGGCAGATTTCTGAATTTCTGGAGAAGTTCACAGGGTAGGCCAAGGCACCAAAGAAATGTTTATACAAGTTTCATGCAAAACTGTGCTAAACAATTCCATGAAATAAAAGTCAAAGTACAGCCTTTGGGCAGCAGCCATTTTTTGGCCTACTATGATCAGAAATTTCTTCCATCCTCAGACATTATCATCTTCTGACCACAGGCATCACGCACCGGATGAGGAGAGGATGTGCTGCCTGTGTCCATTCTGACACATTCTGGGTTCAACCAACCCAGCCTCTTCCCCTAGAGCTCAGCATCACATTACTCCCAAAGCAGAGGCATTACCTCACATCCTAACCCAGAAACATCTGGCATTTCCATTTCTCAGAGCTAGTCCCCCTCCTTTGATCACCTCTGCAGCCAAATGATCAGAGAGTCAAAGACTGGTTTGGCTTGAAAGGGCTCTGAAAGATCATCTTGTTCCACCCCTTTCCACTGCCCCAGGCTGCTCCAAACCCTGTCCAGCCTGGCCTGGGACACTTCCAGGGAAGATTATCAATGACATGTGAACACTCAGCTTCCTGCAGCTCTCTTGGCATTCTGGCACGTGAGGATGTAATTACATTGCCACAAGCCACAAATCCCCAAATAACACAGCCTTGCATGCACATTCCCAACCCATTTTTCGCTCCAGAGGGTTAACTTGCTCACATATCACTGACATTTTATTCCCCATAGAACGCTGCTAGGAAGTTCTGATCCAAGTTTTGACAAGCTCAACCAAAACCACAAGGATGAAAATGAAACTCTGCTGAGTTCAGAATCCACAGCTGAATGTTGCAGCTTTCCTCACTTGAATTACAGTTCCTGTACTTTCCATTTCATCTTTTTCACAGAATAGAATCCCAGAATGGTTTGGGTTGGAAGGAACCCTGAAGGTCATCTCATTGCACCTCTTCCATGGGCAGGGACACCTTCCACTACCCCAGGTTGCTCCAAGCCCTGTCCAGCCTGGCCTTGGACACTTCCAGAGATGAAGCAGCCACAGCTTCTCTGAGCAAATTTGATCCCGCAAACCACAACTGCCCTGAAGACCTGAAAATGTACTTTCTCAACAGGTACAGCACAAACAAGAGCCACACAAGGAGCCTTGGGATGCCTCTGCCAACCTAACAAGTAGTTGCAGCACCCTGGAAAAGGGATCTGCCTCCATCCCTCACCACTGCCCGCTCATGCCAAGACACAGAATGAGGCAATAAGTGCTGTAGTGCTTTTGTAGTGTCCATGGGGAGCAGGAATTAGACAGGAATATCGAGCCAGATCAAAGCTCATGCAGTTTTGGCATCCTGCCTCCCACAGCCTCCAGGAGAGGCTCAGCAGAGGAGCACAGGAATCACTTGGAACAGCCATGGACACAGCCAGCACCCAGCCCTGCAGCACAGGGACACTCTCTACTGCTCTTCTACTCTAAAGCAGCACCTGCTCCCACCCTGCACAGAGCATTGGATCAAACTGGGTGGCTTTTGACTCCCCCTGTGCATTATCACACACAAACAGCACAAAAAAAGGCTCCAGGCCACCCAAGCACCTTCAATTTCTGTTGCTTACCTTGGCAACAGAAACTAGTTTGGGACATACAGTAATGCAGATTTTCAGGAATCAGGATTTACACCACGGTCTCACTGTGACAGAGATGTTACATTTACATAACTCTCCAGCAGCACATGATTTTCTGCCTCTAAACCCTTTGGTCCCCATAAGCTGCTTTGGTGAGGCTGCCTTCCCTCACACTCACCCACGGGCGAGCCAGCAGCTCATCTACCAGCTACTACAGAGCCACTACCCTCATCCCACCTCCCACTGAGACTGCTCCTGGCTTTAAAACAATCCTACAACTACAACTGTCTTGTATTTATGGGGTAATAATGTCTCAAAGACTCCCAGTACACTCTGCAAGCTGACACATCAGATACTGGGGAGCTGAGCACCGAGGAATCAGCACAGTCAACAAACCAGCCAGAATCAGGGGAGAGCCACATCTGCTCAATCTCTGAACACCTCCAGGGATGGGAACCCTACTGCTTCCCTGGACAGCCCATTTCAGTGCTTGACTACTCTCTTAAGTGCAGTTATTTTGCCTAATATTTAATCTGAGCCTCCCAAGGCACAGCTTGAGGCCATTCCCTCTCCTCCTGTCCCTGTTCCCTGGGAGCAGAGCCCACCCCCCTGGCTGTCCCCTCCGGGCAGGAGCTGTGCAGAGCCACAAGGTCCCTCCTGAGCCTCCTTTTCTCCAGGCTCAGCCCCTTTCCCAGCTGCTCATGGTGCTCCTGACCCCTCCCCAGCTCCATTCCCATCTCTGGACATGCTCCAGCTCCTCGATGTTTTTCTTGCACTGAGGGTCCCAGCAGTGCCCAGTGCAGGGACAGGCCCTGCCCTGGTGCCACACCTGTGCTGGGACAGCTCAGCTGGCACTGGTCCCTTGCCCACATGGGCACTAAGGAGCCCAGGTGGCCCAGAGCAGCTACACCTGCTGCAAGAGCCCATCAGAACCAGCAACACCTGCTCTTCTGATGGCTCCAATTCAAGGGCAGGTACCAGACAAGGGCTCAGGATACCTGGGATCTGCTTTAATCCTGCTTGATGGCAGGGAACAAGAAGTTCCACCTCAATGCTGTCCATTTCAGCAATTTACCAGGAGAGACCAGCTCATCTGACAAAAAGCAGCCAAAAGGAGCTTCTGCTTCCAGAACAGACTCTGGATCACCCCAATGTGATCAGCCCCTGGGACTGTTCCCTTTTCTCTGCACACACACAGTACTGGAGGAGCTGGATCCCCAAAATTCACCCCAAACCTGCCACCCCTGCAGGTGCTCTGTTCTTGTGCTTCCCACACTGCCAGGAACATTCAGGGCTGTCTCTACCAGAGGAGTTACTACAAAATCAGACCAAGACCTCACACCACACCAGGACATGATGATTTGCACATCTCCCTCTAAGCTGCAATGGCCTCACTTGTGAGCTGCCAGGACTTGACAGTATTCCTCACTTGAACTCAATTTGTGCATTTTCTAGGCTATGCCCCTCCAAAACAGGTTTGTTGAGGGAATGTGAGAGGAATGATGGTGCTGTGGGATAAGATCATGTTACAGAACCACTGAGGCTGGAAAAGACTTCCAGGATCAGTGAGTCCAAGCTGTGCCCAATCCTCACCTTGTTCCCAGCCCAGAGCACTGAGTGCCACATCCAAGTGTTCCTTGGACACCTCCAGGGATGGGGACTCCATGACCTCCCTGGGCAGCCCCTGCCAATGCCTGGCAACCCTTCCAGTGAAGAACTCCTCCCAAAATGACACTTCCCAGAGATCACAACTGTCCCCCCCACCCTTTTCATCAGTCCCAGGACAGCTTTGCCCACCCACACCTGCAGCTCCACCAACCTTCACCAAGGAAACACAGCAAATGTGCTCCTCCTGTGCTCTCCACCAAAGCCTCCCCCACCCTCAGAGGACGGTGCTCAGGATTAGCAGACCTCATAAAAACCATTTCCCCGAGCTAAGCTCCACCCCATGATTGCAAAGGCAAGCCAAAGTTACTCTTGTTTGTTTACTTCCTAATTTGTGAAACCCTGTCAGGAGAAACTATTAGCAAGGCTTAATCAACACTGCAAAACAAGCAGATGGGGGGGAATCTCATCTAAGCAAATACTTTAATCTTGGGGAAATAAGGTATTTTAACAAGAAAAACCCCCGTTATTGACAAGCAAGAGGCGGTTTAAAGAAAACATTAGAAATAATCAGCTCAGCATCAACTTGTTTTGAAACACACTGGAACTGAGGTTTTATTTTCACAGCGATTCCTTTTTTTTTGTTTAGGCACACTGAGCACTACAGTTTCTCACCAGCTCAAGCTGCTGTGTCTCACAGAGGTCAATCCCCACGTCTGTTTCACCCAGTGTCCTATTAACCCTGGATTTCTGGCCTTATCAATGCCACCAGCTTTCTCCATTCACTGGGCAGCCAAAGCTCTGCTCCAACCACAACACCCTGCAATCCTGTTATTACTTTAGGCACTTACACCAGCAAAACCACCGGGCATTTAGAGCGTGGAATTCTTGCTGTGTGAGGAAATCGGCGTAAATTAAGGTACAGAAGAAGAAATCAACGAGCAATCCAGCGCCTGGTAGCCCATTAACGTGGCCACAGAGGAAGCACTGAGTGGAAAGGAAGGGATGCTGGCCTCACATGGCATCACTCACCCAGCTGAGCCCTGCAGGGAAAACAGCTCCACCACGGGCCTCTGGCCTGGGCTGCACTCAGCCAGTGCCCTGGCTCCACAGGTCTGCCAGTCCCGGGATACCGGGCACATTTCCGAGCCCAGGAAAACAACCCCAAAGGCAAGGAACTCAACACGCGGTAAGAAACAGAACGCACGCACAGGTACCGACCCTCACTAATAAATAAAACCAGCGGCTCCCACACACGCTACTCCCCACACGGGCTGCAGTCACTAAATCTTCATCAGGCAAAGATCTAGACTGTATTAGCCACGTTCTCCCCTCCTGAATTGTGAGAGCAGGACCGCAGCCCAATCCATCTGTGGCTGAGCAGGCACAGAACCGCCGCACGGCAATAAATTCAACTCAAACCTTTCACCTGTTGGAATCTTTTAGACAAACTCCTGGGAGCCAGAGGGGAGGGACAAGGCTGAGCCAGCCCCAGCTGGTCCCGCTGCACGGAGCATTTTCCCTGCGGGGAAAAAAGCCCCCGGAGCCCGTGCAGGGCCGGGGGAGCCCCGAACAACCCGCGGTCCAAGGCACGAAGATGCGGGGCCGCCCGGGATTGTGGCACATCCCACGTACGTGCATGGGGAATGCACATGTGCCCCCACCCCTTCCCCCGCCGAAGTCCAGTTATTGTAGTCCAGGAAACAGCCAAATATTTGGCCTGTCAGGCCAGTCACCGGGACCCTCCGAAACATCCACCCACATCTGCCCGCTTTTTGACCATTTAAGAGGAAGAGCGCCCATAGCCAAGTCCCCATCGGCGCTCACGAGTGTTTACATAACGCGAAACATCCCTCGCAGCCGAGCCCCGAACACGGGGGCAAAAACACGGGGAAAGTTGGAGCGGAGGCGCAGCTCCAACGCCGAGCCCGCGGTGGTCCGGGGGACGGGAGCCCGGTCCGGCAGCGCTCCGGGACCCGCCCGGAGGGCGCAGGGGTCCCTGCCCGCTCCTGCCAGGGCTG
>WEIU01007574.1:267774-393386 GCA_013389925.1 Aegithalos caudatus
GGCCGGGCCGGGGAGCGGGCACAGAGAGCGGAGGGGCCGGGCCGGGCCGTGGGGCGACCCCGGCGGAGCTGGGCATCCCCCGAGATAACGGCTCCCTCTCCGGTTTTCTCTGTTGTGACGCTGGGCAGAACCCGTGTGCAGCGGGCTCGCTGAGTGAGAGGTGAACAGCACAGCTGTGCCTCTGGTCCTGCACGCTGCCCTCCACAGATTGGGGAATATTTAAGGAGTATGAGTTTTATAATCCCCGTTGTGCTTGGGATCCCTGTCACCGATGGATATTTTGTGTGACAAACCTGAGCAGTTCACTGTGGCTCTGGAGAATGAGAAAATCCTTTGTCTCTTTCTGCAGCTGGCAGCTCCAGCAGTAGGTAATGAAAGCTAATTACTGCTGGTTTAAGTTATGCTCACAACATAATTTAATGATGCTCAGCTAGGAAACATCTTTACTAGCAGAGAAGTGACAGCAGAATTGGCCTCTGCATCACATACAAACAGGTTGATTTATTTCCAGCATGGTTTTAGAATGGGAGAGAGCAAGAGTTGTTTTTGCATGGCTTTAGGGCAGTGAGCCCTGAGCCTGGCCTGGAAATGTCTTCAGGGAGTTGCTTCAGCTACCAAGGGCTGAAACATTGGAAGGGAGGAAGTGGTGCAACTTTGCACCACGTTGTCATTTCCTAAGTCCTAAAAAATGTAAGCAGATTTATCCTGAAGCCCTTTTATGGAGTCAGTTTCAGACTCCCTGTAAGAGCTCAGACTCTTCTCAGTGGAGAAAGTTAGGAGGACACAGCCAGCCCCTGATGTGGGTAGCCTGAAGGAGAAGCTGTTTTAGCATTTTTTATGGGCCAGTTGCAAGCTGAGTGAATTTTAGGTGTTGCTGGGAGGGACCCAAGCAGGAGAACTCTAGAGTGGAGAGGAAACACTGAAATGGGATGGGTGAGGTGATGTCAAATACCCACTCCAGCTGCCCTCAAGAATCAGGAGATGATCTGGGGAGGTGCTGGGACCTCATTTACTGCTCCTCTGCCCCCCTGGCCCTGGTGTGACTGCAGAAATAACAGCAGTGTAACACAGGAAACAGAAATTGTTTCTCCTCATGAGAGCACAAGCATGACCCAGGCTTCACGTGAAAGAGCTGCAAATGGGGATTTGTTCCCAATTTCAGTTCTGTGGGCTGGCCAAACTGCTGTCTCCAAAACACCTGCACAGATGAGGTGCAGGAGGAGTAAAAGCAGCGTGGGGCTCCTCAGTGCTGCATTTCCCCAACCTCTTGGGTGTGTTTGTTGTGCAGATGGTGGTCATTCCTGGAGGGGTGTTCACCATGGGCACCCAGGAGCCTGAAATCCAGCAGGATGGAGAGGGGCCTGCCAGGAGAGTCCAGCTTGACAGCTTCTACTTGGACCAGTACGAGGTCAGCAACCTGGAGTTTGAGAGATTTGTGAATGCCACGGGCTACATCACTGAGGTGAGGCACCAGGGCACCCAGGCTCCTCTCAGCCTGAGAAAATCCCACCTGGAAAAAACCCTTTTCTTTTTGAAGGACATTACAATCCTTGTTTGGGATTTGCATACCTTGATGTTTCTGATGGAAGTAGTGGGGAGAAGGAATTGTCTGGCCTTGCTGTCCTGGGCTGAAAGGGCAGTCAGGAGTTTGTTGCTGTGTTTAATAATTGTCACCTGAACTCATGTCCACCCTGCAGCCTGGGTGATGCCAGCAGCTCTCTACAGGGGTTTTTGGGGTGGTTGGTTTGGGTTTTTTTGACATTTGGGTCCTAAACCTCTTTATACTAGTAGCAGGTTAGATTTTCCTTATTTCAGAGAATCCTGGAGAAGGGATTTAACAAACTGAGATGCCCAAGGACTGTGCAGGCTGGCTCAGCCCAGCTCCTTGCTGGTGACAGAGAGCCCTAAGGAGGAGACAATAGCAACTGCAGTGCTAATTGTGTGCATGTTCCTGGGAACAATGGACTAGGAATATGTGAAGGCTCTTCCCAGAAAGGAGCCACCTGTGCCTGCAGCTCAGCTCCCTCTGACAGGTGACTGCTCCTACACAAGTGACAAAGCCCTGACAGCCCTTTTAGGCAAATGAAAGCCTCGCTAATGAGCAGGTCTCAAAGGAGGCACTTTGCTGAATTCACTTGATGAACTGGTTCTCATTTGGAAGGCAGGATCCTCAGGTTGGATGAAGAGCTTCTTTTGTCTACTATTTCTGTTTCTTAGCTCAATAAATATGAATAAGAAGGCAGCTTAACTATTGAGTTGGAACAAAGCTCGCTTGTTGCAAACAGCTGCTGGGATGGGCACGTGGTGCTGGGTTAAGTGTGGAATCACAGAATATCCTCAGCTGGAAGGGACCCCAAGGACCATCAAGTCCAACCCCTGGCTCTGCACAGACACCCCAACAATCCCATCCCAAATGTTCCTGGAGCTCTGGCAGGTAGAGCTGCATCACCTGGGGTCTGTTCCAGACTTCATGGCTCAGCTGGTGTAGCTGAGTGCTCCATTTACAGCTCCTCCCTTTCTTTTTCTCTTGGTACTAATGTACTGTGATTGATGGAAATGATTTGTATTTTTTGTTCTTTTGGATTTCTGTAATGCTAGATATAATGATTGAGTTACTTTTAACTCTTTATTGTTGTAGCAGCGCTTTAAAACATGGTACTGGTGATGATGGAGCAGCAAGTGACAAGGCTCAGGTCTTTTATTGTGATTCCCAAAGGAAAAATAAGAGGAATGAAATGTGCCCTTTCATATTACATTGGTGACTGTAGCATTTGAAAGCAGTTGGGACAATCAGAACCCCATTTTTAATTAATAAAAGTAAAAATGTGCAGAAGCTCAGTGAGCTGCCATCTGCCCAGTGGCTGCTGAACAAAAACAACATCCAGAGGAAAAATCCCTTCTGTTCTGTTCCAAAAGAGCTTCTTTGAGAGAGAACTCAAATTCACTATTAGAATTTGTTTGGTCAAAGGTTGGACTTGATGATCTTGGAGGTCTTTTCCCCCCTTAATGATTCTCTGAATTTTCTTACCCTTGATAAAGCAAAGCTGTAAAAGTTGAGTGTGGTTCCAAGAACAGCAATCCTCTGATGAGACAATGGTTGAATCCTTTGTTCTTTCCACAGGCAGAGAAATTTGGTGACTCCTTTGTGTTTGAGGGGATGCTGAGTGAGGCAGTGAAGGCTGACATCCACCAAGCAGTGAGTAGCACAGCAGGGGAAACTCCCTGAGCAATCCTGGGCTCTGACAGCAGTCACAGCAGGGAAAACTAAACTCTGTGATGTCCCCAGAGCCAGGGGCAAAAATGGGCATTGTGGAGAGGTGTTTGGCCTGAAATCATGGACTGGAGTGGGGAGGGTTTGCAATTTTATTCTCTGTCCTTTTCCTTTAAAAAGCAATAAAAACATCTCTTCCTGATTAGCAAAAGTTGGTGTCAACCCTCGTTACCTCCTACCTGAGAAGTTCAGGCTGAGTCTGTGAGATTCCTTTGTTGTGAATGTTTGGGGTTTTGATGTTTCCTCCTCTGCAGAAGATTCTGTGTTCATTTGCTGCTTTTCCAGCTCCCCTCATCCCCCCTGAGCACCCCAGTGATCCTGGGAGGGCAGTGCTGACTACTCTGGAGCTGATCCAGTTTTCCTCTTGAGTGAAAATGAATACTTTAAAAAGAAAGAAAGTTCTGTAGTAAATCTTCCCTGCCCTCCCTTTCCTCTTTCTCTGTTGTGAATGTGTTGCTGAGCCTTCCTCAGGCTTCATTCACCTCCTCCTGCACAGCCCAGGTCCCCTTTGCAGCTCTTGGCAGAGGAGCAGATTGTGTCCTGCCATCTCCTGGATGAGTTGTTCTTCTCTGAGCACAGGTTTGGACAAAATCACCTCCTGAGCTCCCCTCCTGCCAGAATTACCCTCAGCTCTGAGGGGGCACAGTTTGGGTTCTGTTTTCAAGGGGCAGCCTGAGAGATGGGAGGTTTCAGGAAGCCCTGGGTGAGTGTGTGCTGTGAGGGACTGGCAAAGAACGTGGGATTTGGGTTCCTCCTGCCAGGGGAGGAAGATTACAAGTGCAGTTTGTAATCTTTTCATTCAGGACTAACAGTTGTGCACTGTGAGAGATAAGGCTAAATTGCAGTTCCCACCACCAGCATAACTGATGCTAAATCCATCCATGGGTTTGTTCTGCCTTCATAAAAATAAGAAAAAATACAAATAAAAAAAATTAATGGCTCATCCCATCTTCCCAACAGTCAGTACTGCAGAAATTCCTTTTCCTGTGTGGTTCTGTGATGCAGAAATCCCTAAATCAGCTTCTCTGCTTAAAAACAAACAAACAAACCCCAAGAATGCTGCTGTTAGCTCAGCCTTGGCAATTTTGTCAACACAGAGTGTTGGGAGCCACTTTCCTGAGCGTGTCAGCCAAATTTCCAAGTGCTGGCTGCAGTGCTCACAGGACAAGTGCTGTGCCAGAGGCCTGGGATGGAGCCCAAACTGGTCTTTGTTGGCTGCTGCTTTAGGAAGGTTTTCTGGAGTCATTAGAAGTAAACTTGCTGTTAAAAGTCACCTTCTTCAATCACAACTATCAGATGAAAAGTAGAAAAAAGGTATAAATATTGCTGTGCTACTGAAAATCCCTCCCACCAACCAGTGGGAGAAAGGGCTTGTGGTTTTCCTTTGCCTCAGTGGCTCAGGAGTGTTTTGTGAAGGATTTTCTCCAGGTGAGGCACAGGGATGTGAAATACAAGTGTGAATATAGGGGAAGAGCAACAGGGATGTAAAATTTTCAAGCAGTATTTCACATGCAGTGAACTAACTGGGGAAAGGTGAAAGTGGAGGTACCAAACTAAATAATTCATAACATAAATGATGAGCTGTGTGTGTCTGTTTGAGATTTTCACTCTATTTGGCCACTTTGCCTTCTCCAGTTCTTAAAGCAGATTGATGAGAGCCTCAGAGGCACAGGCTGAGGGCAGAGCTGGGGCTGGTGGAGCTGCAGCAGGAGTGACCCAGCTGAGCACGTAGGGTGATTGTTGGAGCTCTGGGTGTGCCTTTCCTGGAGCTGAGGTGGGCTCCCAGATAGCCACTGACAGGGATGTGGGCTGGCCTCAGCCTCTGGAAGGGAAGCAGTAAAAAGGGGTGTAGCAGCCAAGGATGGAATTGTTGCACATTTCTGGGAACTCAAGTTTTAGTTTTGGCCTCCCAAGTTTGTGGTGGTCACGCGGTAGAGAAGGGAGGATTTAGTGCTGTGCCAGATGAGGGTGTTACTGATGGAGCTCCTTCAAATGGAAAGGGATTTTGTAGGGCAAGGGTGGAAGGTCCTTTCAAGCTGGAATTATTTGTGTGGGCTTAAAAGGTTATGAGAGTTTCACATCTTAAGTTCTTCACATACAGCCTGGAGAACAGAAGGCTCTGGGGAGAGCTTGGAGCCCCTTCCATGGCTTAAGGGGGATGGATGGGATATTGGGCAGGAATTGTTCCCTGGGAGGGTGGGCAGGCCTGGCACAGGTGCCCAGAGCAGCTGTGGCTGCCCCTGGATCCCTGGCAGTGCCCAAGGCCAGGTTGGACACTGGGGACAGCCTGGGACAGTGGGAGGTGTCCCTGCCATGGCAGGGGTGGAACTGGGGGGAATTGGGGGTCCCTTCCAGCCTGAACCATTCTGTAATTCCATTTTATTCTGAGGAGACTTGGGAGCACCTACCAACCCCTGCAGCATTTTCCTTGCTGTCCAGGTCCCATGGAAATGGAACCAGGATGGCACAAGAGGAGCACAGCCTCAGTCTCTCCTCACTGGGGAGCAGTGGGGACATTGTTATTCTTGGCTCGTGGAAGGCAGAAAAAACTAATTTTTGCTTCAAGGCCAGATAAATTCTGCACTGAAGAACCTGAGAGCATACAAATGTGCTTGCTGCCTTTGTCTGTAAGGTTATGGAATTTGGGGTCTGGAATGCAATGGAATTGGCTCAGTGGCAGCTCTGAGTTCTGGCCAATCCAGAACTCTGGGATGCTGCTTCCATCCCTGTTTGTATGGAAATCTCTGCAGTGGCCTGGAGCTGTGCAATTTGCCTGTTTCATAACAAGGCCAGGGTGAAGCATTCTGCATTTCAGCTGAACGTGTCAGGGTGCAGCTGGGACAGCAGTGCCAGTGTGGGCAGGGTGAGCTGTTCCTGCAGCCCCCAGTGCTTCAGCTCCTCCCTGCAAGGAGCTGGAGCTATTCAACTGCTCATCTGGGGGGTTTTGTGCTCTACTCCCACTGCTGGGATAAAGAAGGATGTGCAGGAATTCTCCCTGGGAATTGCCAGGAATATTAGCTTGTGTTTGTCAGAGCTGCAGCAGGGTTTGTGCCTCAGGCTGGGGATAAATCCCTGCACATCTCCTTTCCTTACAGCTCACGGGCACTGGGTTGTTGGAAAAAATGATCACTTGGAGTGCAGATTTAGATGTTGGCTGGAAATGAGACTTCCAGAGGTGTCTGCCTTCACCAGGAATATCAGTTCCTCAAAAGAAGCTTCTTCTAATTCCAAATCTTGCACTTAATGAATCTGACTGGATTTTAGCATCACATATTTGTGGTTGTTTTTCTTGGAGGATTGACAGGGCTGTGAAGTTTTACACTGAACTGAAGTTCAATGGCCTTTCCTCATGCAAAGAAAAAGTCCCTTCATAAAAGTGCTTGTTTCCAATCAAGTCTGATTTTTTTTTTTTTTTTTTTTGTAGCTGATGGCTTAGGAAGTAAAATTAAATATATTTTAAAGCTGCTGCCTTTCCTTGGCGTGCAGTCTCAAACTGCTGTAACATAGTGGGTTTAAAGGCAGATAATATCAATATTCAATATTAAACAAACCCCCTTGTTGCTTCCGTTTCTGAGCTGCTGAGGGAGGCCATTAACTGCAGAACATAAGAGTGAGAACAGATTCTTCTGTAATTAGAGCTTTGGGGGAGTTGGGACTTTTAATTGATAGAATAAATAGCATGGGAATTGCAGGAGCTGGCAAAATCAGGTATTGACAGGATCCCAGGCTGGCTGGGCTTGGAGGGGACCTGTGCAGATGCTCTGGAGCAGCCCCTGATGCAGGTGTGGGTTACTGCTGGACAAATACTCTGTGAGTTTGGGTTGGTGTGGGACAGAATTTCCCAGTGCTGCCTCAGTTCTTGTCCATAATTACAGCAGCTTTGCTCTCTGCAGGGACAATGAAGTGGAATCGTTGCACAGTAATTATTTTTATTTCTTAAACTTCTCACCCTACTAAAAATGTTCCTTTTTCCACCTGCCTCTTTCTCTGGTACTTCATTAATCAGTGCTCAAGGTTTAGGATCTGGCTTAGAGGAGGAAAAACTGTCAGAGATTTATGTGTATCTGCCTTACATGGATAAAATAAAACCTCATCCAAAAATTATGTTCTTTACTGAATAACATTTTTTTCTCACGTCCTACCAATGCTTGCAAGATCCTTTTGCATATTAAAGATGTGCACAGCTTAACACCATCTGATTCAAACAAGTGGTAAGCTATTAAGTCAGCTTCTGAACTGGAGTGTTTTTTTAAGAACCCACCACTCAATAAATGATTCTTAAAGTGGTTTCCAGACTTGGGCTACTTTTCACTCAAAATCTCTTTTCACACTGTTAATTCTGAAGTTCTTACTCTGCAGTCCCTTTTGTTTTTTTTCCCAGCTGTTTATCCTGACCCTGTGTAAAGCTTGGCTACATTAAAATAGCTTTAGAATGCTGTAGCACAAAAAAAAAAAAGATGTTTGGTTCTCTATATCTGGACAGCAGCATGAATTTGTCATCATCTTGTGGGCCTGACTTCAGGCTCAAATCTACAGCTTTGTTATTTCAGGGGACTTGCTCCTTGATGGAAATGTTGGAGTCTGAGCCAAGATGAGCTACTCTGTTAAGTTTCTTTTTGGTAATTTTTTGAATACATAAATCTGATTTGAATTTGAGATTTTCTCCTCAAGTGGGGGTTGTTGTTCTGGAACATGGCCTGTATCATGTTAGTGCAAGACTAATAAATGTTTTTATGGCTTTGGGGTGGTTTTTAGGGTTAATCCCCTGCTGCAGTAGCAGCAGCAGGGCAGTGCTGACCATGAAACTCAACTTGGTGACGTTCCCCACTCTAATTTTATTTTTTCTACATAGTTTTAAGAAGGAATTTTCCTCAAGGTAATTGTGAAGTAGTTTAAAAATCTTGACATGGTGAGGTAATGGAGCAATTAAAGTGAGGCTGTCCCAGCCTACTTGGAAAGGAAGGTGGAATACTTAGAGCAGAGTTTTCTGCAGGCTGTTGGTGGGAGTTCAGCCTTCAGCTCTGCACATTGCTCCAGTGCAAAGCTCGTGGGTCGGAATGAATTGTTCCAGCTCCTCCCGGTGTTATCACACTGGGCTCTCTTTTCACAGTGCTCTGAGTCTGTAAGAAGCAGAACAGGGAGTTCTTGAGGTTTAATCCTGGAGGGGAGAGCTGGATAATCCCCGTTTCCAGCTGGATCAGACCAAAAGGAGCCTTTGTGCCTGTGCTGTGCTCTGGGAAGTGTTTCCCTGTGCACCAGGGTGTCAGGGCAGCTGTGGCTAACCTGGACAGGTGGCATGCTGCAGGAATTAACCAGAAGGAAGGGCCTTGTTCTCCTATTCCACATCTGTTCAGCAGCATCTGCTGCTATTCTGCCAGCAGGAATCTGTTGCCAGTGCACAGAACACATTTCAGAGGGAAGCAGAATGTGAAGTGTTATGAAAGTAACTAAGCTCCTTATTGGCAAGGGAGGACTTGGCTGTATTAACTGTGATGTTGTAATATCTCTGTCTAATTAGCTCTTCTGCTAATTAGATTTAGAGCAATTAAAAGCTTTAAAGACTTGTGAGAAGTGCTGTGGGAGACCTGTAGCTTTCAGGTAGGAGGTTTCTGGAAGGAGCAGCTCGGGGTGTGTTCACTGGAGCCAGGGGCTGCCTTAGACGCATCTGCAGGTAATTCTTGCAGGCTGTCCCTGCCCTCTCCCTGTTATCCCTGTCCCAGCAGTGGATTGGGACTGCTCTGGAGCTCTGGGTGCTCTGCAGAGCCTGGCAGACATTTGGTGCTCAGCTCAGAACTGGGAGCTGTGCACACGCAGTGCTCTCCTGTGGAGAGACATTTTTCTTGGGTTAAAATAAACCAGCCTGATTGAAAGCATCTGCTTTTTCTTTTGCATCACAAAAATGTTTTCCAAAATTAAAGTCGTCTAAAGTGTAAATCTTTGCAGTCTCCTGCAGAGATGTTTTTATCTAAAACCCAGCAGTTTAATTTACAAAAATATGTTGTGCTTAGAAACTGTCGAAATCTTTTCTTGTGATTTCTCAGATTTTAGCTTTAGCAAATGGTTCTGCTGCTCTTTTACTTGCCTTAAATAGCTGTAAAATGCTAATTTTGGATTTCTGTCCTATTTTCAATATAGTTTAAAGGTCAAACCTCAATATGGGCAAGGAATTGGTTAAAGCAGACTAGTTTTAAGCCTCTTGACTGTTGTATCAGTTTGGCAGCTCCATCACTCTGAAGCTTTAGTGCTGTGAGAGTTGAGCAGAGGAAGGTCTCATTTTGGGGTTTGAATGCTCAGCAGCAGAGCTGTAATTCCCTGTGAGAGATCAGATATTTCTCCTGCTTTTTGCCAAGGGTATTGGCTCTGCTTGGGGTGAGAACAGGTTCTGTTGAAGGATGCAGCTTCCCCCCAGAAGCTGCTGTTAAAATTGTTTGACCAGACTGATTCTGGGTCTCCTCAGTTCCAGCTTGCAGTGACATTTTGGGCTTTGCTCTGAAGGTTTGGTGAGTTAAAGGTAACACTTTCCTACCTCTGTGAATAGCACTTGACAAAGTCAGTCTAGGACTAACCAGCCTCTGGGTT
Source organism: Aegithalos caudatus (assembly GCA_013389925.1). Taxonomy (NCBI): domain Eukaryota; kingdom Metazoa; phylum Chordata; class Aves; order Passeriformes; family Aegithalidae; genus Aegithalos; species Aegithalos caudatus. Next base: position 277,625 of record WEIU01007574.1, read on the forward strand.
GTTTCCCTCCTAAAGCATTCCAGACTTATTTCCTTTGATTTTTGTTCTTTATAGACATTATCTCTGTAACAGGAGTACTTTGGAAGCTGCTGCAATAAACCCACTGTTGATGGGTGGCATAAATGTTCCTTTTTTTGTCTCAGTGAAGGCTCCATTGTTAAAATAAGTATTTCTAAGTGAATGTGAATCAGAACAGAACAGTTAAGCATGACCTCCTGTGCTTTGAAGTAAGCCTTCTAGAAGAAATCCTTAAAGAATGTCTTCCAGGAAAAACTCCTTGGCGTTGAAGCATCAAATCTGGGACTTCTGGTTTGAGAGAACCACTCAATGTCTGCATTGCTACAGAGGATTTTGGCTGTGTGATGTTTCCCAGCAAACCAGCTGGGGAAAAAAAAAAAAAAAAAAAGAGAAAAGGCTTCATGCTTCACTTTCCTTGTGTGGTTCTTCTGTCTCCACCTTCTGGAAGCTGAGAGCAAATAATTTAAGATCAGCTTAGTGGGTTAATGACCTGGAAAGCAAATGTGTCACAAGATGTGTGTTTGACCCCCAGCTAAAGGGCATCATCAGGGGGTTGTTTCAGTGAACTCAAAACACTGAGGCCAGGGAGCAAATAATTAGGGTGAAAATGCTCTTTAGGCCAAAATTGTACTATTTTCTTTTCCTCAGTGCAGATTGTATCAGACTGAAGTCAGCCAGGAGGTGAAATTCACACAGGCACACACTGGTTTGGGTTGGAAGAGATGTGGTGGTTTCTCAGAAAATCCCTTAGCTGGGAATTTAACTGTCCTTCCCTGCTGCTCTTGTCCTTTTTCAGGTGGCAGCTGCTCCCTGGTGGTTGCCTGTGAAAGGAGCCAGCTGGAAACACCCTGAGGGCCCTGACTCCAGCATCTCCAGCAGGTGAGCCATGAGCACCCATCCCATCCTAAAACAGTGGGGATCCCTGTGAATCCCACCAGGAACGGGGCTGCAGCACAGGGGTTTTATTTAATCACCTCTTTGCTGCTGCTGGGGCTGTTTTCCCAGCTCCTGGTGTGCTGCATGCAGCATTCCAAGGCCATGGTGAGTGAGGGAGTGCACAGAGGTCTGCAGGACCAGGCTGACTGAGCCTCAGAGCTGCTGTGCTTGTTGGTGCCAGCAGGGAAACACAGCAGATCCTCCTGGGGTCAGAAACTCCAGGGCAGGCCTGGCTTGGGAGAGGGACAATAAATCCTCACTGGGTGCACGCTCCAGGAGTCTGGGTAGTGTGAATATGGGGGATTTGGAAGCCTCTGTCTCTGGCAACAGAAGGCTGAGGAGTTTTGTGCTTTTTTTACTGTGTTCTGACTTTGTGCAAAGTCAGTTGTGATTGTGTACAGCTTCTGAATGCTTTGGAAAACTCTGCTTTTTCTTACAGTTAGTGCCACATGCTTTGCCTGCATGAACTCTGAAACTTGCTGATCCTTGTCTTCACACAGTTGCTTTCCATTCTGAACTGGGATGAATTGTAGGCCTAGAAAATCAAATGACTGTCTTCATTTGGGACCTCTAACATTGCAACTGCTCCTCTCACTGGGCAGGTGTCGATGAAGTTGGCACTTCATCAGCTGGTGAAAGTTTCTGACAGCATTTTGAAATCAAATCAGACTCCCTAGCCTAGATCCAGTAGGTGTTTGAGTCCTCTAAGGACAGGACTTTGTTAGTGCACCATCATCTGATGGCTGAAGCGCTCAGTAACGAGTTGTCTGCTCTCCAAGGGCGAGGAAAGAATTATCTGAGGCAAAAATAGAGATAATAGCTGGAGGCATTGTTAGGGGGAGCCAGGAATTGAGGTCAGAGCCAGCAGACAGGAGCTGGAAACCTGCCAGGAAATTCTGGCCTTGTGCAAGGTGGTGCAAACCTGGCCTGGCCCAGGGAGCTGCCACCTGCAATGGCCATGGATTTACACTGGCCTCTCAAATGGGCAGCAAAGAGGAGTTTATAGGAAATTCCTCTCTCTCCTGGACCCTCAGCTCTAGAAGCATTGGAGGCTTGGGTGGGGAGGATCCTTCTGCAAGAATGCCTGGGCTTTTATTCTGGTGGGTTTTTTTTCTGGAAAAAGACACAAGGATTTTAATGTCAGTCCTGGAACCAAACCCCATTAAAGATGGGAGCTCTTGTGTAAACTGTGGACTGCTTAAAGCATCCAAGGAAAATCACTTCCCAGCTAAATTTCTGCAGCTCACTTTCCTGGATAGGGAGCTGCAAAAGCTGATATTGGTAAGACTCTTCCTCATGTCCCTTCTCCTTCAAAACTCCCCAGCTGGCAGCAAGGACAGGACCCAGAGCAGGAAAGAGCCACAGGGCAGTGAAGAACCATCAGCATTAGGTTGCAATGTGCATTTTCCTGTTGAGAATCCTGGCTTCTGGCTGAGATGGCCCTTGCCAGGCTGGTTTGATGAAGATGCCCCTTTGCCAGGCTGGTGAAGTGCAGCCTTTGGTGCCTTCCTTTGGCTCTCCAAGCACTCAGGTTCCCACAGAGGGCAGGGATGGACAGTTCTGTGCTCCCTCCCGAGGAAGCACAAACCATAAATACCTTTAACTGAACCATAAACAGCTTTAAGTCTAAAGCAGGAGGTAGGAACACGAGACAGACAGAAGTTAGTTATTTTCTCTCCCTCCTTCCCCTCAGATGGCTGCATTTCCCTTCCAGCATTTTGCTGCCTTTCCTTAAGCAGCTTCTTTCCTGTAGGAATCACCTGGTGCCTGCTCCAGCCTCGTCAGTCCTGTGTGGGTGTGCCTGCTGTGCAGCCCTGAGCCTGCCTGGTGCCCTGAGGAGCTTGTCCTGTTCATTTTGTTCCCAGAATGGACCACCCAGTGCTGCATGTGTCCTGGAATGATGCCGTGGCCTTCTGCACGTGGGCAGGGAAGCGGCTGCCCACGGAGGCTGAGTGGGAGTACAGCTGTCGAGGGGGGCTGGAGAACAGGTACCTGTCCTTCCCCAGGGGCTGCAGCTGGGCTCTGCTGGCTAAGGAGGGCTTGTCAGGGGTTTGTCACCCTCTGCAGCCAGGCTGGGAGAGCTGGGGGGGTCACCTGGAAAGGAGAAGGATCCAGGGAGAGCTCAGAGCTTGAAGGGGCTCCAGGAGAGCTGGAGAGGGGCTGGGGACAAGGGATGGAGGGGCAGGAGACAGGGAATGGCTTCAGACTTAAGGAGGGGAGGTTTAGATTGGGTGTTAGGAAAAAGGTATTTATTGCAAGGTGGGCAGCCCTGGCACAGGTGCCCAGAGCAGCTGTGGCTGCCCCTGGATCCCTGGCAGTGCCCAAGGCCAGGTTGGAAACTGGGGACAGCCTGGGACAGTGGGAGGTGTCCCTGCCATGGCAGGGGGTGGGAATGGGGGGGATTTGAGGTCCCTCCCAACACAAACCACTCTGGGATTCTGTATAACACTGACTTTTAATAAAAAGTGTTTGACAGCTGCTCTGTTTGTCTTTTCCCAGGCTTTTCCCATGGGGCAACAAATTGCAGCCCAAAGGGCAGCACTATGCCAATATCTGGCAGGGAGAATTCCCCAGCAATAACACAGCAGAGGATGGGTACAAGGGGACTGCACCTGTAAGTGTGTCTCAAAGATAATCCAGCATGGGGGAATGATCTTAATCTAACTAAAATCAAGGTCTGTCTTATCCCTGTGCTCTTTCATTTTAGATTATAAGTTACACTAAATTTCATTGCAGGCTTGAGCATTCTCAAGGGACTCTTTTACAAGCTAATTGAAAAGTAAAGATTACTTTCATTGTAACTTCTAGTTCCTCTCAAACTGACCTCTTTTCCCCCTTCCCAGTCAGTTTGGAGTCAGAAGCTGAAATACTTTCTGCCTGCACTTCTGGCCTGGCAGTTTTGTGAACTCAAAAATCACACAATAGTTTAAAAGAAATTAAACTTCTCTTTTGGGGAAAAGTTGAGCCTGTCTAGTATAACAACCAAAATGGAATTTTAAAGGCAATCAAGAATGTGAATGAATTATTTAGTGGCAGTTAAGTAAGTCCAAAAGTTTCATCAGGAGCCTGCACAGGCAGGAGCTGGCAGCCACCCTGGCTTTTCCTTGGTGGGGGGGGGAATCTGGGAGCTGTGGGTTGGGGTCAGGTCCCTATGCCAGGTGAGTGTGGTGGTCACACAGTGCCTCTCTGGAGAGGGGCAGCCTCCAAAAGCAGCCAGGAGATGCTGTGTGACTCTGGAGAAGGGTGCTGAGGACACCCAGGTGATGGCAGCTTCCCATCCTGTTGGATTTCAGTGCAGGATGTACTGAAAGTGTTCCAGTTGTGCACTGCTGATCTGGTGGCTGCTTCTGGGGCTCCTGGAGCAGGCTGGTGTGGGGATGGAGCCCTGCTTGGTGTGCAGTGGTTCCAGAGCTGTGTTCCCTCTCCTGTGCAGGTCTCTGCCTTTCCTCCCAACGGTTATGGACTCTACAACATGGTGGGGAATGCCTGGGAGTGGACATCTGACTGGTGGGCTGTGCATCACTCCTCACAGGAGCTCCACAACCCTGTAAGTGTGTGCTGGGCATCCTGCAGAGCACAGGATCCCCTCTGGCCCCCAGCCCTGTTCCTGCTGTGTCCTGGGACACCACAGCCCAGCCACGCTGCAGTTACAGAGCTCTGCTGCTGTTGTTGTCGTGTTTGGTTATTGCCCATGCCTGGTTGGCCACTGAATACTTCCAAACTGGCCTCAGCTTACAGAAATCAAGAATTTACTGAATGATTTCTTAAAAAAAAGGAGGGTTTTTAGTTCATTTCTATTGCCACAAGCTGTACTTATTTTCCCCCTCCCAGGCAGAGAACAAACCATCATGAATTATCTTTCTGGCTTCTGGTGGCTTGTTTTAAACTGCACATGTGATAGAACTGAGGTCTAGGAGCAGTCACCAGGCTCTGAGAGGTGAATCTTTGTTTTCCCTTGTGGCAGGCAGAAGGAGGGTCCTGCAGGGTGGGATCTGTGGGGCCACTGATGCTCTGTCCCAGCAGATTCCAGTTCCAGTGCTAGACCTCTCCCAGTTATCCAGGATGAGTAAATCCCATGATTAATGAATATGACCAGTAAGGCCACATGGAGTTTGTCACTCAACCCCCCACCAAATACAGTGGTTTTTACTTGCTCACAACTTAAAAAGCAATTGCAGATTTATTTTTACTCCTGGTAATTATTTATGAAGGCAAGACAATCAATAATGAACCCCCCAACAATCTGTGTGCAGAATTCCATCCATTCCTTGTAACCCATCCCCAGCATAGCCCAGAGCTCTCCAGTGCTAGAAAGCTGCTTTAAAGATTTTGGGTGTTAAACTAAATATGTTCAAGAACTTTGCCTGAGCTCTGACCCTCTGGAAGAATTCAGACTTCAGCCCAGAGAACACATCCTATATTTAGGTTACACTGCCTTGTGCTCTGCAGAGGCTGAGGAGCTGGGCTCTGATAGATCTGGTGCTAATCAGTTCTAATGTCTCAGAAGATAACTGCAGCCTGGCTATTTTGGGACACCTTTTCACACGAGGAGATTCAGTTCCCTTACCCATTTAACCAGAAAAACCCTTTGGAATTCACTTTGAAGTGCTCTGCCTCAGACACTGGATTTTGAGAATTAGTTTGCATCTGAAAAAAACCCTAAAAGCCTCATTGTTAGCACCTAGTTTTTAAATGCTTCGTGAAGTGTCTGGGTTTAAAACTTCTGCAAACTCTTGGAGTTTAAACAGAGCAAAATTCCCAGGACAGTTGTTCCCCACCATCACCCCAATCCAGCAGGGAAGTGCTGCAGCTTTGGCATCATCAACACCAAAGTGTCTCAAATAATTCTGATGAAGGTGCCTCACTGCAGTCACAGAATCCCAGAGTGGTTTGGGTTGGGAGGGACCCCAAATCCCCCCCAGTGCCAGCCCTGCCATGGCAGGGACCCCAAATCCCCCCCAGTGCCACCCCTGCCATGGCAGGGACACCTCCCACTGNAAATCCCCCCCAGTGCCACCCCTGCCATGGCAGGGACCCCAAATCCCCCCCAGTGCCACCCCCAGCCATGGCAGGGACACCTCCCACTGTCCCAGGCTGTCCCCAATGTCCAACCTGGCCTTGGGCACTGCCAGGGATCCAGGGGCAGCCACAGCTGTGCCAGGGCCTGCCCACCATCCCAGGGCACAATTTCCTCCCTATAAATGTAACTGATGCTTTAGCAGAGAGAGTAAAGTGTGTGTGTGGGGTCAGTCAAACCACAGTCCCTTTAAGGATTATTTTGTGGTGACTTCTGGCTCTGATTTTTTTTTCTCTGTTTGAAATCTGATTTCTCTCAAAACAGAGTAAGCATGTGGCTGTGCACTGAAAATCACCATGCACCATCAGAAAGCATTTGTTTGATGTAGTGAAACAAACACAACTTTATTTTCATTACCAAAAAAAGCTGCTGCTTTTTTTTTTAGTAACTTTTAAAAGAACAATCCTACTTTTATGAGCTTTGGTAATGGAATGCACAAGCACTTGTAATTGTGAAATCAGGCTGGAATATGGCTGTTGCAGTATTCTAGTACAGAATAACCTTGCTAATTTACAGTAAACTCTGGGGTTTAAATCTGGGATCAAAGTCTGGACAGCTCTGGCCCTTTGCACCAGGCAGCCCATGTCCTTCCCCTTCAGTACCAGCTGGTGCATTTCTCCAGGTCAGGCTATAAAACAATGGTGCTTGATAGAGATTTGCTTGGTTTTATCAAATGTGACCTTAATTGCTGGGCTGTGATAAGCTTTTAGTGAGGGGAAGCACAGCCAAGGCAGTTTCCTTTAAGTGAGATGTGTGCACATATTTACACTGCAAATGCTGATGATGTCTATTGGTTTTCTGATTTTCTGACATCTTTGCCAGTTGTTTTATGATAAACTCTTTACCTTCAGTGATTTTAAATAAGAGAGTGATGTTTTTTAATAGAATAGATTAATGGAGAACACTACAGCAGATTTCTGTAAGTGGTGAAGTGTTTTAGGGCTGTAATCTTCCATCAAAGGCTGTGGAGGTCAATTTCTTGTGTTTTTTTTTGTTTGTTTGTTTGTGTTTTTAATTTTTTTTGTTGGTTATCAAATAGCCTTTAATGCTCAATGTTTGCCTGCTGGAAGATATTTGTAGTGAATAAAAAGATGCACTTAGGAGCCTTGGGCTCACACACTGCTCAGTACAGTCAGCCCTTTGTAATTGCTGACACATGATAGATTTAGGGCTTTCTAGCCCTAACCAAAAATGTTCCCCTTCATTTTTAAGAGTGTATTTGGAGCCAGTTGCACAGATTGCTGCTCAGCACTGCAGCATTTGGGGGAAATCCTGCTCCACAGCCCCATTGTTCTGCTTTGTCTTGTTCCTGTGGAACTTTTTTTTTAGGTCAGTTTTCTCCTGGCTTCCCTTGAAATGAGATTAGCAGGCTGGGTGATGAGTGTGCTGGTTAGAGGCTGATCTCAGAGCACTGCACCAGTGCAGGTGTTGGGAGGACAATTTCCAGAGGCCTGGGAGAAGGGAACAGGGCTGTGTTGTCAGGAGCACCCAGGCTTGGAAGAAGTGGATGCTACCTCAGGGTGTGGCTTTCCTTGGGTGTTTGTGTGCCATGAAATGCACTGAGAGGCCAAATTGTTTTCCACACATATAAATTTTGCCAATAAATGTGAAGCTGCTACAATTTTGTGTGGTGAAGTTTCACACAAAGCAGTCAAACTCGGGGGGGTGCAGGCAGGAGCTCCAACATCAACTCAGGGTTTTCTGACAATCCCTGGGATTTCTGTTCAGTTACAAATGCACTTCTGGGGTGGGTTCTTTAGAACATCTCCCAACTGGGTGGGAGACAGGGTAGGAGAGTGGGATCCATGGTGTAACCAGGCTGGTCACTGAGAAAAGCTGGAGCTCATCTCCTTCCTGGTAAAATCCTCTTTAGGACCCTCCCTGTGACCAGGCATTATCAGTGGGAATGTTAAATACTTACAGCACTGTTACTGTCACCTGCAAATGCTGTATGGCAGAATGATCTCAAGCTGTCTGCTTCAGACACCACTGACATCTGTGTCTGGAATATTTGATTGCTCCATCTCCCTGCTCCCTGTAATGAACCATTATTCCCTGAGCACTGACCAGTGTCCTCCCCTGCAGAAAGGGCCGTCCTCGGGCACGGACAGAGTGAAGAAGGGTGGATCCTACATGTGCCATAAGGTAATGTGCTCTTTTCATGTTCCTCTTCCCTCTGAAAGCACTTGACCATGAAATGATCCTCTGACAGAGTTTCCTGGCAGCCTGGATGCTTGTCAAGGGGTTTCATGGAATTTAGGAAGATCAACACCTGGTGTTCCTAAGGACCTATTTTTGCTTAGCTTGGAATTAAAACAAGTAAGTTTTGTTAATCAGTGTGGGTTTTAGATGTAGGACTTAAAATTGATGTAGGCTTCTAATGCTGTTTTCATGACAGAGCATGAGTCATACTTATCAAAGTATGCATGTGACTTTGTTTTTTAAGTCTTAGAATGGCTTTGATCCAGAAAGGACATGCAGCTCTGAGTAACCTGGTCTAGTGAAAGGTGTTCCTGCCCAGGGCAGGGGGTTGGGACTGGATAAGCTGTAAGAGCCCTCCAATCCCAAATCCTTTTAGAATTCCATGGTTCTATGGTATCAGGTGTTTGCAGAGCTGCCTGGGAGATGAAGTGTTTCAGCTGAGTTTCAGGCATACCTGAAAATCCTTCAGAACAGCCAGGATGTCACCACAGAGCAATGGCTGTTCATGACACAGAATTGTGTTTTAAACTCTGCTCGTGCAGTGCTTAAAACCCTTCACTGTACATCTCCTCTTTCATTAAAGCTGTCCTGCTCTTCTTCCCTTGCAAAGCCTGTGGCTGGCAAATCACTCATAATTAGATTAAATTTTCTACAGTGAGATCCCATTTTCTACATTGATTTCCTTCTTAGGTGAAATCAATGTCAGATGTTAATTAGCAGTTTTGATTAAATTAACGCTGGAATAGGCTCTTCAGTGATGAATAACATGACCCATTTTGAAGGCTTGTGAAGATTCTAGTCTGCCCTAGTCTCTTTTTGTAGGTGATAAAACTAGGCTGTGTATCAAGTCAAAACCCACTGACTGCTGTTAGTACAAGGGCTCTTTATTAGGTGCCTGATGTCTGCTCAGACTGATCTCTGTGTGCTGGTGCTCTTCTCCCTCTCAGAGCTGACAGAGCCTGAAGTGGCACCTTTTTACATCCCATGCCCAAAGTCTGGCATCTCACTCAGGGAAATGTTTCCCAGTGCCAGTACCTGTCCATTCCAGTGGGGCATGAGCACATGGATACACAGCTCTGAGGGGAAGCTGGATGGCTGTTTTGGCTTTTTCCCAGAGCAGGAGAGATTACTGGCTGACACTTTATCAGACACTTTGCCATTCAGTGTAGTTTCTGTGTCAGCTGGTGTCTGTGTAGGATCCCTCATTCCTAAGGCAGCCATTCCCATCCGTATCACTTCACTGCTCTGTCCCACAGCCGTGGCAACGTTTGGCTCTATTAATCTAACTAATGAATCTGTTAATCCAACAAGCTGTTGCCTGAGGAGCCCCAGCTGTGCTAAGAAGTTCCCTTTCTGTGTTGCTGTGCAGTCCTACTGCTACAGGTACCGCTGTGCAGCCCGCAGCCAGAACACCCCCGACAGCTCCGCGTCCAACCTGGGCTTCCGCTGCGCCGCCGACGCCGTCCTGGGCCCCCCCTGACTGGGAGAGGGGCTCTGGGGGGGCTGGATCCCAGCCAGGGAGAGGAAACGTGGGCAGCCTCCCTTGCTGGTGACACAGAATGGAAAATACCTTGCTTGAAGTTCCTGCTGAGGGAAGGAAAACCAGCACGACCCAACAGCGCTTGGAGAAGCTTTGTGTTCGTTGGGAAAGCTGGCCTGGGTTTAAATCTTGAGCGGAGTGCCTTGGATTCAACTGGAACAAAACTGAGCAGGAACATGCCAATGATGGTTTCAAAGATTACTTGAAATCCCAGAATTACTTAGGCTGGAAAAGACCTCCAGAATTATTGCGTCCAAGCCTGATCACCGCCTTGCCAACTACGACAGCTCCTCTTTAGAAGAGATCTTTATTAATTTCATTTATGTACAGCTTCTACACTCAAATGCAATAAGTAAAGGCTATATACTTTTAGACAGCTTTAAAAGAAATTCTAGGCAGTTAGCAAATTGTAGGCAGCTCTGAGAGAGAATGAAAGAATCAAGAATGAAGGCTGGGAGATGAAGCTCTCCTCACAGGCAGCTCGCCCTTTGTTACATTCCACTTGCAGTGAAAATCACGTCCAAAATTGGGCTTCTTCTGGGGAGATATTTGCTGATCTTTAGGAAGTGCCTTCTGCAGCTGAGGGTGATGATCCTCAGGTTGATGATTATTAGAAATCTTGTATATATTTGAATAAAATGTCAAGCATTTGTTTATGCCAAAGACTTTTATTGATCGAAAAACACGATTTCCTTTGAATTTCTTGGATGTAATGCAAGCTTATTTTAAGGACTTGGAAAATGCAAAACTGGCCTCATTAGAAACTGAAGCTAATGAATGATTCCACTTGAATAAAAGTCATGGAAGTGATGGCAGATGGAGCTGTGAGCCCTAAGCCTAATAGGGTAAATTTCTAAACTGTTTTGTTGAAAATAAAATTCCTCGCTGAAAAGGAGAGGAATTTTAGCAAGTAAGAAGGGAAATTTTAGCAAGTAAGAAGGGAGTAATTGCAAGCAACCTCATTTTGGGATCTGAATGTAACAGTGGATTATCAAAAGCCTTGGCACTGATGCTGGTCCTTGCCAGTGTTGTCTTTGCTGTAGAGAACTGGGTTTGAGTTTAATGCAAATCCATCACCTGCCAGCTCCTCCTGCACTGGTTTCATGGTGAAAGGATCACCCAGGAGAACACCTGGGCAGCCCTTCACCAAACACCAGCCTCCAGTGGGGTCCAGGTAAGCCCAGCAAGCAGAAAAATCCAATCTAGGACACAGCATGATGTGGCAAAATCATGATAATTATTACTGCACTCTGAGAAGAAAGGAGGAGGGAGGATGAGAGGAAGCTCAGAGCCTTTTGGGCTGTTTGTCTGGATTCATCATGGAACAGCACACTGAGCTGTGAGGGGCAGACTGGGGCTCTGAAGCTGAAAGGAGCCTGAAGGGAAAAGTGAACAGAAATTCAGCAGATACAACCAAGGGTCTATTTCTTTTCCAGTTTCTTGACAGGGAGCTTTTATAGTAGGATTTTGGTGCACTCCCTCAGGCAGCTGCAGTGCCAAGGTATGGTGGAGTATAGTGCACGTGCTGTATGGAACAAGGCCATCAACAACTGTCAGGATGGTTTAGAACTCAATTAACAATTACTTTGTTTCTGCAAGGCCTTCAGGGTGGCTGTTTTGAGCAGTCCAACACTGTTCCTGTTGTGTTTGCTGTAAGCAGATAACTGGGATCAGGTCCCTGGCCTGGGCTGAGGGGTTGGATTGCAGGGACAGAGGGCTCAGCTGTGCTCCTGCTGTCAGGCTGTGATCAAGGACCAGATACTGCTAAAGGTGCTTGGATTTGTTTTAATCTGCACTTCCTTAACTACTCAAGATCATGCCAAGAGCACACTCATAACAGGAAGGTAACAAACCCTGCAGTCATCCTGCAAATGAGGAGGGCAGATGCTGTAACACTAAGCTTGAAACTTTTCTCAGGAGGGAAAGAGAAGCAGATTGGATCATCTGCTCCCAGGCCTGTGGTCTGAAAGGGGCTGGCATGATGCCTTTTCAGGGAGAAAACCAGATAAAAGTCTCCTCTACACAAGAGGCCCTGCAGTCCAGGCTGTGCTCTGGAATCCTGCTCATTCCAAGGTCTGGGATCCAGGGAATTTCTCTGCTGTAGCAGCAAGAACCCTTATTGAGGCAAGGAGTAAAGTTAATGTCCACTCAGCCTGTAAATTCTGACAAGCACCTGAAATCCTCTTGAAGGTTTCTGCACCAACAGAAATGATGTTTAATGATTAACCCTAAGAGAAATGATGTGGTAATGTTTATCTTCACTTAAACCCACAGCCCTGTGTAAACCCCAGCAGCAGCAGGAAGGCACTTACATAGGAGAGGTTAACACTGCACTTAAGCAAGGAAGCAAAAGTAAACACCAGGTAGGATTTTGTTTAGTAAATAGCAAAATGTCCTTCATCCCTGTCAGTATCAGGTTAATCACAGTGGTTTGGCTTGGAAAGGACCTTAAAGCTCATCTTGTTCCAACTCCCCTCCCCAGAGCAGGGCACCTTCAATTTGTTCAGGGCTGCATCCTTGAATTATTCTGATCATATTTCAATAGGAAAGTGAACCTCCCAATGAATATTGAAATATTGATAATCATTACTGCTCTTTGTGAGTAGACAGGATTACAGAGAGCTCCCAGTTTTTAGCTGTTTGCTTGGATTCCTTGTGAGAGCACACTGAGTTGGGAGTGACAGCTCAGCCCTTCAGTGGCACCAATCTTTCAGGTCCAAATCAAAGTTGTTTTTAATTTAAAAATGAAATTACTGATCCCCTGCAGAACAGCTGATCCCCATGAGATGTACTCCCTTGTGTGTGTTATGTCAAAGGGTATGGAAACAGATAAAGATCAAGCTGTCCAGAACAAATAATTTCTGGGTTTGTGCTGCTGATGGCACAGTGTGACATGAAGGAAAAGCTGCACTGCAGTTTATCAAAACCAGCCCATGTGAAGCTGCCTTAATTTGATCTTTGCAGAAGGGAAGTGAAGGAAGGTGCAGTTACAGAAGGTGCCCATCTGGCAGTGCATCCCTGCAGGAAGGAGGTGCTCAGAAAAGCCCTGCACAGCTGTTAGAGCTGGACAAGGATGATGCAAAGATGGAATGACCTTCTCCCTGTGCTGGGAAGGGCCAGGCCTTGCTAAATGCTGGCCCTGGAGTAGTGAAAACATGGATCAGTTAGCAGCTGGAAGAACCCTGGTGCATCTGTCAGCTGTTCAGCACAGAACCACCAATCTGTTGTTCAGATGCACTTGTGTATTTATCCTTTCAGTCAGCTGTCAGCATCCTCCTGCTCCATGCAGCAGGGGCTGGCTTTTCCTCCTGAGCATGCACTGACAGTGCTGGGCACTTACAGATGTGCTTGCTGCTTGTTGGGAGTGCAGAGAGCTGATGGGAGCACCTCCAGGCTGAGGTGATTAAAAAAGATGGGATGTGGTGCTCCTCAGAGACTGCTGCCCTGCATCACTTCAGCAAAGCCAAAGGGCAGTGAAACAGCCAGTCACAGCTGCTCTGGGCACACAAAGTACTCAGGCTGCTCTTCCCTTTCACATCAGTAATTAGTAATTACCATGCTTTGTGGAAAAAAAAAAAACCAACAAAAAACCAGCAAGTAATTAAAAAATAATACTTTAATGGATTTTAAGAAACCTAATGCCTTTCTTGCAAGAGTCCTGGTTCGTGGTGTCCTTTTCTCGTGCCACTGTCAGTGACTTGCTGTTATTGCATGTCCTGTCCATGGGCAAGTGCCAAAGGTACAAATACTTTCTGAAGGATACAAACTAAGAGCTGTTTTAACATACACCAAGGTGTCAGAGGAAAACCAGACAAAAAACACTGGCTAGTTACTGAATTTGGAACATCTTAAAGCTCCAATCATCCCTTGTACTATCCACCTTGAAAAGTCCTTGAAATGGGTTTTGTACACCATTAATTCTCGAAACCATGTCTCTCTGCTGCTCCTCTAACCCACACGTTGGAACACAAAGAGTTTTATTTAACTACTAGAGTAAACAGTATTTTGTGGGTGTGTTTAAGGCTGACAGGCTATGGAGAACTCTCTGGTGTGGAGAAGAGGGAGCTGTCCCAAGGTAAGAAGGAAGCACACGTCTGGGAGCCACAGTAGCAAGGTTTCCTCAGGCTGTTGTCTTCCTCCAGAGGTCTGTGTTCCCTGCTAGCTCCTGGTGGGTTATGGAACCTTCCAGAGTAATCATAGGAGAGTTCCTCTCCAGCAGAAATATCAGCAGCTGCAAACAGCGCCAGCCTGGGCACCATGGAGTCCACCCTGACGGGCACCATGAACAGGTTGGGCTGGCAGGAGTGGTTCAGGAACCTGCCCACGTTGCCCACGCGGCTGGGATCCACGAAGGTCTCCAGGACCCGCCCGTCGTGCAGGTGCTCCCTCACTGCTAGGATGTAGTTGGGTTCCTCTGGAGCCTGGGCCTGGCTTCTCCTGCGAGCCTCTGCCCGGCCCAGCACCTCCCCGGCGTACTCGCACACGAAGGCGCCCCTGGGCACGGGCTCCAGCGCGCGCACGCCCCAGCCCTTGCCGCGCGTGCGGAACACCTGCAGCCGCAGCCGCAGCCCCCGCTGCACCAGCCTGTTCCTGCAGCCCTCCCCGCACAGGCACAGGCTGTTGCACTCAAACACGGGCCTGGAGAAGGGCTGCTCCTGCTGCAGCTCCTCCGGGCTGAGGCCGAGGCGCAGGCAGGGGCACTCGGGGGCGGCGCAGGAGCTGCTGCGGCAGGAGCAGCCCGGGAAGGTGACCTCGGTGGGGTCCAGCTCTCCGTCTGCTCCGGCCACGCTGTCGGGGCTGTACTGCAGAGAGAGAGAGAGGCAGGCAGGGCCTTGGAATCAGCACTGCTTGGAAACACAGCTTTCAGAAAGGTGGTGTCTGGAAATGAGTGATCCCAGAATGCAAGCCGTGATCCCAGAACACAAATTGTGATCCCAGAACACAAATTGTGATCCCAGAACGCAAATTCTGGTCCCAGAACACAAATCATGATCCCAGAACGCAAATTGTGATCCCAGAATGCAAATTCTGGTCCCAGAACACAAATTCTAGTCCTAGAAGACAAATTGTGAATGCACTGCTTTTCTGTCAGCTTCCAACTCTTGTCTGAAATGTTTAAAAGAATACAAATTAGATATTCCATATAAAATCTTGTTAATCTTTTTAGTCCCCGAATTTCTCAAAATAGATCCCTGGTCACAAAACATGCTTAGCAGAAAAAAAAACCAGCTCATTAGATCTACTCTGTACAATTTTCATTTATGGACATACCAAAGATATTTATTTATGGATCTATTTATTTGCAGAATTATTAAGGTACTGTTAAAGTAATTCTCCCCACGCTTCAAACTGATCAGTAAGTTACTTTGAACCTTAGCCTATAGCTCTTCTGAGCCACAGAATTTCAAATACACAATTATGTTAAAAATGAAGATCTCTTCAACTTGTTGCATTCACACTTCCTCCTAACTGCGGTAGAAAACCAGGTTCTCAAATGACACTGATGCCCCCAGCAGGTGAATGGTTACAGAACCACGGAGTGTTGCAAAACAAAACCTGATAGAAACTGCTACATTTGGGAACCAAGATACGACGGCAGCCACGGGTGTATTTTCGCTCCCTTCTCAGCATTCAGCTTTATTTAGAAGCCTGGAGGATGTGCTGTCACTAAATATTATTACATTTCACAGCAGCTTGTACCTGGCAGGTTCTGGGTGTTGTGAAAGATGACAGTGCATTTGCAAGTTTCTTTTTTTAATAAGCATCAGCTTCTCAGTCGTTCGGCTTCACCCCAACCCAAATTTAATGTTCCTCAACCACCACGACCTTTCCCATTTCGGTAAAACAGGAGCACACCACGCAGTTCAGGGAGATTTGGGTCTACAGGGATCACACCTTCCTTTTTTCCCCAAAGCTTATTAGAAGCTTCTCCAATCTGGTTTGTAAAGACTTTCTAATACCACTGAAGCAAATTCCTAGGCATCCCGGACAGGACAAGTAGGAACAGATGCAAACTAAAAGACGGCAGATTTAGATATTAGGGATAAATCCTTCGCTGTGAGGATGGGGAGGCCCCGGCACAGGCTGCCGGGAGAAGCAGCGGCTGCCGCATCGCTGGCGGTGACCGAGGCCCGGCTGGCGGGGGGTGTAATGGAAGGTATCGGTGCAGTGGAAGGTGTCGGTGCAGTGGAAGGTGCCCCTGCCCCGCTCTCCTCCCCGGTGTCCCCGCCCCGGTACCTGGAAGNCTGATTGGTCGGAGCCGTGACTGACAGCACCTCGAGGGGGCGGGCACCGGGTGGGCGGTGCCTCCCTCAGCCCCGGCCCGGCCCCGCTCCCGGTCCCGATCCCGGTCCCGATCCCGGTCCCGATCCCGGTCCCGATCCCGGTCCCGATCCCGATCCCGGGCCAGGGATGCTGCCGCCCTCGGCAGGGTACGGGGAAATGCGGTGCGATACCTCCGGTCCGTCTCTCTCTAGCCGAGGCTGCGCCTCCAAATCGCCGTGTCTCTTCTTGCGATGCGTGTGAAGTGCTCGCATCGATGGTCAATAATAATCGCTGTAATAAAAATAATAATAAACCAGTGAGGTGTTCTCATTCCTCACGTGGCTGTCAGGCCTTGCTTGTTTTGAAGATGTTCTGCTTTTGTTAACTTTTTTCTTTTTTTAACAAGCGTGTGTGATGGGCGGATGGGACTCGGAGCCCTCCTTCGGGGGAGGCAGCTCCCCACGCTCCTGTCCTGGCGCCGGGAAAAGCCGTGGCCGTGGCTTTTGGCAGGACATAATCCAGCCAAAACATTGTTCTGGATGATGGGAGACACGAATCCATGGAAATAAGCTGTTCGGGTGGGAAGGGATGTTCAACCCACCCCAGCCATGGCAGGGACACCTCCCACTGTCCCAGGCTGTCCCCAATGTCCAAGCTGGCACTGCCAGGGATCCAGGGGCAACCACAGCTGCTCTGGGCACCCTGTGCCAGGGCTGCCAACCTCACAGCCAAGAATTTATTCCCAATCTCTCATCTACACCTGGCCCAGGGAAGTTCTGCCTGTGCAATGTAGGACGTTCTTCTAAAGCATCTCACAGGATCTCTTTCGGAGCTGGAAACTGCCCCGTGCCTTGGGAAAACAAAGCCATGCTGGGCATTCCATTGGCTTTTGGGTTCGCCCCGGCTCAGGTGTTTTGTGTTTGAAGTTGATGAAGCAGTTACATCATTTCACCTGCTCTTTCCCTGTGCGTGAGCCAGGTGTTTCCACTTGGAACTCAATTAGCACACCCTTAAATAACCCCCTCCTGGCAGGGTTGGGTGTCAGAAGTTACTGGAGTGTGCTCTGTGCTCCTCCCGGAAGATGTTACCTGTGGATTATTTTCCTTGGGGTGGTTACCAGCATGGTTTTCCTGATTCCTCATTCTGCCACGTTCAGGGAGTAGAAAGGATTGTCACTTCTTCTGTTTCATTCCTCCTGGGAAAAGGAGCTGAGCGACAGCTGGAGGGCTTCTGGTGAGTTTGGATAGTGAGATATGTGTTTATGGGGGGTAATGGGGATGGAGAGTTGATGTGAAGATAATGAAAGTATTGTTTGCTGGATAATTAAAAGGATTATTTATTGCACTGGAGCTGTAAGAGAAAGGGAGGTATGGAAGAGGCATTTCTGGAGGTCAATGCTTCCCAATATCTGGCCTATCTAATTTTGGGGGGAATTCCATCAGTTGGAACTTGTGGCCTCAGTGCTTTGTTACTCATGAAAATGTCCATGGTGGAAGGGTTGAGGCACAGCCTGTCCTGGGTTTGGCCACCCACGGGTGCTCATGGTGCCTCCAAGCCCTGGCTGCTCTCACCCTGTGAGCCCTTTGCAGCGTGGGGAAGGTGGCACATCAGCTTTGTGGGAGATGCTGAATAATTGGTGATATTAACATGCAGTTTAGTTTAGGGCTTTCTGTTATTGCCAAGTTGACCTTTAGCTCAAGATGCTGCAATTTGGTTGCTGATCCTTAGTGCCAGATGGAGTTCTCTACCAGTTTGAAATGATTGAAGCAATGAGTCATTACTCTGCTGTAGAAGAAACAGATTGCTTGTATGTACAGGGGAGGGGTCTGGGACTCTGTGAAAGGTCATGAAAGTCTGGTGTTTTCCCCCTCCTAATGTCACCCAGGGCTCTGTTGTGTTGAACTATAATGGATTAAAGTGCTGAGAGGTCCAGGGTTGGTGAAAAACTGGTGAAAGCTCATTTTCATTCGTTATGGAAAATTGTTGTGGAAGGACAGCTTAAAATGGAGCTGGAGGTGAACTTTGTGGTGCTCATCTGAGGCACCTGGTGTAGCTGGGGATTTCTCTTGTGGTCTCTGGGATGAGACTGCAAATCCTTTTTGTTGCATTGCATGTGTTAAGCTGTTGGGTTTTCTCCCTTTAAAAACAATGCTTTCTGCTCATAAATAATTGCTGTGACCTCTCTTTGCTCTTCTTTGGATTTCTTAATGTTCTTCTGAAACCTGGGATTTGGAAGGGTAACTGTGCTGGAACTGTGAGTTTGTCTTCACCTCACTCCAGGGAATTTTGGTGGCTGAGGGTGTGTGTTGGAGTTCAGCAACTGCAGTTATGGGAGATGTGCTCAGAAAACTTGCTACAATCCTAGTCTAGAGGAAACTGGAGAGAACTTTCCTTTCTCTCTGGTAGGCAAAAGGCCCAGGAATCAAAGAAACCCTTTCTAACATGGTTGTGGTGGAAGCTAAACCATCCCAGGTGATGAAGGTGGGAATTGCAGGTGTTTCTGGTGTCACCATCAGTGCTCCTGGGGAGTTGGTGCAAGCCTTTCTCCAGCTGGGAGTGTTGCCACTTCTCCATCAGCTCAGCTGTGGCCTCCTTGTGCTGATTTTGGCCCCAAAGGGCCTGATTTCAGGGCTCTCCCTGGGAGAATCCTTAGGAGGAGGAGCCTTTTGCTAAAGGAGCCTGTTTGAAGGCACCCTTTGGCTTCCTAGTTTCCTATGGAAGCAATCTCTGAAAGAATATGATAATCCCTTTTATGTGTTTCTTTTTACATTGCACATGCTTTCTCTGGCTTTGTTCTGAACAGCCTATTCAGATATTTTCAGATATTGCAAGTTGCTATTTTACATGAAAAGGCAGCACATTTCCTGTGTGATATACTGGAGATGACTTCTCAAGGGTTTCTTAGATTGTGGAGTGAGCACAGACATTCCAAAGGGACTTTAGTGTGTCATTCCCTGGCTGAGGGTTTTAACTGCCTTATCTGTGTCTGCTCTAGGCTGTGTCTCCTTCCTCTTATAGTTTATCTTTGTTACTCTAAAAAAATTCCCTTATTTAAAGGTTCCTCTTCTCAAGTCATGTTTAACTTTTCTTCTGATTCGACCTTCATTGATGGATCATGATCTCCATCAGGTGGGTGGGCAGGTGCTCTGTATCCTTCTGCCAGTCTCTTTTGTGTCTATTAGAATATTGATTTGCAGAGAGTGAAGTATAAAAAGTCAATATGCCATTAAGTGGAGTACAGTGACAGTGTTCTAAGGCTGGGCAAGTTCAGCTTGGTGTCTGCACACTGAGCTGAGTGGGCAGGTGAAGATAAAACCATGACAGGGTTTTGTTCAGGTGTGTTTGTGGCACACAGCCCCATCTTAAACAGTGCTCATAATGCAAGAAGGTGCTTGGATTTATTAGAATACTTGCAGTTTATTTTTTTTAACTAGTGAAATAGAATATAAATGTTCTGCAGAGTGTTTAGGATAGGAGCATAGGCAGAGCAGTCTGATATGGCAGAGCAGTGCCTGCTCTGAAGTGCTCAGGGCATTGTGGAGACACCAGGTATGGAGATTTTATTGGTTTTCATCAGTATGGGATGGCTGCCACATAGAGGGGATGACTGCAGCTCACCCACCTGCCACTGAAAATGGGCAACTCCAACACTTATTTTTGTGTTTCCCCTTTCTGAACCATTCTCAGAGCAGCCTGCAGTTATTTTATTGTGTTCTCCTCGTGCTTCAGAGCCAGCCACAAACACCTGCCCGACCACAGGTGCAATTCCTCTCTCATTAAAACCTAATTCACACATTAACACCTGTTGCTAATTGCTTAGCTGGGAAACCTTTGGCCATTTCGAGCTCAGTCCATTTGTGCTTTCCAGGCTGTGCAGTGCCTGCAGGTGCCCTGTGCCTGGGCTTTGGGCAGTGTGGCAGCCTGGCCAGCGCTGCCCATTCCCTGCCAGGCTCACTCCTCATCCCTGGGGATGCTCATTGCTCCTGCTGTGTGCTAATGAGCTGCCGAAATGCTCCCAAGGGAACGCAGGCTGCAGTGGGAGCTCCGGTAATGATGTTGGGAAATCCCGAGAAGGAGAAGTTGAAGATGAGTTTGTTTAAGCCTGCCTTAGCTGTGCAGGGAGGGCTGACCTTGGAAAATGCTGTGTTTGAATAACTCACTTTATCAAAATATCTCCAAGTGCTTTTGCAGAGAGATGAACTTTGTTTCCTTGCTTGTAGAGATAAGAAAGCTGATGCAGGGGCACATGAAAGGAGTTAAGCAGTGGTTGAGCTCTTGGTTATCACAGGGCTCTGCATTTCATCCCTTCCCTGTGCTGCTCTTGCAGCATCGATTGGGAAACAGGAACCATAAATCTCTTTGCCAATGCATGGGTGCTCACAAAGTCTTGACTCTGAGATGAGTAACAAAGTTTTATTATTCAACATTTTGTCACATCCTTGGATGTAAGCGAAGCAACAGGTTAGAGCAATGAGAACAATTCAGCTCTCACCATGCAGATGGATTCCTCATTAATAGTAAGGTATTTTTGAGAAAATTAGTCTTGCTGTGTTTCAGGTAATTAAATTCACCCCTATTTTGGCCTGACAACAGCAGGTGAGCCACTTAGAAAGACTAGATGAATCACTCATGAACTTTTTAGAAATATATTCCTGGCTAAAACCGTGCTGATGTTTTACAGGGAATCTTCCCTGAGTGTATTATTCTACTTTTGTTAGTACAGAAAGCTGTAGAACAGCCTTTCAGTTAAACAGCCTTCTGTGTGACAGTATTTCTTCAAAAGAAACTCATTACCAAGTGAGACACAGAACTGCCTCCCAGACTGGACAAATTCCTTCCCTTTGAAGTGCACACTGAATTCCTTCTGTGCTCCCCATCTGCCTTGTATGAACAAACTTCATCTGACATCGGTGACCTCTGGCATTTCCCTGTGGATGAGGGAGATGTATTTGCACACCATTCAGGTCTTTTATGGGCTGCAGATGTAATGGGCACTTGCAGGGGGCTGCAGGCAGTGTTTGAGTGGATGTAGCAGGGGTGCAGCAGGCTCAGCAAACTTGTGCTGCTGCTTGCCTGAGGCAGAACTGCATGCTGTGCCAGAGGACATGGAGCTGAGAGAGCATCCCCATGGATGTGCTGTCCTGCCTCCCCAGAATGTGTTGTGCAGCTCCTGCCTGTGCAGGGGTGGTGGTTAGGGTGATGTGGTGCCTTTTGCATTTTTACAGGGCTGTGCCTCCAAGCCTACAGGTGATAACAGCAGTGCTGCTGTCACCCAGAGAGGGCTTTCCTTGGCCCTCAGGTGGCTGTGCCAAGGTCCCTGGGTGTTGTGGGACACGCAGGAGATGGAGGTGGCACTCCAGTCCCCTGAGATGGGTGACAGAGGTGGCTGTGTGCTGTGCCCAGGGGTGCAGAGGTGGTGGCTGTGAGGTGTCAGGGTGGGAGTGCTGCTGCTCACAGCCTCACTGCCAGCTCTCAGAGCTGTGTTCCTGTTTATTTCAGGGGTTTCCGTAGCCTTTACTCTGGCAGAGAGGTCCTGCAGTGTCTGCACTTCTGTTCTGTGCAGGTGTGTTCCCCATTATTCAGGATATTCCCAGAGCCCACCTTGTTTTCCTTTGAGGCACAGTTTTGCCATCCCTGCTGAAGGTACCTGGGTCACAGGAAAGGCCAGGTGTGCACCTGGGGGTAACTCTGTGTAGCATTTTCATCTCAATTTGCCCCAAAGGACTGTATTGATTGAAGTTGTCTTCTCAGGGACTCTAGATGCTTCCTTTTTTCCTCATGTCTCATCTCTATACCTCATAAAACAAGGTGTAGTGAAAATTTCTTAGGGTTTTTTTTTTTTAGCTTCCTTTTAAAAATAAATAATTTAGTTTCCTGCTCCTGTTTTCTCATCACTAGTGTGACCTGGTGCCTGTAAATCCTCTGGCTGGAGTGGTTCTTTTTGGTGGTTTGCTGTCAGCTGTGAGTGTTTCATCTTGCTGGTTCATGTTTCTCAAGGAGTACAGGAATTAAAGCCATCTGAAAATGCACAGGAGCAGAGGCTGCTGGAAAGCTGTTGTGCTTTTTGAATAAATAGAAGGTTGAGTAGGGAATAATCACTTTTATTTTGAGCAAATGTTGGGTCAGGCCTGCTGGATCATGGTGAAAGTCCTCCTAGTTCTCATCACCTGTAGCATCTTGGTCTGAGCCTTTCCCTTTTAAAAGAGTTAACAGGAATAAAAATGGGTTAGGGTTTGGTTTTTTCCTCCACAAGCAATATTTGCTTATTATAGTACAAATTTTTCACTGTGCTGATTCTGTACTGTTTATGCTTTCAAAAAGATTTCATGTTGCTTTTTTTTCTATTTGCACTGTTGAAGAAGATATGTTTTGGGAATAAGAATGTTTCTTTTCTTGTCTTGCTGCCCAAAAACTGTACTTTGATTTAAATGAAATCCATAATTTTTCCTTGTTGGTAGGACAACAGAAAACATAAAGGTGAAATTAGAATAGGAATATAGATTAATGTTAGCTGTGTGTGCTGTGGTTAAATAAATCACTTAATGATTACAGAATAATAATTTCAGTGTGGCCTGCAGTCAGACAGGATGCTTTTAAGGAGGGAGGAGCAGTGTAAAGAATGAATTATGTGTGTTTAATGTAGTATTTCACTGTGATAGTAAATCAATTCCCCTCATCAAATTACCCAAACAAATTTATGAGTGTGTGTATCCAGGGCAATTAATAAACCATCTTGCCTAGGACTGAGAGATGTAGTTTTGTGCTGTAACCTTTAAATACAATTCATCTCAAAGGCATAATGCTGAAATGCTAAATGCTCCTTCTCAAAGAAAATTTAGGAAGGAAAAAAAATAAATAAAGAATATAGCTTATGTTTATCCTTCAGAGCTATTAATTTTGATGTAATCCCTTGATTGTTTTTATCTTAATGTTCTCTGCAACACTGGTTTTGTGTGGCTTTAAACTGTTGGAGTAGGTTTGGATGAGGTATTAGGAAGGACTTAGGTCCCTGGCAGTGCCCAAGGCCAGGCTGGCACTGGGGCTTGGGGACAGTGGGAGGTGTCCCTGCCGTGGCAGGGTGGGAATGGATGGAACCATTCTGGGATTTTATGGAGCCCCTGAGTGCTGGGAGTGCTCCCAGGGCAGGGCAGATCCCTGGGGTCAGGAGAAAAGAGCTCTCTGTGCCTCTGGCTGTGTGCAGGGCTCAGCCAGTGCCAGCTCTCACAGAGCTGCTCCTCAACACACAAATCCAACCTAAAACCACCGCTGGGAGGGTCCCGGGGGGGTTTCTGGGCAGTCTCCAGGTGGGAAGGTGACTTTTGTAACTTTTTAGGGATGTATCCCTGAGCTCCTCAGTCCTGCTCTGGCTCTGACCTCCACCAGCACGTCCTTTGCATCCAGCCCCCATCCCAAAGTGCTGAGCAGGCAGGGATGGAGTGAAGGCTGCTCCTGTTTGGAAAACATCTGGAGCTCTGATTTTAGTGGAACATTAGCTGGGTTGTAAGAAGTTGCCTAGCAAGGTCTTCAGTTCCTCTCCCTGTTAGAGTAAAACTGGTGACAGAACTCCTGTGATAGAGATGAGCAAAACAATCCTTTGTGCCAGCAGTCTCACTGATTATCCTGCTGTAATTCTGGTGTGTCCTGGGATGTGATGAACACTGGAGGGAGGGCTGAGCTGCCTGCTTGGCCAGGAGCTGTGCTTTTGTCATTGTGGACTAGGCAGCTCTGACCACATTACATGAAACGTGGACAAAGTGAAAAGCAATCTTGCTTTCAAAGGATTGTTGGTGACCTTTAAATTAGGGCTGGGAGTCTGATCATAAACTGCCAGGGCAGGAGACATGACTTACTCCCCTCTCCCTTGGAACTGAAAGGTTATTTTCACTGAAATTACCACTTTTTACAGAAAGGTCAGATCCATATAGCTGCATCTCGGGGAGGCAGTCAGTGACCTTGTTTATCTCCCAGTGTTTGCAACTTCATAATTCTGGGTGTCTTTTTACAGATCTTGCTCTTGTCATTCCTTTATAACATTGCAAAGAGCCCCATTTGATGGGCTCGCTGTTGAAGTGATTGTCTCTGTTCACTGAGGTGGAATAGTGGGAAATGACCCTGGTGCTGGGTGCTCTGCAGGAGCTGGTGGTTAAGGCTTTTCTGGCTGCTGTGTCCCTAAAAACCTCTGCTTGGGGCCTCTGCTTTAGAGGTGCTAACTCTGCCAAGGCTTTGTGGTGTGTTTTAGTTGATGACTTGCATGTAGTTATAGAAATAATGAATAAAATTTGAAACAGTTCCCCAAGTGCCACAGGATTTCATCAGGACTAAACCCCCACTTTGTTTTAGGGACTTGCTCTTAGACTGCATTTTACAGCTCTGAGCCAGATAAAGAATCTCCTTTCCAAAGGCTTGAAAAAGGCTTTTAGAAAATAAAGAAACCCAACTCCCTGCTATTTAGGATTTATTATTTGTCACTTTATATACTAGAAAGAACCAAGGACTTTGAGCCATGTTTTTACCTGTGTGATGGTAATTTGATACTCCTTTAATTAACTGGGTAAAATCCTGAATTCAGAATAGTGATTGTGCTGCTTATATAAGCTGGCTTTAAAATTAGTTACTCTCTTGTACAAAATTTTAAAAAAGGGGGGAGTGGGCTAGACTGTATTTAAGTTTTCAGTTGTTTGCTTTTTTAAAGTGTGTCTAACATGAAGTACAAGCATTGAGAGTCAGGAAAGCAAAGTGGATATAGACTCCCGGGCTAGACTCACTTTGTTTTTGTTTGGCTTGTAAGAGCAACATGCCTCTATGTTTATAGCTTGCAATGTTTTGTTAATGTGAATTTCTTGGTGTGCAGTCCCCTGCTCTGAGCAGCTGCCGGGAGATGGCGATGCGAGGCTGCTCCATGTGCTCCTCAGCTCCGGGATGCTCCAAGGCTGGGAAAACCTGAGCCTCCTTCCTCTCCTAGCACAGAGCAGCATTTATCAGCTTGCATCGTGTCATCTGTAGGTTGAGAAAATAAGCGAAATTAAAGGCATTGTCTGCTTTGCAGTGCTCTGTCAGCTCTGGGAAGTTTCCATCCTGTGTGCAGAGTGTGTTTCTTAATGAGTTAATTTTGGTCCTAGCAGCTGCTTCTGTGTTTCACTCAAGAGAAATCCAAAGGCAGCTCTGAGGCTGGCATCACTTCCATCCCCTGACTGGAGCGATGCAACACAGGTTTCTGGTGCAGGCAATGTTAGAAAGGGTAATTCTTACCCCCCAAAATGAATCCCCCTGTATTCCTGCTGGGTGGATTCCTGCTGTATGGATTCAGGCAGAGTAGGAACAGGTAATCCCTCTCATTTGTCAGAATTACAAGGCTTTAGGTGTGAAAGCCCTTCTGATCTGGTGTACAGCCCCACGTCCCAGGTACAGAACTGAGCTGTTCATGCTGAGAAAACTTCCTTTTTTTGTCTGTGTTTCTTGGAGCAGGTGGGTGGGAGATCAGAGGGATGCAGCTGCAGAGTGCTGTGTTTGCCTGTTCCTCCAGGACAGCCTGGATGTCTGCAGGAGGCTTTGTTCTCTCCTGGGGGCTGTGCCTGGGTTTGGCAGGCGTGGGTGAGGGCTCCAGGGGTTTGTCAGTGCTGGTCCCTTGCTGTACCTCCCAGTGTCACCCAGCTCTGCTGGCAGGCTCTGGGTTATCACTGCTGGATGCTGTGCTGCTGGAGTTCTCAGTGGGGAGAGAAACCCCCCAGGAATGAGGATAACCCCCCTGCTCTGCCCCTCTCTGTGCCTCTGGGATTCTCCTGGGCTGTGCCAGGGACAAGGGACACTGCACTGTCACCTGCTGCCACTGGCTGGGAAAGGATTCACTTCGGGCTGCAAATGTGTTCTTGGACAATGTCCCTTGTCAAACAAGTATTACTAGAGAAAATTCATCAGTTGGTGCCAGTTGTTACTGAAATCTGAGGCTGCTGGCATGGTGCTGGCACTGAACTGTGTTCCCTCCGTTCACATGGGATGTTTATCATAGCACTTTCTCAGGGCAATTTTGTAATATTCAGCCTAAACTTTCTTTGTCTTAATACAACCCAATACTGTTTGCTAATGTCTCCATTACTATAGTAAATATTTCATATGTTATTCCAATTGTGTAGCTTTTTATAATTTGACTTCAGAATGAATGTGAGGTTTTTTACCTGTGCACATCTTGTCTATTTTTTAATTTACTCTCGAATTTAAGTGGTCTGAAAGTTTTAATATACATTCCAGTCATTCTAAAGACACTTTTCACTCGAGGAAAATGAAGGGACAACCTGTATAATAAGTAAACTAAATTTGTCACCATTTGAAAAGTAAAACTGGTGTGTCCTTCCTGGTGTCTGTTCCAGAGGCAGGGCTGGAATCATGCTCAGTGTCTGTGGGTTTGTGTCTCTGTTCAGCTCCAGTGCAGATGGCTGGCAGGAGACCAAAGCTTGGTTCTTGGCCAAAGGGACATAAAAGTGTGAAGATAAATTCTGAGCAGGAGTCCAGAGAGGCCTGGGCCTTGATCTGTGTCAGCAGAGGCTGGGGCAGCTTCAGTGCCCTGTGCTGCTCACTTTTATAAGCACATCAGGGGGATTTCAGGAAGGACAGGAGTGAAGGGCTGCGAGAAGAGAGGGCCAGAGGACAAGTGACTCATCACAGATTCCCCAGCAGGAGTGGCAGAGGATTCAGGTCTCTGCAGTTCATCCTCATCTCCTTGCAGAGTGGCAGAGCTAGAGCAGCCCCCCAGAGCTGCTGCTCACCCCTGGCTCCAGCAGGGCTCTCCTTTCCCTGTGTCCCAGCAAAGGCTCTGGGAATCCTGCCCTTGACAGCCCCAGCCTTTTGGTTAGACCTGGTTTTCCACCTTCAGCATTAAACACCTCTGTCTGTGCTGTTATGGGGCTGTCAGCTCCAATATTCCCTAAATTCTCATTCCATGGGCATGGTGGGCCACGTGTTGTGCCAGGCAGTGTGAGGGTGCTGTGCCTCATCCCACAGGGGCACAATGGCCAAGCTGTGCCCCCCCAGTCCAGATAAAATGTGCTCAGCATTTGGAATCCTCCCTGCTGGGGATTATCTGCACATATGCCAGGGTGGCAGTGTCTGGATGGTTTCAGTGCAGGGGCAGAGAGGGAAAAGCCTTTTGTTGGGGGTGTCTGTGCAGGCTGTGCTGCCAGGGATGGATTATTTAGTAGTCACTGTGTCTTGTACACGTGCCTGGACAACCCCTGGGGTTGCTCCTGGGTTTTTAGTGGATCCCTTCATAAGCCTGTGGTGATGGATTTCTAATGAATGAAATATACTTGTGTTACCATCACAAATTTAGTTTGAATATTGGGAAACACTTAAGATTAAAGGGGAAAAATTAATTCCTATTGATAAGAAAACAATGCAATTACCAAGGGGTTTTGCCATCTGTCAGCTTTCTGTATACATATATATCCCCCAAACTCTCCAGTCATTTTGAAAAACACTTTGTGTCTTATTCCCTTCCATATATTTTCATGGAGTGCCCTGTTCTGTACCCCAGTTTAATCTTAGGCTAAAATCTGATTTGTTTATATTGCATATTGTATATTCATCCATTGCTTTGTTTTCCACACAGACTCAGAATATTTTGGGGGTTTCTTAGGATCCATTATCACTTCACAACTTTTTACTTCAGGCAGCAGTTAAGGGGTAAAGGGATAAAAAAATCCCTTGACCTAGTTCTGGAAGTCAAGGCTGCAGAGTGTGCACTGGTGGGGAGTCTCCTTGCTGGAACTGTGCATTTTGATTCCTGATTGGCTTTGTCTTTCCATCTGTTCATCTCATCTGCAGCTCCTGCACCGTCTCTCACCAAAGCTGTGATTGCTGGTGTGTTTTATTGTGTGCCAGACTGTTGGGGACTGGCTGCTGACTTCTTTCTACTCTGCTGCTCTGCTTTTGTTCCCCTGACTCAGATCTGCTGCTCTCGCTTGCTCTGACAGACGCTCTCCTTCCAGGGAAAAGACTCTGACAAGATTTTACTGAAAGTAACAAAGAATACTTTTTTTTTTCTTTTTGCTTAGGATTTTTTTTTCCCTGTGGCCTTTTATCTGAGTTTGCTCTTGTCTCCTACCCTCACGATGTCATTTCAAAACTCTGTGTTTCCTGTAGTTCTTAGTGGGATTTAGGATGTTTTCTCTTAGGGTTGAAATACCTTTTCTTTCCTGCCTGTGATAATGAGTTGAGCAGTGCTTTGGGCTGTATGTGGGATTTATTCTCCCCACCCTTGCCCTCCATCAGGTTTGTTCCCTCCTCTTTATTGTGCAAGGGTAACTGCAGAGCAGCTGTCCTGGTTGGTGCTGGGTTTCCCTGGGCACCAGCTCGGGTACAGACCTGGCTGCTGGGCTTTTCACTAAAAACATCACAAACAGAAAATGAGAGGCTCTGTGGTCTTGTTTTGAGGGAGGATGTGCTGCCTGTGCTGAGGGGATATTCCCAAAGTGACTCCAGGATCTAAGGATGTACACAAGTGTGGGATCACAAAATGCTCTTGTGGCTGTTTTTTCATTCCAGTCACCTGAGGAGGATGTACATGTGGTAAAGGAATTGGAGTAATTCATGTCCAGGATTCACCTTTAAAAAATTAAAAATGAAAAGAACTTTCTATTCTGACAATGCTTCCCTCCCTCTTCTCCCACTCCCACTTTCCATTGTTTTCCCAGGGGCTTCTGAAACCTAATTAAATGCTGAGTAAATTTTTCTATCACAATTGGCACACAGTGCTATTGACAATATAAACAAAGCACACAAATTGTTTAATGCAGGAGAGAGATAACAAAGAGGGGGGAAATAAAACCTGCCTTGCTCACAGGAGCTGCAGCCAGAAATTTTGCATTTCCCAACCCAGAGGCTTTGGGCAGGTTCAGTTCCAGTATCCCTCAGCATCAGCCACAAGTGCAGCTCTTCCTGAGGAGCAGATTGCCTCTGTAAAAAAAGAATGGATCTCAGGTGATCCAAATATTCCTCACTGAGATCAAGGGAATTGTGACAGGTGACACCAGCAGAGAATCTGCCCCTAAGGGACATCAGGTTGGCTGCTTAATGACAGGAGTTAAAGTATATTTATATAAATTTGTTTGTGAGTGATTTCCCATGCCTCACTGGTTTTGTTTCACTAAATTTTGAGTGAACTGATAAAGCAGTATTTTACTTGAATCAAGTAGGATTTGTAGCCCAGTGCTCAGTACTGTCAGGTGCAAAAGCCTGTTAAGCATTTAAACAAAATAGGAATTGAATTAGTGAGACACTGAGATTTAAAGAAGGAATTGCTCTGTGGGTGTGAGGTATTTCTGCTTCCATGAAGACATCTGGAATTTCTGCTTGCTCTGCATATTTGGTAGTGTGGAACAATTTTAAGCATGTTATTTTTGAAATATGTCAGCTTCCAGTGGCACAGGAGAACATAATGACATTGCCTGTGACATGATTGCAGGCTGAAATTCTGTTAGCCAGCGTTGCCCTGCTGGTGAAGAAGCAGCTGTACTTGAGGATGTTTTTAAATCCTTATAATTAGGGCTGCTTCTGTAGAGGGAATCATTGCCCTTGGTGTCAGGGGCTGAGATGGGGATGGTTCATCCTGTCATTTCTAAGGAAGAGCTGATTTTTTTTCCCCAGTTGGTTCTGAGTTCAGCTTGCTCAGACTTGGGGTGTTTGATGTAACTTGAAGCCAAATCAACTTCCATCAGCTCATCTGCTGGAAAAAAATGAGCAATTTAAGAACTGCTTCAAGTGTGACAATTGCCATCTCTCCCAGGTTGTTCTGTCCCTGAAGGGAGGGTGGCTTGTGCAGTGCTGATACAATTCCAAGTTCTGGGAAAGGCTGGGAAGTGACACCAGCAGAATTTCCCTTTTCCATCCCCTCATTGTTTGGGGTTTTCCATGGAGAGTGCTCTGGGCTGCAGTGACCTGCTGGAAACACCCAGGGGACTGGTGGAGGTGACAAAAAGTGAAATGGGGGTGACTGCACAATGTTTTATTCCCTTTTTCCCTTTGGAAGGGAGCTGACCTCGGGCTTGGCCATTCCTCAGTCCAGGTGTGGTGATGCTTCCAAGCCTTCCTCTGATATTTTCCCTCCCTCATTCTTTTAAGAGGTGAGGGAAAAGCAGCAGCTGAAAAGCTGCTGAGCAGAACTTTCTCTAAATTGCCATTCCAGAGGCTGTAAAGGAAAAAAGAGCCCGAGGTGACCTCCCTGTGTCTGGTTCCTGCTTGTACAACTTGCTGTGTGTGGTGTGAGTGCTGTGCTTTTCCTGGAAAAGCAGAGTAAGAACAAGAGAGGGAGCATTTACAGTGAAGGCAAAACATGACCTGGGCTGCTTGAGGAAAAATTGTAATGGATTTCAAATCTGGAGATGTTTGCTGACAAATGGTACAGGTGTGTTTTAGGGTAGGGGTGTTTTCATAAGTGTAAGTTACTAAAATGATTGGGAATTGTGAAAAGCCAACTTAGAAAGGAAGCTAGACCTGAAGGGAAAAAAAAATATAACCGTGGCATTGACTGTCTCTGTGATAAGGTCTCTGAGACTTTTCTCAAATAATTAGCAGGATATAAATATATCAGTTCAAAGAAAAGTGCAAATCTCTTCTGACAAACATTATTATCTAGAGACATTCTTTTTTATCTGCAGGCATTGTTTCTTGTGCATCCATGGTTACTTACTCTCCCAGAAGGGGGGAAAAAAAAAAGATTTATCTGTTCCTAGGTATGGTGTTTTACCTCTGGCTAGAGCTGTGCTATGGGTGAAAGAGTTTTTCTGCATAATCTATCTTGGGAAATGGTCAATAACTAAACCAGAGTAAAAGTTAATTACCAGGCAGTTGGTGAGGCCATTAAAAACATGCCCGGGGGAAGAAGAGGCTCTGGAGATAGGAGGTAAGGAGTGAATCCTTCTCAGTAGGATTGTGTGTGAAAGAAAAGAGAACAGTTCATGTACATGAAATAAAAGAAGTCAAAACTTTGTAACTCGGTGGTTAGATATGATCTGCTGAAGACCTTTTAGCTGTAAAAAATAATTCAGATAATCTTAGTGTGGTTTGGGTTGGAAGGGACCTTGAAGGTCACCTTGTTCCACACCCCAGCCAAGGGCAGGGACACCTTCCTCAGACCAGGGTGCTCCAACCTGGCCCTGATGCCATAGCACAGGAACACCTTTATCTTTGGCTGAACAACTGCTGGGAGTGCCTGGGAAGATCCCAAATCCAATTTTTCCTGTTCTCTTGGTCAGGAATCCCTGTATCACACACAGAGCAGCCTTTCCTCCTGTGGGGGGTTCCTGTGTCCCCTTGGTTTGGTGACAGTGGGGATGTCCCTGGGCTGGGAATGGCCAGGAGCAGCAGGGCTGGGCACACTGGGAGCCTGGGCACATCCTTGCTTTTGCTATGTTTAACAGCAAAAAAGCAGAAAAGGGATGATGGGGCAAAAACTGCACTCTGAGGTACTTTGCTTAATTTTAGTGCTTTGCTAATGTGCTTTCTAGTATGAGTTTAAGTGCTTGAGAAGGGTGCTTGGGTCTTGTTCAGCCTAGGTAAGAGCTAGCCCCATTCTGTCACATAGTCTGTATTTTAATAAGCCTTGTGCAAGGAGTCTGTGTGCTCCACAGCAGAGCAGAGGTGACCTAAGATTTGTGGGTAATAATTCATATTCTGTAATAATGAGATTTTTTCTAACTCTCCTTCCTGCTTCCCATCTGCCTTAGATTTTTCACTGAGTAGAAATTAAGGATTTTATGGATCAGAATTCACATTCTTCTTGGTGCCATGAAGGACAAACATTTGCTGTGGGATGAGGCACTTGACCTGCTGCAGTGCTGAAGGAGTGCAGGGACCTCCAGGGAGCTGAGTCTTGCCTGAACAGGAGCAAAAATCCTTGGATGTGGCTCTGCCTTGGGCTTCTCTTCCCTCTGGGCTGCAAACAGGGCCTCCAATTCTGGCCATGAACTGAGCAAAAATCAGAGTTTGCTTTGATGAGGACTATGCACTAACTGCTTTTTAGTAATGCTGTCAGCAGGGATGAGAATAACCAAGCAGCTTTGGCGTGCACAGGTACAGCAAGAGGTGTTTCTGCAGGGTTTGGACAGCTCAAAGTTTGGTTTCTACCCCACCATGGTTTTATCAGTTGATTTTATTAATAGCTAGTTCAGAGACCATAACAGAAATGAGATTTGGAAAAGGTTATAACCTTAGCACTACAGACTATGGGATTTGCAGAAACAATTTTCCTCTGCTTGCCCTTGATGCACTGTGGGATTGGATCTGGGTGAGTTTCATCCAGAATTTGGGATTGAAGGTTTTTCCTTATGATCCATTGCTGCCATGTCAGTGTTTGGGTTGAAAAGTCTCTGCTATGAGAAGATGGACTTGGTGGTTGAAGGTGGCAGCAGATTAATGCTGGGGAGGAGGGTGACCTGCCCAGGAGGTTCTGATCTGATTCCAGCTGCCTGTTTAATTCCATGTTTTTATGACAAACCCAGCAGCATTTCCAAAAACAGGTTGTTGAGCTCTTTGTGGGTAGGTGTCTATTTAGGGTGGGAGCCAGCAAATTCAATATTGAGAGAATAATTTTTTATGCTGTGACCATGAGCAGTTTCTGTTATGCTTCAGAAGCAAAACCACACAACCTAAGAGTCCTTTCCATGTTGTTTTGGGGGTCCCTTTTGGTATTGAATTATTTCAGTCAGGCTGGTGCCCAGCTCAGCTTCAATCTGAGCTTTGGGCCATGTTTTGTGCTCTCCTCTCTGGGGAAGCCAAGCACAATGCAGGACTTTTCCAGGCTTTG
The DNA here is from genome assembly GCA_013389925.1 of Aegithalos caudatus. Classification (NCBI taxonomy): domain Eukaryota; kingdom Metazoa; phylum Chordata; class Aves; order Passeriformes; family Aegithalidae; genus Aegithalos; species Aegithalos caudatus. Next base: position 310,457 of record WEIU01007574.1, read on the forward strand.
TTTCCCAGGCTTCAGTTTGTGTCTTACATGGAAAGTCATGTTCAGGAATATACAAAAAATGAATTTTATTTATGGTATTACATGCCCAGCACTCCAAATCCCAAGGGGGGGATTATTAAGCTTGCATTTCTTCTTTGTCAGTGATTCTCCAAAGGTGATGAGATTAGTTATCTTAGGAGGAGCATGAGGTAACTGGTGTTTTTATTAGTTCCTGGCAGATGGCAGCTGGGTAATGAATGTGGAGGGAGTGACAATTCACAATCCCAGGAGTTCAAAAGAGAATTTTTGGTCTCCAGAGAGTGGAAATGGGCCCGTTCAGCATCTGTGAGATAAGTTTCTGCTATCCATAGGAAATTGTTTTAGCCAGGAAACCATTGAATGATGAAAATTACTGCTTTATTCTGTGTTTCTCTGGGTTTCCCAGAAAATAAGTAATCTTTCTTGAGAAGGAAAAATTGTATTTATCCATATAAGGTTCAGTGTGAGTTTCTTTTGGTTCTGTACCAGAGAGCTTCTCTGGGCCATGTCTGGAGTGATCAGCAATAGTGGTTTTTTTTCCCAGTAAAGTACTGAATTGGACAAACTTCCACATGGGAGGAAGATACAAGTATTCATCCTATATAAATAGGAAAAAAATTGTATTTTCCCTTCCCTGGCCTGTTATTAATTTAATGAATGTGTTTTCTACATGGAGGCACAAAGAAGGGAGCCCCCAAAAACCCCTCCATGGTTTTCCATGTGTTGCTCCAAAGGAACTGCCCTGCTTTGGAATAATCTCCTCCTCACCCATGGCATCCTTCAGCCCTCTCCTCCATCTCAGTCTCACTGTGGATTTCTCCCTGGGCCAGGGACACTTTCCATACTTCCCAGCAATTCCAGGCACAGCTTTTTTCCAACCACTTGCTGTAATTAAGGTGGAAGACTCTATTTTCTTGGTGAATGGGCAGCTCAAACCCATTTAAAAAACATATTTCTGTACCTCTGAGTTGTTTTTGGGTCAGCATTAGGGTTTGGGAGATTTTATGGGCACTGAATGACAGCTCTGCTTTTTCCAGGGATTTTCTGTGTTGCTGGACAAGCCACTGTAGATAGTCTGAATCTGTAAAAAGATGATGCAGATTTGCTTTTATAAAGTGCAGTAAGGTCCTTTTAGAAGAGCAATGTGTGCTGCAAAGCAGCATTATGATGATTAAAAAAGAAAGATGATAATCTTGAAAATGCCCATCTAGAAATAAAACTGAAAATAAACCCTTTGTGTGGGGGTTCAGACAAGAGGATTTTTTGCTTAGTCTGGTGACTCCATTAGTTTAAAGACCACTTCCATGCAGCCAGCCAAGATTATGCCCCCAGAGCAGATGCAGAGTTTGGAGTCCTGCTGAGGTGAATCATCTCTTCAGAGCTTGGGTTTGCTGGCAACAAAAAGAAGGAAACAGCTGGAGAAAGCTGTGAGAGGCTTTTGGGGGCAGGCTTCCTATAGATTATTCTGTTAATTGCTCCAGCTGAACACACAAGAAGAAAGGCAGAGCCATGGGAGGGGTCTTTATGAAAAGCAGGTCCTTTCTGGTAGCTGATTATTGCCCTTCTGACTACTGTGCTGTTAGGGCTCAACTTGGCTTCTGCCTTGCATCATTTAACAAATAAAAACATCACTGCTGTCTCCCCTTGCCACCTTTCACTTTCTCCAGGTACATGGTGTTCTAATTGTTACTGGGGAAGGGAAATATTAATCCAGACTCTGGGTGTAAGGGACTCATTGCAGATTTGTTTTCCATCTCTTTCAGTGGGGCTGGGCAGCAGGGTTTTGTCAGACCAGGGAGCCTGAACTTGGGCTGGTTTGTGCTTGGTGTCCATAATCCCCAAAGGCAGGAGGATTGATCAGATGTGGCTCCTTATCCCTGAGCACTTGAGAAATAATGAGAGGCAGGGGCTCTGGCTGGAGTTGTTGAGGGTACTTGTTGCAAATAACACAACAATAATTCTCCAGGATGAAACCCTGTGATTTATTACATTTGAATTTCTGTCTGATACAAAGCTTTCTCCTCCAGGCTCAGCTCCATTTTATGGTTGCTGCTTCCTAGGTTTTAAGGTCCTCTGGATAATTAACTAATAAACTAATTACATTCCAGCCAGGGTTCCTAGGGGAGGTATACTCCTGTTGGATACAGGAGAATATCTGCCAGTGAAGTCAGGAGAAGTGAGCACTGGCTGGTGCCAGCCCCTCTCAGAGCATCATGGAATGGTTTTGGTTGGGAGCTGTGGAGCTGCCCAGCCCTTCCTGACCTGCTGGGATCATTCCAGCTCTGCTTTCCTCCTGCCCTGGCTCCTTGGGGCTGTGTGTACCTGGCAGCTGTGCCTTGAGGTGCTGCCAGCTGGACATCAGCAGAGACCCCTAAGTCCTTGCACAGAATCATTGAGAGAGACCCCAAAGTCCTTGCACAGAATCATTGAGAGAGACCCTAAAGTTCTTGCACAGAATCATTGAGAGAGACCCCAAAGTCCTTGCACAGAATCATTGAGAGAGACCCTAAAGTTCTTGCACAGAATCATTGAGAGAGACCCCAAAGTCCTTGCACAGAATCATTGTTTGAGAGAGACCCCAAAGTCCTTGCACAGGATTTTTCATGAGCTTTTCACTGTACTGTAGGAAATGGGTCCAACTTGGAAAGAGCACCAGTGATTGTTGGCCTGGTTCTTTGACACTGATGAACCAAGTCCATGTGTTTTTAGCGCTGCTTCAGTCTGTTTTCACCAATAAATCCAGCTCCCTCAAGAGGCACTTCAGTGAAAATCCAATACAGAGTTCTGGAAGCTGTTACTGCTCTCAGATGCAGGGAAAGTTTAGGGCTATACCAAGAAAAGCAATTACAAATCTGAGCACATCTGCCTTTTTTTTTCCCCTTTCTCTCTGCCTTTAACTCATGAAATCATGTAAATGGCTTTTTGCTTTTTCAGCATAAGAGGCTGCCTAAGCCACTGCAGAAAATGAGTGGCATTTTTGGCAACTGCTGAGTATTTGCTGCTCTTTTTGCCACTTACTGAAATGTTAATGCCAGACAGGACAGACTAAACGTGGCCCTTGCCAGGTGAGAAGCACAAATATCCCAAGGGAGACTTGGCAGTGCTTTAGCTGGGCCTGTGGATTGAAAGAGGAAGGAAGTCCAAGATGGCAGGAGAGAATTTTTGTGTGCTGGATTAACTTTTTGGAGAAGCTGGTAGTGGGAAAAAATTAATTTATCCATCTAAGGTACTGAACAGAAATGGAGGGAATACATAAGTCTCCTGGACAGTTTGGTGGATGACACACACTTCATCAGTGATGGGTGCAATGTTCTGGGAAGCTCTTGATGGTTTTAGAAGGAGGGGTTTTTCAGTGATGAACTGCTTGCCTGGAAGCTCTTTTGGACATTATTATTAGCTCTTAATAGTTCCCTTTTAAATGATTAAAATACATAGCTGGTAGTTTTGATAGCAGCTTTAATTGCCTCCACTGAGTGAGAGAAGCTCCTGGAAAAGTGTGTGGGGAGGTGGGGCTGGGTCTCTGTGAGCTCCTTGCCTTCAGCCAGGACCCCACAGCTGAGATCCCTTTGGGAACAGGGGTGACAATTCTCAGCTGAGATCCCTTTGTTGGGGACAGGGGTGACAATTCTCAGCTGAGATCCCTTTGTTGGGGACAGGGGTGACAATTCTCAGCTGAGATCCCTTTGTTGGGGACAGGGGTGACAATTCTCAGCTGAGATCCCTTTGTTGGGGACAGGGGTGACAATTCTCAGCTGAGATCCCTTTGTTGGGGACAGGGGTGACAATTCTCAGCTGAGATCCCTTTGTTGGGGACAGGGGTGACAATTCTCAGCTGAGATCCCTTTGTTGGGGACAGGGGTGACAATTCTCAGCTGAGATCCCTTTGTTGGGGACAGGGGTGACAATTCTCAGCTGAGATCCCTTTGTTGGGGACAGGGGTGACAATTCTCAGCTGAGATCCCTTTGTTGGGGACAGGGGTGACAATTCTCAGCTGAGATCCCTTTGTTGGGGACAGGGGTGACAATTCTCAGCTGAGATCCCTTTGTTGGGGACAGGGGTGACAATTCTCAGCTGAGATCCCTTTGTTGGGGACAGGGGTGACAATTCTCAGCTGAGATCCCTTTGTTGGGGACAGGGGTGACAATTCTCAGCTGAGATCCCTTTGTTGGGGACAGGGGTGACAATTCTCAGCTGAGATCCCTTTGTTGGGGACAGGGGTGACAATTCTCAGCTGAGATCCCTTTGTTGGGGACAGGGGTGACAATTCTCAGCTGAGATCCCTTTGTTGGGGCCAGGGGTGACAATTCTCAGCTGAGATCCCTTTGTTGGGGACAGGGGTGACAATTCTCAGGGCAAGGCAGGATCCTTTGGAGGATCCTTTGGCTGTGGATTGGAAGGTGCCCCAAAGGGCTCCATCTGCCTGGATTTAGTAACTTGGGCTGGGGTTCAGCCTCCTGTGCTGCTCTGTCTCCTGGGGATGGTCATGAAAACGTGTTTTGGGGACAGAACATCAGTGTTACATTTGTCTGTAAGTAATGGGTACAAATCCCTCTTCTCCTCCACTCTGTGGTGCCTTTGCTGTGTATCTTTGGGACTGCTTTGTACAAATAGTTTACTCAGCGCTAAGAGTCCTGTATACACATCACTAATTTCTTCCAGTGTGGGATTTGTGCTCAATTCTTTTTTTTTTCTATAATAGCCAATAAATATTCTAAGCACCGTGCTAAGGAGTATTCTACAGAGTGATTTCTCAACCTTTTCTACTGAAGTTGTTCTACTTATTAGGGAAAACTCTGTCTTTGAGAGAGAAGTGATGGAAGAGAGTGATTATAGCCAGTGGGGTAGAGGACTCCCGGGATGGACAGAGTGAGATGGAGAGAGCCTGGATTCTAATTGTGCATCTCCTGAATATTTATTTATGCAAAAAAGACCAGGTTCTGTAGGAGGAACAGAACAATGTCTCCCTCTCAAGTACTCTGGGGCTCATGTTTGATGCTGTGAGTGGGAAGGGAGCAGCAGAGCTGAGCAGGCACTGGGGTGTGTGTGGCACTGCAGGGGACAGCCCAGGCTGTGTGTGAGCCACTGCAGCTGCAGGAGTGGCACTGCCCTGCTTTAGAGCAAATTTGGGAGGAAATCTCTGAATGGGGTCCCTCTGGGAAGCAAACCCAAATGATCCCTCTCCCAGTCAGTCTGGGAAAAAATCTCCTTAGTGCAAGTAGGAAGAACTGTTTATTTAACAAAGTGCCCACAAGCACAAAAAGAAATGGATAATATGAAACAAACCTTTTGATGCTCTGAAGTGAGGTGGCAAACTCAGAGTCCCTGCAGTGGGTGCAGCTCAGCTCACCCAGCCTCTTCCCAGGAAAAATGCTGAGGTCCAGGCACAGGGGGCCACAGCTGTGAGATCCACGTGTGTCCCTGGGTTTTTAGTCCAGAGCAGGTTTCAACAGTCCCAAGAAAAAGAGAAAACAGTGCAGGGAGCTTCTCTGCCTCAGTTACCTCTAACTAAAAACAAAGGAGATCTGTCCCACTGTCTGTGCTGCAGACAAACAAGAGTCCAGGAGCAGAATGCAGAGGAGTGAGAGCAGTTTCTGAAAACAAACTTGGTTTTTCTGTTTTCCCAAGGTATAGGATACAAAATCCAACATAAACAAAGAGGTGATTGGGGATACAAGCCTCACCAAGTCACCCTGGGACAGGCACACACCTTTGGGCTGCTGCTGGGGCAGGAAAGGGGGCAGGGGAGCCTGGGCATTGCTTTTGGTGAGGCTTTTACCTGGGGACTTTGATCAGGGCATCACAGAATCACTGAGCAAAGACCTGCAAGATCTTAGAGTCCAACCTTTGGGCCAGTGCCACCGTGTTCCATCACCCATATTGTGGAGTTCCACCTGTGCTGGGATTTTGGACACTTCCAGGAATGGTGACTCCAGCACTTCCCTGCAGAGCCAGGTTTCCTGCATTTCATGGCAGTGTGATCAAAAGGTGCCTGTGGACAAAGTTGTTTTTTGACATGAGAGGTTTTGTCTCATCCAGACAAGAATTCCAGCAGAATGCAAATTGCCTTTTCTAATCTGCACTCATTCAATTTAGGTTTCAAAACATTTGGCAAACTGAAATAACCTTGTTTGTTCTGCACCTGAGCTGAGCTCAGAGGTCAGGTCCTGTCAGGAACAAAAAGATGCCCTGAGTGTTCCTGTTGCTGTCCTGTCCCCTTGGGCAGCTGTTTGAGTGCAGCAAGCCCAGGGGCAGAGCTGCAAGAGCTGTAAATCCCCTGCCTGGGGAGGGGTGGGGGGTGTTTGCAGGAGCACAGAGCACGGCTGAGTATTTCTGTGCTGAGACAGAAATACAGCAGCCCGAGGGAAAGCAACGCCGGGGTTTTTTTAAATCCCAGACTTTATTTAGAAGAGCCTGTAAGTATTCTCAGTTTGTCTGAGACCCTAAATCTGTGCCTCTCATAGCCCCAGCCCCCAGTGGGGGAATGGAGATCAGTTTACATAAGCTTTTGTCACTGAAATGTTAGATTTATGCACTGTAGTTAAATCAGATTTACGGGACACCGTTAACTCTGAGAGAATGACCCAGAGGATATAAAGAAACTTCAGCTGAGGAAATATTTTATTTTAGTGTCTGGAGGAGTTTTACACCTGACAGACACTTGCACCCTTGTGCTGCTGAGAGTTACAGCAGTGTATTTCAGGCTGTGGAGTTAATGAGGTTGCTGGAGTGCATTTGAAATCCCGTGGCTGGGATTTGGCTGCAGACAGCCAGGTTAACACCCCTGGAGCTGGGGCAGGATTTGTTCCCTGGGCTGGGAACACCAGTGGTGCCTGGTGTCCTGCTCCCAGGACCTTCACAGCCTGCATCTCAGAACAGCACAGTTGGTTTTATCATCAGCAGATAGCAAACAGCCTCTAAGTATCCGTGGTCCTTGTATTGGTGTGTGTAATCAAGGGAGCCTGGTGGGATTTAACTTGTAAGCTGTGAGGGAGGAAAAGGTCCTTCCCCAGTTTTCTGTCTGGATGTGTCCCTGTAAGCCAGGAGCTTGATAGATCCCATCATCCCATCAAAATCTTTCCTTGTCCTGACAGCTGAACCTGTGGGGGTTGATGAAAACTGTGATTATTTAAAAATATGTCAGCAAAGGGCCTTGCTTCTCTCTCTCCTCTTGTAGGTCAGAGAGATGCTGGTTATTCCCTTGTGAGAGCCAGGTCTGCCCAGGGGCTGTGTAAGTGGAATATCCTCATCTCTGTGGGTTTTCAGGGCTGAACTGTTGTGTGCATGGGAACTGTGAATTAATGATTGCATATCATGCAGTTCCCTGTTGAGGCCAATATCTTGTTCTATTTATTCTCCAAATTATGAGCAATGTTCTTCTTTTGGAGTAAAGGTTACATAGAAGTTACTTAGAGCAATGTTCTTCTTTTGGAGTAAAAGTTACATAGAACTTTAAGAGCAGAACATACTATGCAGGAATTGTGATATATAGATATATATTCATTCAAGACAGTTCTAAGTCAAATGGGGTAAATTATTAAATTGCATCAAAAGCAGCTGTGGCATTTTATGAATAATAAATCTGTGTAGAATGATTATAATCATGAGACAGTGACAGAAGCTTTTGTCGTGATATGCTGATAGTCTCCATGAAAGGCTAAGAGAGATTAGGGAAGTTGCCAAAGCAGAAATTACACTGCAATTATGGGTATATTGGCTGGGTTTGGGGCTGAAGATAAGATTTGAAATCTTACAAACCTCTGGTATTTGCAGCAAAATAAATAACCTCATCTGAACAGGCAAAGCAAATCTTGATTAATCCTGCATAGCAAACAGGACATGACTCAGGATACTGCTATGAGGTTTGTCATCATTTTATTCAAATGTGACCTCCTGGGAGAAGCAATAAATCTGGCACAGTAGAGCATTTAACTTGAAAAGGCACCTAAGAGGCTGTTTAGACATAATTTTAAAAGAACAACTGAGAGTATAATGCTGTCAAGCACAATGAGTTGGAAAGGACACCAACAGCATCATTAGGAAATGAATGGAAGGAGGCAAGAAGGAAAATGTAAAGAACACACATTCTGATGAATTTAAATTTAAAACCACAAGACAAGCTGAAAAAAAAATGAGGAATTATAGGACTTAATTAAAAAAAGGGCAAAGAAAACACTGAACTAAGAGGCTTTACCAGCCTGGCACTCCTGTTTTGAGTTAACAGGTAATGGATGGTAAAGTACCAAACAATCATCCCAGTCACATTCAAGGGGAGGGATGTGACAGCAGAAGAGAAAGTGCAGGATTTGCCTTGGCACAGGTGGAGGGAAGCCTGGGGAGGCTCCCAATGAGCTCCTGTTCCTGTGGGAATAGTCTCAGGAGCTGCCACAAATTGATGTGTCAGGAGGAGATGGTCACAACAGTCAATAAAGGAAGCAAATGACAGGAACAGATGGCAGCATCCTTGGTGAAAAAGGAACTTAAACGTGGGCTATTAACTGTGGAGTAACCTGTCACTTAAATCAGCCTCAGTGCTAGGGAGACAAAGAGGGCATCCTTTATGGGAAGGAGTAGGAGAGGTGATGTGGGGACCACAGGTGTGGCTTTTGTGCCAGCTCACTGAGAGAATAAAGATTGTTGGACACATATAAACATGAAATAGTCAGAAAATAAAACTTTCTAAGGGATTCATGCCTGGCAAATCAGATTTGTCTGAAGGAGGGAATGGATGTGTGCATAAGAGTGATCTGGTTAATGTGTACACTGACTTTTTCACAGCACTTTCAGCAAGGTCTCTTTAAAAAGCCTTTTATTTGTAGTGTAAAATGGATTGGTAACTTGCTAGTAGATGGGAAAGAGAAAACAAGTATAAAATCTGAGCTTGAATTGAGGAAGGTTTCCACAAGTCAGATCAGGTTTTGGGTTTGTGCTGGTCTCTTTATTTGTGGCTTCATCAGCTTCCTCTCTCACCTGCTCTGTCAGTTCCCAGGTGTTCAGTTTAAGATTTGGTGATGATTCTTGGAAAATGTTTTTGGGTGAGATGTTAATTTCCAAGTGTGCTTTCTGTCACAATGAGTTGCCAACTTAAAACTCTTTTTAAGTTGTTTGTGGGCAGAGGGTAAAGTGCATCCCAGCATTTCAGGGGATGAGCAGCTCTGGGTTCCTGGTGTGAGTGCTCTTGTCCTGCTCTCATCCAAGTGAGTTTATTTGTGCTGCAGACAGACATGGTCACACCTGCTGCAGTGTCACTGACCTATGGAGACATCTCCAGAAAGCTTTTCTTATTTGAGCACAAAGCATTTGAAGCAGCCAAACCAGTCCAAGTATTTTCAGCTGTGCTGGAAGAACACAAATGAGAAACTTGCTTCTATTCAAGGAAGCTGTGTGCTTTGCAGGGGCAAAACATGTCCCAGCTGCTCCTGTTCCTTTTCTCCTTCACCTCAGAGTGGCACACAATGGTGCAGGGCTCAGGGAATGAATTACCTGGGGGTGCTGCCTGTGCCCTTTGCCCCTCTGTGGGCAGGGAAGGGTGGCAGTGCCACACTGGCAGTGGAGGGTGCTGCTCTCTGAGCTGCTGTCCTGGCTTAGGGCAAGTTCTGGGAGGAAATGATTGTGATCTCCTCATAGAGAGTAATTTCCTTCTTCCCTTTCCACCACAAATCAATTAATGCCAAACCAGCTGAGCTGGGGCAGTGCTGTCCCTTCTGCCAGGGATGCACAGGAGGAGGAATTTGCAGGGCTGCAGCTGGGGTCTGGGCAGTGAGCTGCTCCTCCCAAAGTTCTGCCCAGAAAGAGGAGTTTGGGTCCAAGGCTGCAGTGGGATGTGGGCAGTGAGCTGCTCCTCCCAAAGTTCTGCACAGGATGAAGAATTTCCCTGGAACTGCTGCCCAAACAGCACTGGGGGTGTCAGAGCAGCAGAACTGGGCAGTGAAAGGTGGAACTCAGAGCTCCTTACCTGGGTCACTGCACTGCTGCCTGCACTGTGGAACCATCACTAAATCAGCAGTGCTGCTGTCTGCTGTCACCTCCCTGGAAATGGGAATGTTGTGACAAACTGGGTGTTAAGGCGTGAAAAGTTATTTTTGGCTTTCCACCTGGAATAAAACACCTCCTTTGAGTGTGGCAGGCTAAATATTTTCTGACACTGTAATGAACCACAGTAACAGCCTGGTGACAGAAGGATTGTGGTGCTATTAATAGACCTGTGCCTCTGTCTCAGGGAGTTTTAGGCACCTTTGTTTGGAGCTGTGGGAATTCATAAGTGAAAGGCAGAAGGTTTAGATGGGATATTGGATAGGAATCCTTCCCTGGGAGGGTGGTGGGACCCTGGAAGTGTCCCAGGCCAGGCTGGACAGGGCTTGGAGCAGTCTGGGACAGTGGGAGGTGTGGGAAGGGACAGTACTGGGGTGGCACTGGATGGGTCTTTAAGTTCCCTTCCAACCTGAACCACCCTGGGACTCTGTGATTAATTCTAAGGGATGCCACATCTGACAGCTCTGAAGGGAGCTTGGAGCTTCTGTTAATTCCCTCTGGATTTTGCTGGCAGGAAACTCCCAGCCTGAGCTGGGAATGCTGGGCAGGCAGGGGGGCTCTGGGGGGGAGGCAGGGATGCTCTGGGCTCTGTCCCTGGGCAGGCAGGGATGCTCTGGGCAGGCAGGGATGCTCTGGGCAGGCAGGGATGCTCTGGGCAGGCAGGGATGCTCTGGGCAGGCAGGGATGCTCTGGGCTCCGTCCCAGGGCAGGCAGGGATGCTCTGGGCAGGCAGGGATGCTCTGGGCTCCATCCCAGGGCAGGCAGGGATGCTCTGGGCTCCATCCCATGTCACTGAAGCAGCAGCAGCAGTGCCAGCACCCTGCACCAGAGGACCAGAGGAGGAGGCAATCCCTGCTGCACTGTGGGGCTGGCAGGCAGAGCCTGCCCAGGGACAGAAAATCACCACAGTTCCCTTTAAGGACCTCTGGCCCAACTCATGAAATCTGTCAGAGGTTTGTCCTTGAACGTTTAAACCTCCTTGGAGATGGGAGAGTTCATTGTGCTACACACAGATGTGTGTTCTGCCTTTCAGGGTTTGTCCTTGGGTTTTCAGTGTTGAATGGGAATGTGAAAACTCTTGATTATCAGCAATTTCCTTGCTCCTTCTGTTGTCTTTATATAGCTTTCTTTTCTGAGTATTTGTTACTAAAAAATGCTTTGGTTTAAAGAAAAGCCCTGTTTCTGTTCTTGACCACTTCAGCCACTGAGTTCTACCATGCAGTTCTAGTTTATTGCTATAAATTACCTCCATGCCTTTTCTTTTTCGTTCTTTTTCACCTTCAAAAGAATTGGAAAACAGAAGGGATATGTATTTTTTTAGCTGAAGTAATGTGTCCAATCTTTGCAAGTTATCCAGTCTTTTTTTCTATAATAAAAAGTTGATAATCCTATAATACTTTCAGATTTCCTGGGCCCCTGCTCTGAAGCAGTGTAGCTCTGGATGTACACAGAACTGAATTGGGGAAAGTTGGTGTTAAGTGTGGAGACTGAAGCAGTGTAAAAGCCAAGGCAGTGTTCTCTGGAGCAATGCATTTTGTGTACAGTCACTGCAAGCTGTCACACTTTGTATTCCAGTTCTTCATTACAATCATTTTCCTTGCTTGCTTAGGGCTAAATGTGACTCTCCCCACTTCATGGAGACATGCTCCCAGTGCAGGCTAAGCAGGGAACAAAACCCCAATGGAACATGCTAAAAATTGGATATTAAGCCATATGACTAATTTTAATTTTGAAATAGTCTCTATTTTTTTTTGCCTTTGTGGCATAAGAGGCTTATTTTACCTGACTTCAGGCTTCCCACACAAAGCTAAGTGAGCACAGTGTGGAACAGCTTATTTTAAGGTGGAAAAAGTCATTAGCTGTCTCCTGCAGAGACTTTGTATTGAGAAAGCCAAATTATAACTCACTGAAGTTTAGCATGAAGGAGAGGTAAATTATTGTTTAGATTTTACTGTTTCCTGCTCAGAGCTCTCAGCCTGGTCATGGTCCATGACCTTGTGGGATGGGGCAGGGGCTGAACTCAGAGAAGGAATTTTTTTAGAGCACTCCAATATTGGCTTTTCAATTCCTTGCAGCAGCTGGACATCCTCAGCAGAAATACCTCACAGGCAGCTTTGGACTGGGAACACAAAATTCCAGGAATTTCAGGGTCTGCTTGAGCAAATGAGGGGTTCCTTGGGGCCTGAGGACGTAGCTCAGGATGCAGCTTCAGGGATAATATCCCACTACAATTAATGGCTCTTTATTGTTTTTTACAATCTCTCTCTGGTTATAAATGTTTCAGGGCTTCTGGGAATGTTTCATAGGAGAAGTTTCCATGGGTTTTATTAGGTTAAATGTATATTTGTCCAGCACAGCAGAAGGAGATAGAAAAGGAAGTTCAGAAAAATGACTTGTGACTCCTGAAGCTTTCATTCAAGAAGGAAGATTTTATTCATAATTTCAATTGCTACCATGATTTTTTTTCCACTGTCACTTGATTTGTTAATAAATCTGTCATTAAGTAAGGGCTGCTCACTGCCCTGAGAGCAGAATTCCAAATCCAGTTGTGTTTGTTTCAGGTGGGGTGTGCAATCCTGTCCTGATGCAGGGGAAGGGGACATCCCTCCTCTGTGGGGTGGGAAAGAGGAGCTCTAGGATGTGAAGAGAACTCCAGAATCACAGATTTTATCATGAAATGTCAAGTGTTAGAAGGAACCTTAAAGCCCATTTAGGTCTAGCCCACACCTTGCTTATCCCACGTTGCTCAGGGCCTCAGCCAGCCTGGCCTGAGGCTGGATTTGGGAGCCTGGTCCTGCTGGAAACCAAACCACAAATGCAGACAGAGCTGGAGCTGGAATTAAGCCCTTAAAGTGAAATTATATTGAATTTAGCTCTGTGCTCTGCCTGCTTGGAGAACAGGCAGAAGTGCTGCTGGTGTTTCATCTCTCCAGGACAGACTGATGCACCTCAAGCTGGAACAACAGCCAAGCATCTTTTTGTTGAATTAACACTTGGTATTTCACTGGGAAACAGAATAGCTTTTGTTCACAAGGGGTTCTGCCAAGGGTCTGTCTTGTACAGCACTGAGACTACAACCAGCACACTGTAATACACAAGAAGTAAATTTTCATAAAATAAATTCTTGGCTTCTTAACTGTAACCTGAATAGGAACAATATATGATTATGCCTTTTAAGCATTTCTTAACAAGACCTTTTTTGAGCAGCAATTGGTGCTATAAACGAGGGCATTAGCACTCAGACCACAGTAACAGTGTCATTAAAATGCAACTTCTGAGGTGCACTACTTTAAATTTGCCTCATTATATGTGCAATTAGGGAACAAACAATAAAATGGCCATAATTTTTCTGCCATTTCTTATCCTAACTGCCTTTTTTTTTTAAAGCTTAATTAATGTTAAAGAAAAAAAGGAGCAAGTGGTGGGCTGAGCCCAAGTTTAACAAGCAGAGCCATCCTTTGCAGTGATGGATGAGCCCTGCCTGCACACAGCCCTGAGTTCCTGTTGGCTGTGGCAGGGAAAAATGGGTTCCTGCTTTTAGATCCTGCCTGTGCTTTATCCCCCTCACTGGAGAAGGAACAGGCTGGTGCAGTAAGGAGGGAGAGATCCTGCCCTTGCCAAATGTTCCCAGTGCTCCAGGGAAACAGGAGCAGAGCTCTGGAGTTAGTGCTGCACATTGGCTCTGCTCAGATAAGATGCTAATTAAGATAGCAATCAGACTGCAGCTCTGATTGTAATATATATATACATGCTGCTATTTGTGTGTAAATTTGTTATCCATCACTTTGGGCTCAGCCAGGCACATCCCTGAGCTGTGGCCTTGGCACTGAGGGAAACCAGCAGCAGGGTGTGGTCACAGCCAGAGCTGTTCCAGCAAGGATAAATGGGAAAAATGCCTTTCCTTTCATCCAGATGTGCTAATCCTCCTCAATATTCACTTGGAATGCCATTGCACATGTCCCAGTAGCTATTTTCATGTTATTTATTGCTGGTAACTGTTTGAATAGATACTGGATTTGCATGGGTTGTGGAGCATCTGGGAAAGAACAGGACAAGGATAATTCTCCCAAGGAGAAATCCATGTAGGGAAGTGGGATGTTATTTAGAAGCTGGGGACTCTGGAAATCACGTGGAATGATGCTGTGGTTTGGGACAGGAAGCAAATGATACTGGGATAATTGGAACTGCAAAAAGGAATTTTAAGTAGAGCACAAATGATTGCTAAAGGTAAAGCCAGGCCATAGGATGGCTCATGGTGCTGATGGAAAAGGCCTGAGGAAGATTGGAGAGCTGGAAATACTTGAGAAATGTTCTCTGTGTAATTAAAAAGATGACCCAGGTACGTTCTTTTGAAGTGATGGAGAAACTTGGGTGATTTCTTTGCAGATAGCAAGGTAAATTTATTTTTCCAGCTCGTCATGTTTCCAGGAGATTTTTATCTGGTAATTGTGTTTGTCTGCAGTGTGCAGATTGATGGGGAACTGATCCTGCTTTTCCTGTGGGCTCTGGCAGGGTCACAGTGCTGGAAGGTGTGACTGACACATGGATTTTTTTTTTCAGGTGTTACCTTCAGGCCCTTCCCAAAAACAAAGAAATGAGGGAAGTGAAACAGATGAGTTTGCAAATACTGTGAAAAGCTGAGCATCAAATACTCAGAGTATCAAGCAGCCATGCAATGGGGATATCATGAGATATTTTCTGTGCTTGGTTAAACATCCAGACATCTCTAAATCTTCAGGAATGAATATACTGAGCTCTCTTTGTAACCCTTCAAGTACAGAGTGAGGACTGTGCAGAAGGAGCCATTGCAATTGCATAGACCAAAAAACCTCCTTGCTATGGAAAGGGTTCAATAATTTTGTTTCTTTGCTAAAGGGGAAAGAAATCAACCAACGGATGTAGGCTCAGGTACTAACTTTAAATTAGCTTAACTTGCTGATGCCTTAAGACTGGGGATTAGTGAATTTAATTATGGGAGCCAGGAAGCACATTAAGATAACATTGGGCCTTAAACTAAAACTCACAAAGCAATGAAATTAAAGTTGGTGGCTTGTGTTCCATCTTTATAATGCCCTTTTCTTACTGTGCTGTGTCACAGGAGGCCCTTCCTGCCCCTTTGCCCCTTGGTGAAGGCTTTGGGGGAGTTTTTTAAATGAACAAGTGACCTTTGTGAGTTTTTCCTGTTGTTCTCTCTGGCTGTCACAACGTCCATGGACTAAAATCTGGTTTTCCCAGTGGTGATGCAGCTGCCATGGGCATGGTCAGGTCATTTCCTCATTCTGCTTCATGCTGACAGAGCCCAAGTCCAACCTGAGTGGTTTTGTGAGGGCTTCAGCAAAGGAAATTTGACTTTCTGGTGAAGGCAGGTTGTTAGTGTGATGCTGGCAGAGTGTGTGAGGAAAATCAGATTTCATTCCTGCTTTGCTTCTACCCTCCTGCTCAACCTGCTCTGCTGTTCTGTACTGGGGCTTCTATCTGGGCTTTGTATTTACTTTATATTTTTTAAGAGAGGCTCAAGATTAAACCACTTCAAGACCACTTTTACCAAAAGTTCCAGTTCTGAGTCTATTTGCTGATGAATTATGCAATATTGACCTTCCTCTCACCAACCAATGTTGGTCTCCTTTGTCAATCAGAAATTATTTGAAAGCTTCCTTTCCTTGTGTTGTTTGCTGAAGTTGCCTTTTTTATTCTCTGCTTAACATCCATCTCTTGTTTTTAATGTGTCTAAAAGAACTCCTTATTCCAATAGACATTTTATTCCCTTTCTGGCTGTTGGCTTTTCAAGGACCTCATGGCAACTACAAGATATGCAACTTTATTCTCTTGGCATGTAAATTTATTCTGTTTTCACTGTGTATTTCAGGGTAATTCACTTGATTTTTGTTTCATTTTGTTCCAGATAATTAAAAAGTGTAGGATATTGTAGGTGGATGGGACAAAAACACTTGGGTCATTCAAAAAACTAATTAGTCAGCCTGGCAGGGAGTGCAGGAGAGGGAAGGGATCATCCCCTGCTGGGCCAAATGGCTTTGATCCTTCCAGAAGCATTCCTCATCCTCCCTGTGTGTTCAACAGTGCAGTTCCAGTGTGTTTCAGCCTTGGCTTGGGATGCTCCTACTTCTGGTACAGTGTGATTTGGGAATGAAAGCATTTTACTTTCTAATTAACAAGTAATAATAATAAAAGAAGAAATTAACTTTCAGAGTTTCCTCTATTTTGCAGCCTGTGTTTTACCATTTAAATGCTGGCTAGCAGAGCAGGTTTGTGGTCAGGCTCTCACCTGGTCCATTTACCTCCTGCTGGCCCATTTGTGTCAGGATCTTTTTGGCTCCTGAATCTTGGAATTTAGGGAGGTGTTTGACTGGGGGATCCCACTTTGAACACTGCAGATGTTCCCTTGCACTGTGCTGGTGGATCTTTTGGGGTTTGGTTTTTAGCTGTATCCCTTTGAAGTGTGCTGGTTTAAAGCCTGGGAAATGAGTCCCAGAATCCCAGAGTGGTTTGGCTTGGAAGGGATCTTCAAGATAATCCTGTTCCAACTCCCAACACCTTCCACTGGCCCAGGGTGCTCCAAGTCTGTTTCCCTGCTGCTGTGATCTTAGGGATCACCCTGTGCATCAGAAATGCTTCAAAACTGCTTCCTTAAATTAGAATTTCCATGCATCTCTCTTCTAGGATGGCCTATTCTAGAGCAGATTTCCAGCTTCCTTTTTTCCTTTGTCCATTCTGTGCCCTCAGGCATAGGAGGCTGTTGCTATTTTGGCCTCAGTTTGTGAAGCTTAAGGTTGACTCTGAACGAGTTAATGCTGATTTTTCATCCTGCTGAATTCCCTTCTGTGCTTCCCTGCCTTTGGAGGGCTGGCTGGAGGAGGTGGGAGCTCCTGCCAGGTGTCACTCCCAGGGCTTCTGGGGGAAAAGCACCAGAAATTTCTCTATTTCCTTCACCATAATTGGCCCAGTGCCAGCACAGGGGCACCAGTTGGATATTTGGGACCTTTCTCAAAAAGCACTTTGCCAAAAGAACCCTCCTTAATCCTTGTGTGTTGAAGAACAAGCCCAAAACCCTTTGGTGCTTTTTGGGGCATCCCAGGAGGTGCATGGGACCTCCCTGTACCATTGCAGGGCTTCTGGTTTTGTTTGGGATAGTTTGTTTATATATTTATTAATGTAATAAGAATAATATATCTTCTACTTTAATTAAAACCTTTTTTCTTTTCCAGAACACATCTCATCAGCCCTCTCCCTTTATTCTAAGCCATTCTGGGAGGTGCTGGGCACTCTCAGGGTGTGATGCACCTTCCTGAGGCTCATACCACTGGCCTCATGTAAGCTTCTATCCCATCCCCAGCATCCCCTGTCCTTCCCTGGCTGCCAGGTGCCTGCTCACACATCACTCAGCCTTCCTGCTCTTGTTTAAGGTGGTTATTTATTGATCTGCTTCTGGCACTTGGTAAAATGCCAGGTTTTAGTATTAGCTACTGGCCTCGTTTTATTGCAGCCTTGTAAAATTTTATTGTTCCTCTTCAGTGCTGAGAATGTGTAAATGTTTCTCCTAGAATGGCTTGGGTATTTTGATATTTTTGCACCTTAACCCTTAAAACTGTCATTGTGAGAGATTCCCTCTTGCCTCCTGGCAGTGTTGGAAATGTTTTAAAAGCCTGTCTGGAGCAGTGCTGGGAGGGAGGGCAGGACAGGTGTGATGGCATTCACAATTCCTGCAGATAAAAGCTTAATAATAAAAAAGTATCAAAATTCTTACCAAAAATTCTTACCCAACTCTTGTTTTCTAAAGTGCTGCAACAAAGCATATTTTAGAAAGCAGACTATTTTTCTTATTAATGTCTTACTACTAATTAACCTTGTGGTGAGGAGAAAGGTGCAGGAGAACATCTGGCCTGGGAATTGCTTTTCTGCCACAGAAATGCAGGAGAGCACTGCAGGGGTTTTGTACCAGCTGGAGAAATGGAGGCAGATGTGGGGAGAGGTGCGGATCCCAGTAAAAATTCATCTTCCCAGGATGCTGATGTGCCTTTGCCACGTGCAGGTGGCTGGGTATTGATCAGGGCAGCCTGTACAGAATGTTTGAGTGTTTTTGCAGCCCCTCCTTGCTGTAAATGTGTTTGTTCTGAAGGAATCTCTTGGAAGAATTCCAGCAGGATCACCTTCAGGGCTGACATGTGACTCTGACAGATGAGAGCCATGAGAATATTTTGTGATTAGTTAAATATCATGTCATTTTAATTAGCCCAGCTATCCTCTATTCACTTTCTTGGTATTTAGTTTTCATTATCTTTACCGTGGAATTGTCATTTAAGTTTAGTTGTCTCCTTGTTTCCCAATGAAGTTGATTAATCCCAGTTCTGGTGAGAAGACTCCAGCAGAACTGCATGGAATTTTTCCTGTTGCAGCTTAGTCCTATTGCTGCCCACTTCCCCCTCTTTAGCCTGACCTGTTCCTTGATGAAACAAAGTATTTATGATTTTAAGACCATAGAAAGCAGTGGTGGTAATGGTGTGCGACCTCTGTGTCACAAAAGCTGTTACCTTTTACTGGGTGAAATAATTGCTTTGCTTACGTTCTGCTGGAAAACTGCCACACTGTATGGATCAAAAATTACTGAAGAAATGAAAAATAAAGGGCTTGAAAACAGCTATTTAGATAATGTAAGCTGTTATGCATTATTTAAACTTTGGGTTTGAGTTTCCTGTCATTATATATGGAATAGTTGACTTTCATAATGCCAAATTGGGTGATAAAAGATTCATCAGCTGGCAAGAGCATAAACTCTAGGAGACAGAAGTAGGTTGTGACAACGTTGAGGGGAAATGGGGAGTTTGAATTTAGTTCTGATTGTGACTGACAACTCTTTGTACCCAGTTCAAAGGGTTTGGTGCCAGTTTAACTTACTCCATGGAGGTAACAGGGAGACCTGGCTGCAATATCCAGGAATTCTGGAGTGTAGGTCAGCCCAGAGAGTTCAACTAATAGGATAAACCTCATCCATATCCTTTCTGCCCTTGGAGCAGAGATAATATGGAGGACTTTCAGTTTAATGAATGATGTAATTATTATTTGTGGTGAGTTGCAGCTGCTATTAAAATTCCAGTCTAATTCAGCTTCCATATATCACCAAGCAGAGCAAGTCAGCAGGGTCTGTGCCCATTCCTCTGTCTTGTGATGCTCCACATTTCTCCTGGTGAAGTTAATTGTGAATTTCATGTGTGTTTTCCTGCTGCAGGCTGGCACCGCTTCCCTTGCACAGAGCAGCCTCAGCAGCACGCTGGGAAAACAGAAATTCCTGCTTTAGTGTTGTTTTAGGCATTCCCCTTATCTCCAACCCCTGCAGCCCTGCCACAACGGCTCTGGAATTCTTTGTGCAGCAAATCCTGGCAGCAGATGTAACATCAGCCTTTTCATTGCTCACCTTCCATGGCACAATGAGAGCCCAGAGCAGAGGGGTTGTGTGATGCACAGCAGCTTTCAGCTGCCTCTGAGCAGATGGGAGCAGGAAATGAGGAGCAGTGACAGAGATTGCATGTGTTGGGCTCTTTGTCATAAATTCATCTGAATGCTGAGCTGCTGTGTGCATGCACAGAATCAGCCCTCATCTCATTATAGGAGCACAATTTGTTTTATGGTTGGCATCTCTTACAGCCTTTGGCTTGTCCCCTGTGGCAGTAGGAATAGAATGTAATTTTTTATAGAGCTTAGTTTGCTTTTGTGTGCTTCTTTGCAGCAATTAGGTGCTTTAATTTCTTATCTCCTAAGAAGTTGTTCCTGTTCTTAGTTCTCTCTTGTTTAATCCGTGCTGCCCTGCTGCAAATGTTATCACTGCTATTCAGAGGCAAGAAAGGAGTTTCACTGGCTCTGTGCTAGAAAGGGTCAGAGATCAAACTACTTAATTCACTTTTGGATTGTGTTACACCAGGCTCAGGTAGAACACGAGTCTCAGGACCAGCTGCTGGCTGTCCAGGAGTCACTGCCCTGAAGCTGGGCTTGATTCCCAAGGCTGTAACACGGGGCCATTCCAAATTCTTGTGGCTTCCACAGCTGCTTGTTGGAGATGGAACAACTGGAATTCAGCAAGGCTAATCAAGGCCAAGAGAAAGGAGCTCTCACTCTGTATTGCAAGCAGAAAAACATTGGAATTGGAAAGAAATGTCATGATCATAGGAGAAAAGACAAAATATGATTTAGGGGTGGTGTGTGTTGGCAGCTGGGACTGGGTGGTCAGACCCTGGAACAAGGAGCCCAGGGAGGGCCTGGAGTCTCTGCAAGTATCCAAGAGGTGTCTGGATGTGGCCCTGGGGATGTGCTTTAGGGTGGGGGTGGTGGGAGTGGGTGATCCTGAAAGCCTCCTGCACCTTGATGGTTCTGTGATAATTACATAAAAGCAATATTTGCCCAAATATTGAATTGGCCAAAGCAGCTCATCTGAGTTGTGCCCCCCAGAGATGGCACTGGGGTTGTGCTGATGGGGCACCTCTGCTGATGTCCCTTCTGTGATTGCTGGAAAAGCCCTCAGGGGGTTGGAAAACCAGGATTTGTCACCATGAGGCATCTCCAGGGCTCTGGGTGCCCCTTGGCCTGGAGTGGCAGCTGGCACTGGGTGTCCTGCAGGGCACAGCTGCCTCAGGGAACCCAGCTGAGAAACAAGCACAGTCTGCTCAGAACCCCTTAATTCTCCATTTGCTCGGTACAAAGTGAAGAATATTACATAACATCACCAAATATTCATACAAATAAGCCCTTAATTTGTTTTTTTCCTTGTGCCACCTGTTCTAGCAGCTAAGCTAATACAGAATTTGATGTTGTGTTATTAGCTGGAAGTGGAAACAAATGGGACAGAGCTGTGGCAGTGTTTCCATCCCATGGCAGGGGCACTGCAGGCAGGGCTGCTGCTCCTTGTGCCTGTGGGCAAATCTTTGCCTTGGCACTCATTGATCCTGGGAAATGCTGGTGGAACTGAGGCTCTGCCTACTCCTGTGACTATTTACTTACTTTAAGTTTGCAGAGGCTGACTGAACCTCAAGATGAACAACATCATATTTCCAGTAGAGCTATTGGATTCATAAATCCTGGGTTATTTTTGCTCTTAAATTTTCATGTTCTGTGAAGAAAAGGTGGTAGATGGGGTAGCTGAAATGTAGAACAACTTGTTCAATCATCGACAACTTGTTCAATCAGTTTCCACAGATTTTCCTGGGATGGAATAATCCTTTCTCCCAGTAATTCATGTGCCTCCACTGTGTGTGACTCCCATGTACCAGCCTGGGGATATGACTTTAAGGTACAGAATTACTGCCAGAATAATTTCAGGTACAAACAAGACATTTATTTTCCAGTAAAAAAATCAAGCCACTTCCTTGCACTGAGGGGTTACTGGAGGTTTCATTGTGGATTTAATTACCAAGATGACAATTTCCATGTCACTTTTTGACTTGCTGTTACATTCCTGACTCAGCCCTTTGGCAGCTGCTGCCTGTACTGGGTGCAAAGTTACTTAAAGGTTGATGTTGGAAAAGCCCTCCAAACATACACCTGTGTGTAACTGCTGAGTACTGAAGCAAAACATTTCACAAGCCCCTGTCACTGAGGCTTTGTCTGCTAACAGGGGTTAGATACAACCTTACAACAAATTGGAGACTTTAATATGAACTCAGTGAGCAGCTGGGACTGATGGCTGTAAAATTCAGCAATTAATTGCTGTAAAAACACAAGGAGAAAAAGACCAGGACAATTCTGTGTGAGAAGCTGAAGCTGGGTCTGGTTTCCAGGCCAATGTTTTGTAGGGGGACATGTAAATGTGGCCAGGTGGGTTTAGAAATCCCCAGCCTGGTGTGGAGTGAGATTTGAGTTGCTGTGCTGGCTTTTATATATAGGAAGAACCATAAATGTGAAATATTTAGAGGAGAATGTGACAAGCAGCTTCATCATTCTGCCTGCTGAAAGGGAGCAGGACCAACAGTTCAATAATACATCCAGTTTTGTAGTTATTAATGCTGTAATTACTCATGGTGTGAACTGTTTTCTTCTCTGTGGGTACAAGGAGAAGGACTGATGGTGTTCAGATGTTTTTGTTAAAAATGCAGCGTGCTGAGCATCATTTTGTGCCTTCTTAAATCACTGCAATATCCTGGCAGTGTTTGTACTGGGATTTGTGAAAAACTGGAGATTTATCAGTGCTCTGTGAATACTTAATAATAATAATGCTCCAGCCTGTACCTGTTTGGTGTCTTGGTCTGTAAAGTTCCTTGCAAAAGAAGACAAGTCCAAGGCCAGTATTTCTTGGAAATGTTGGTGCATATCCCTTTAGGCTGTGTTTTTATTGCCCTTGTTAACACACTGAAATGGAAATGTTCTGTCTGTTGGAGAGATCCTGTTCAGAAGAGCTGTAGTGAGAAGTTTTGTGGGTGATTAATAAAGGAACAGGCTTGACTCATGTTTCACTCAAAGACTGTGCAGGAGAGAGGAGAGTTGGGATGGATAAAAATTAAAGGGCTTTAATTATCAGGAACTTCTCAAGTTGTAGATTTGGAGGCAAAGCCTGAACTGCTGATTTGCCATCAGCAAATGTGCATTTCTGCAGGGGCTTGGTGGCACAGAATGTCACCCCAGCCCTGGCAGTGGGAGCAGAGTGGTTTTGGGTGCTCACCTCATCCCTGTGTGTCAGATCTCAGCCCTTGGGTGTCTGCAGAGTTTTGTCAGCACTTTGTCCTGCCTGAGCCAGCAAAGCACAGCCTTGCTTTGTGCCAGCTCCCAGAGAACTCCTCACATTTGTTCCTCTAAGAAAAACACAATCTCCCTGACATGGCTTGGAAAATGTGGAGCTCCTTCTGTGCTGTAGTTCTGTGTTGAACAGCATTAAGAAGAGTTTATTGTTTAAATTGCAATCCTTTAGCTCATTGAGAAGTTGTCCCCACTGCAGCTTTACTTTATCTCATCAGATAATATCAAATGTTCTGGCTCTGCTTTTTGTGTGCTGGGCACACAGAGAGAACATTCCAGACTCTGCATGGGAGGGGGGATAGGATTGTCCATTTGGGATGTGGAGTTTGTCAGAAGGAAGTGCAATTTCTCTTGAAAATCTTCTGCCCAGGATAAAAACACTCTTCTGTTTCTGTTTCCTGTGTTGAACAATTGCTCATCAATCCTCAGTGTGTTCCACAGAAATACCTGGCTAACTTAAGGAACTCAAAGCTGCATATAAAAATTGTCAAATGTCATATTTTCACCTGTTTTAACTTTCCCAACCTGAAAGGGGACCCTTAAGGTTTAAACCAACCATAAAGCACAGGGTTTGGAATGGTTCCATGGGAATATGAACTATTTTGACTCATCTCCATACCTTTGGTTTTTAATATTTTTTTCCCCCCTTGGTAGTTCACTAAAAATGAGAATCTCTGTCATTTTTTCATTTTTTTGACAGGGATTCTTTTTAATATTCCTACAGTAAATGATTTAGTGGAGAAAGTCATCTCACTGCAGAGAAGGAAGTTTCTCTCATAACTTCACTGAATAAAGGTCAGGGATTGGTGGTGTTAATGGAAAAGAGAAAGGAATTGTGCAATCTCTTCTAATATTTGTGGTTGGTCTCCAAAAGGGAAGGTTTAAGCTACATGTAATTACCATTTCCAGGTGTTGGAATGCTTCTTTCCTCTGTTTTTCCTTGTGTTCTTTCCCTGTTCATTCATCTCATCTGAGCATCCACCAGAAGTTTTTGTGCCTGGTACTGAGGGTGGGGTGACCTTCTCCTTAACCAAGCCCAGGACAAGAGTGAGGGCCAAGGAAATCAAGTGACTCTGAGAGGAAATAGCACACAGAAACAGCATGGTTTGGTTCAGGCCATGTCAGAATGTGTGAGGCTCATGGGAAGCTGTGACAGCACAGAAAACGAGAGCAGGAGCTTTGTGTTGGCACTTCTGGAATTGACCCAGGAGGGAAAGGCTGCCCCTGCCCTCCTGCCATCCCCCAGACCTTAAACAGGATAAAAAAAATGGGATATTTGTGCCCTGGAGTGGGGCTGTGTCACCCACAGGGACCTTGTGATGGGGATGGAGGTATCCTGGGAGTGTATTCTGTTATCCCAAATGTCCCAAATTCCATCTGGAACTGCTCACAGACCTCCTTAGGGTGTGCTCCATCTTTATCTGTCACAGGGAGTTACAGGAACAGGGTTTTTAGGTGATAACCAGAATAATTTGAATTCCAGCTGTCACAGCAGAGGCTGGGATGTTCTGAGGTGTCCCAGCTCTGGGCTGGGAGCTGCTGCTCAGGCTCAGGTGTGTCCCTGCAAGAGGGGCCCTCGGACAAAGAAAGTGGCTTTTGTCTCCTTTTCATCTCTGAAATCTGGAATTCTTTGTGTTCCTGCCACCCCTGTGTTCCTTGGAGCTGCTCCTTGGCAGGCTGAGGCTGCAGGGAGCAGTGGGGAAGGCAGTGATGCTGCACAGCTCCTGCACCTTGGGGTTCTGCTGCAGCCCAATCCTGGGAATAATCAGCATTTCCCACATGAGACTGACATGCTGACTGCAATTATAATTCAATGTGAAAAAATAATTTCCTCCAACAATTTCCTAATTATCTTCAGGACAAGATGCTGGTTACAGGTGATAATTTTTATTGAGCAGTAGCTGCAAAGTATGAAATTACAGAAATACTGATACTGTTTGATCTGTTCACAGCCTGTGCACCTTGTTATGGATCAAGTTCAATGAGTAAGGAAAAATTGGAGTGTTTGAGATATTTTGGGCACTATATGTTTAATATGAAGAATATGCCTAAGGAAAACCTTTGTTCAATTATTAATTTGAATTTAAAATCCAACTAGTAGTTCCAGCAGAACAGTAAAAACTGGATTTGGGCCTTTGTTGTACTTAATTAATATTCTTGATAAACCTTTTTCTTCAAAAACCATCTAATTTTAAGAACAAAATGACTTTAAATTTCACCACCAGTTTTCCTTTGCTGCCTCACTCACAGTCTGCTGTTGCTTTTGGAACAGAAAATTGTTTTGACAGTGTCAAATACCAGGGTTGGTGCCGAAGTTAAATCGGATTTTAAGTCCTCACTCTGCTGCAAGTGAGCAGATCTGTTTGTTCACCAGCCACTTAGCACATGACCTTGAGCAAGGCAGTGCAAGGGCTGCACTTTTGGAATAGTCACCTCTAATTAGAGGCATTTTATTCAGTGCCTTGTGCCTTGCAGGGACTTGAATCAGGAGGCTGGAAAAAAACACATTGCCCTGTGTCTGCCAGGGGAGAGCCAGGATCTCATGAATAAAGGAATTCTGGCTGACCTTGGCCACTCACTTGGCAAGAAGCACAAATACAAATTCCAGCAGGTGAACTCCTGGCCCTGGCTTCCATCCTGGAGCTCCCACAGCAGCGGGAGGAGCTCCAGGAGCTGCAGGGATGCTGGAATGGCTCTGGGAGAGGTTGGTGGGGCTGCTCCTTCCCAAGGTCTGTTGGTATTGGTTCCACAGCTCCTGGTGTTCTTTGCTCAGCCTCACACCTTCCCAGCAGGTGATCCAAACATGGGATATTCTTAGGCTTTTTTACTATTTCCATGGCCATTTAAAATATTCTAAGCCAAGCCTTGCATGCATTTCCTGCAGGTCTCAGGGATAACCTGTTACTGCTGTTTAAAACTTGCAACTGGTGTTTTTGCTGAACAAGGCAAAGGGTTATATTTTGTTGTTGTTTTGCTTGTATGTTTCTCAAACAAAGCAATCCATTCTAGTTCTTAATTGCTCAAATAATCTCACCTCTCTGATTTCCAACAAAGCCACCAGACTGACACCTCAACAAATTGGAAGTTCAGTGTGGAATAAAAGCTGGTGCCAAAACCTGACTCCTTGTTTGGAGGTGGGAGGTTTGTGGTGAGCGTAATTCAGCTGCTGTGCTTTGCACCAGAGCACAGAGCAGGACCTGTCAGAGCTGATTTGGGGCAGGAATTGTTCCCTGGCAGGGTGGGCAGGGGCTGGGATGGAATTCCCAGAGCAGCTGTGGCTGCCCCTGGATCCCTGGCAGTGCCCAAGGCCAGCTTGGACATTGGGGACAGCCTGGGACAGTGGGAGGTGTCCCTGCCCTGGCAGGGGTGGCACTGGGGGGGATTTGAGGTCCCTGCCATGGCAGGGGTGGCACTGGGGGGGATTTAAATTCCTTCCCAACCCAAACCATTCCATGATTTGCACACACACGGGTCAGGGATGCTGTGATGAACCTGCTGCCCTCCCTGTTCTTGTGCACATGGGAGCAGCTGTTTGTGAATAACCTTTAGAAAAAGTCTGGGAGAGGTAACTGGGGCTGACAAATCAATAGCAGAGCATTGTAAGGACATAATGGAATATGGCACAAAAAGGAGCCCTTCCTCCAGGGCTTCCCAACCTAATTATGGAGCAGATATGTAACTGTATCAGAGACTGCTGTTGAACTTCTAAAATTCTATAGAAAAGGTACTGTTTTCTGTTTAATTAATAGCAGATTTGAGGTTCTGTGTGGTTGCTACTTTTATTGGCAGGCTTATTAACTTCCTTGCTACTGTAGTTGTGGCTTTAATAGACCTTGTTTGTTTTGTTTTTATTTTTTCCTCTTCAATATGTTTTTTATTGTTGGGGATTCTTTTTTTTTTCATCAGTTTAACTTAATTACAACTGTAGCACCTCAGAATCCTGATGGGGGCCAGCACCCTGTCACACCACGTGCTGTGCATTGAAGGAACAATGTGGTATGTAATAAATCAACTTGCTTTAGGTATTCACAGACTCAAACTTTGGGGTTCAGGGCCAGACTGCTGTATTTTTGTTTTGCTGTCTGTTCAGTGAGGAAACTTTAGACCTGATTCAATCAGGCAATTAAAGACCAACCTAGTAGGTGAAAAATTCCCCATGTGTTTGGGATAGGTGCTGATCCAGAATTCCTGGTGTACAAACCATGCACAAGCTGGTTTTGCAGGTAAATCTGAGTGTTTTACCCTCAGGAGCCACACTCTGAGCTCTCTGTTTCTCATTACCAGCAGAATCCCTGTGATGTATCTGTATCAGATCCCTGTATCTGTGATGCCAGGGATGAAGTTTGGGATTTTTGGTGTGGGTTTAGGACAGGGTGGGGATGCAGTGCTCTGTTCACAGGGAGCAGTGGGTGCCTGATCCATCTGAAAGCTCAATAATTAAGATGTTCCCAATGGAACCACTGTATTCTGAGCAATTGGTTGTGGTTTCACCTAAGAGAAGTTTAGGCATTTTTAGGAGGTACAAATGTTTCAGTACCCTTGAAACAAGAGCAGGAAAACAGCAGGAGCTGTCTGCCAGGCTTTCAGGCCTCCAGGAGGCTGCTGGATTGTTGGCAAATGCAGAGTGTGTTTTGTGGAATGGGAGCAGAGGTCTGGCAGGAGCAAAGCTATGGATGTCAAAGTCACTTCTTACCCAGGCCAACCACATCTCTAAAGCTTGCTGGGCACCCTGCCTGTCCCACAGCACACAGAGCAGGAGTTTCAGCATGGACACACTGCCTTTACACCTCTCTCACCTGGCATCTTTGCACAAACTGCACCAATAACACAGTCAAATAAAATTTTCCTTATATAATGTTCTGCCTTCCACGGGAGCCAGGGTGGATTTTCTTTCCCCCTTGTTTTTAGCTTCTCTAGAACCTTTGTTCTCTGTAGGGAGAGGAGAAAGGGAGCAGAATTTTAGCAGGAAAAAGGACAAGAGGCTCCTGCCTGCAGATGAGCAGGATGGTGGAGCCTGTGCTTTGAGCAGCTGGAATTTTGGCTGGCTGCTTCCCAACACTTGGAAGCTGGGCTGCAGCACTGTCAGAGGGGCTGTGTCTGTATGCAAATGCTGTTCAAATTCACCATGGTTTCTAGGATCAGTAACCACTGCAGTCAGTGGTAGCTAATTCTTTGCTTCTGAGGAGGATGTACAGTCTTTTGTTACTGGCATTATGTGATTGGAAGGGAGGCAATTCATCTCCTGACAGACATGGCAGTGCTTGGAGATGTTGCTTGTATGAGTGCTTGTACATGTATTTGTTTTGCTTTATTAATACATAAGCTTTTTTCAGCAGCTTTTAGTGAATTACTGAGTCTTGACAGCAATAATCATATTTACTTGGCAAGTCTTTTTTTTCTTAAATCCTGCAGTGTCCTTCAGAGTTTTTGAGCTCTCATCTCTTTCAGTGCTGTAATACTTGTAGCTGCTTTTTAAAAATGCTGAGGTCTGAACTTCGTTCTTTAAACGTGGAGTACATCACCAAAAGGGTTGGTTGTTTTCTTTGTGAGCTCTGGATGGAGTAAAAGCAGTGGGATGATTGATGTGCCCTTCTGGAGTGCTTACAGGTGTTCATGTGTTCATGTGCACCACTGCTCCATGATCCAGAGGCTGTGGCAGGGATGAAGTCAGACCCTTGTGCTTCTCCCCTTCCCCTGCTCTGAGGTTCTGCTGAGCCCAGTTTCCCTCTCCAGACAACAGGAGTGGGTTTCCAGGTGGTTGATGATCATTTTTGCCTTGCATTAACTGCTCCTGAGTGGGCTCTGCTGAAACCACCTGAGCATCTGTGGTCAGATGGAATAAAACAGGTCAGGAGAGCTGGAGCCCATCAAACACAGCTCTGCAGGAGATTGGGAGAGGAACAGAGTGGATGCCTCAGAAAGCAGTTCTTGGCAATCAGAGGGGTGCTTTGGGTTATTCAGTGATTGATAAGCCAATGGCCTGAACTGGTGTCTGAGGATACAGAATTGCTGTTAAGGATCTGCCTGAAGCTCCTTGACACTCTCATCAGGACTCCCATAAAACACCCTAATTAATCTGCAAAAACTAAAGATTGCATTGACTGCCTGCTTATACATCCAGTCAAGAAGGTGTCACCAACTTAGGCATCTCCAATTTATGTCTGACCTGTGCAGCATTGCTGGTGTGTCACCCCAAGAAGGGTTTGTGTGACACTGGGGGTCCCCCTCATCTCCCAACACCAGTAGTGCTTCTAGAAGTTTTGTTCCTGTGTTTTTGTTTTTGTTCAGTTCTGACAGTTGGCAAACACCACAGAAGAAGATCCAGGAAAGAGACAGATGCTGCCTTAGTGGGTTTCACTCTTTGAATGACAAACCAAGATCAACAGATCATTATTTTTCACAGCAAGCAGAGAGAAATGGCTGATTTTAGTGCCAACCTGTGCTGATAGGAGCTCTTGTGCTCCAGAATGCAGCACAACAGGAGCAGCTCTCTTGCACTTTTCCAAGCTTTGCTCTGTTTGATTGCAATTACATTTTTGATATTCAGGCCACTTCCAGTTTGCCACTGCAAAAAGGAGGCTGACCTCATCTGCTCTCACTCAAATGAGAGTAAGTTGTTCCATGGTAAATAATTTTTATTTTTTTGCATTTCTACTGTTAAATGTGGTGTTAAAGTTGTAAAACAAGTTGGATTTATTTCCAACTTATTTTGTTGTTTAGAGCAGATCAATTAAGTGTAGGCAACATTGTCTTTGACTCGTTATCCCTTATTGTTAGACACACCCTAAATCTTGATGTGATTCAAAGTATTCTGCTGCAGTTGCACATAGTTTGATGTCTTCAGAAATCCCACTGTCTCCTCAGCTTCCTAAGGAAAAAAGTATTTATTCCTTGAGCATTTCTAACTCAGAACAAATCCAGGGGTTGTGGAGAGCATCTTGGAGACTTTTCCCAACATTGCAGTGGCTGGAGGATGTGTCAGATGCTCTCCATTGACCATCCTGTTATACATATGGAGACAGTGATGGTGTGGTTCAAAATTCTTTGTGATTAGGAGATGGATTAAAGAACCATGTGGAAATGCCAGATAATATTTACTTAACATTTTTGCTTGACTTGTGAGGATTGAGTGGTAATTGGCTGAAGAAAACACTTATTTCTGTTTCATTCATCATATGTTATCATCATCAAATCTGTTCCTGTGTTGTTTTTCACATCTTTCAGCCTGATTTTTCTCTCTGCCTTTGCTGGCCAGCTGATGAAATGCACACACTGGCTCAGTTTTAAACCCAGGTTTTTGACTTAATTCTTGCAGACAGGAGCTGAGGATTTTGCTCTGAGCAGCTGGTCTGGTGAAAGCACAGCCCCAACCTGCCAGTAACTCACAGCTCCAGGAGCTGGAGCTGCCTGTGCATCTCTGCTCTCCAGGAACTGCTTTGTGCTGCCCTCCTGGACAGCAAACAGTGCCCTGGGAATTCTGTCCCCCAGGAAGGGCTGCCTCACCTGGCTGCTCTCCTCCTCTGCTCACAAATGCTCATCCCCTTGGGGTTCTGGTGAAATGAGGCTGTGCCATGGCACTGGATGAACTCAGCAGGTTTTTCTGGGACTGCCTGTTATCTCCCCAACACCTGCCTTGGCTGTTTCCTCTGTAAATGATGTAAGAAAACATTCATCTGCTGTGTCACTGCAGTGTCAGGATGCTGGAAGTGCCCCAGATGCTGTGGGCAGGGGAATTGTCCTGCCCTGGCAGTGACACTGGAGCCAGTCACCTATGGTGACAGAAAGGATGGGAACAGGTGGCATCTCAGCACAGGCACACCTGGTTTTAAGGTCCAGGCAATGAATTGGGTTGGCAGATGAGGGATTTGGGCACACACCCTGCTATGCCATCAGCTGATCCTTGGCAAAATAAACCTGGATGTGGGAGAGTGGAGGCTGTGACTGGGGAACAGAGCTCCTGAGGAATATCCCTCACATCAGTGGCCCTGCACCATCCATGTGAATCCAACTGGTTTGTCCTCAATCTCATCTTGTTTTTATTCCTTGCAAGTAAATGACACTTAATTGAAACATCCATAATACTTGGAATTAACCACTAATTGGGTGAGCTAGTTAGGTGTGTTTAGCACCAATCCCACTTAAAGGGAATGAACCCTCACTCACCTTCTGTCTGCTGACCTTATGCCATTGTTCTTAGAAGAAAATTTATTCCAGCAAATGGCTTTCAGGCAGGAAAAATGTGTTTATTGTGGTCTTGATAGTGTAAGTGGGCAGGGCATGCAGGAGGATGGCCAGCCAAGCTGATCCACCCTCACTGCTGAATCACTGCAGCCATCTCCAGAATGCTTAATTAAACCCCAGGAAAATGATTGAAAATTTAATTCTTTGTTGTAGTTTAGAGGACAGATTGTTGAAGGTGTTTGGAAGAAGCCATAAATCTGGTGCTGAAGTGAAACCTTTGAACCTGAGGGGTTGGATTACATCAATATTGATCAGTGGCCAGCTGGATAAACCATAAACATCAAAAGCCTTGGAACTGGGAGGTGAAACTTCTGAGCAGCTCCTGAACTGTGTGCTCACATCAGATCATCCCCAAGGTTACAACCCAGCATGATGCTGTGCCTGGCAGGTGCAGATTCCCTTTCTGGATCAAATATTGTCCTCCTGCTGCTGCCCTTTCTCCCTGGGATCAGCCTTTCCCAGGCACAGCTCAGCCTCCCTGCTTCACTTCCAAATCTGCTTTGTGCTGCTGCAGCAGCTCTGAGCAGAGCTCTGTTTGCTGCAGGTAAAAGGAGAAACCAGAGTGTTATTGATGTCAGATATTGTGGTTTCAGGCAAGGGCAGGGTGTAAAGGCTTTTTTTCTGGTGCTTGTGAGAGGAGGTAACTTGGCTGCTTGTAGCTGTTGGTGGAACTCCACAGGGAATTTTCCTGATAGATCTGACAGCCAGTGAATCCAGGAGATTAGTGCCAAATCATCCTGGTGACCTTGGTGCACCTTCTCTTTCCAGATTTCAGTGTGGGTATAAGCAGCAGAGCTTCCACAGGCTGTGAGGGCTGGAAATGACTTCCTGCAAGCAGGCAGTTCAAGAACTGCATCTTCTTTTGAGACAGCACAGAGTCCTTTAATAAGAAATGGTTGTAAGATAATGCAGTATTTCAAAAGAGAAGTTGTCTTGTCACATCTGAAATAATGTGACAAGTGGCCCAGAGACCTTTCAGTGGAAGGTGTTGGGAAGGGAGTTGGAGCAATGTGAGCTTTAAGGTCCCTCCTCACCCAAACCATGGTTCTCTGAAATAATCTAAAGGTGATGAAGAAACCAGGCCCTGGCTTTTGGAACAAATCTTATTTGGTGTTGTGGTTTCAAGATCAGGAGAGCCCTAAAGCCCAATGAAGAGATGACTTCAAATGGTGCAGGGGGAAGGAGGTGTTTTCCAGTCTTTCCAGTCTTTTGATTATGGTGCTGATCTGAATAGAAACACCCAAATGTATTTTGACATGATGATTGGAAACAAAGCTAACTCAGTTTCCAGAAGTGCCAATCATACCTGAGGCAAATTTATTTCCCTCTGTCATAAAACTGTACCACCCACTGAAATTAAGCCTTTTTCCTTTGGTGTGTCAGGTAGGAGCATCCTTGAGCTGAATTTCAAGCGCTCCCTGTCCCTTTCAGTATTCAGTCTGAATTTTGGTGGTATTAAGATGCTCTGGGTGTTTGGCAGTGACTCCTCATTATAAATCTGTGCTCAGGAGCCCTGGTGTGCACAGCAAGGGTTGGTACTTGCAGAGCATATTTGTTTTCTGGTTTTTAACCTGCTCAGATTTGGATATAACTCTGTTCTTCTCATTGTTTAACTTGATTTCAAGCAGTTGGAACAATGGAGCTGGGGGTGTTTGTAACACAGACTGCAAACTGTGGGTGGAATTTGCTAGAGGGAAACCCTGCTTGGTTCTTGTCCTTTAAAAGCAAAACTTTCATCAAGTTCCCAGAAGTTTGCTTTGATCTCAGGCTACAGAATCCCAGCATCACTGAGGTTGGAAAAGTCCTCCCAGACCCTGATCCCCAGCCCAGACCACTGAGTGCCACATCCTTGGGCATTTCCAGGGATGAGGACTCCAAACCTCCCTGGGCAGCCCTTTCCAAAGCCTGAGCACTCTTCCTGTGGAAATTCCTGCTGGTGTCCAACCTGAGCCTCCCCTGGCACAGCCTGAGGCTGTTTCCTCTCGTCCTGTCCCTGTTCCCTGGGACCACCTGAGTTTTCCCCAAAATGCCAGAAGGGTTTGGGTTGGAAGGGACCGTAAAGATAATCTCATTCCAACCCCCTGCCAAGAGCCAGCACCCCTGCCATGCCTGATGCTGTGTGCTCCCTTTGTTTGCTATTCAGTGAGGGGTTTTAGGTCCTGCTCAGCCCACGTTGCAGCTCGATAGCCAGGCTAAGCCCTGACAGCACAGGGATTGTGGTGACCATCAGTGGCTCAGCTGTGCATGAAGAAGGATTTCCAGGGTGTCAGTGTGCTGGGAGAGCAATCAGCCTGCTTACTGTGGCTGTTCCTGCATGTCAGCCTAATAGAATCAGGAGACATGGCAGGAAAATAATTGCATTCTCTTTACTAATGAAGGAGCCCTTCAAGTCGCCGATGGTTTTACTGCCTTAATTACTTTGCAATGGCAATGTTCAGTGCCTTTGATTTGAGTTTTGTAATAACAGTTACTTGGACTTATTAGTTCCTGTGTGAACCAGGCAATCTTTTATGCAATTACATTTGAAATGTGTTTAAGTACATAAGGAAAAGTAGAGGGAAAAAAGAGGGGAGGGGAAGTAATTAGTGAGCAGGATGGGTGTGCTGGGGGGAGATCCCAAAGGAGCCAGAGCTGAGGTTTCAGCTCCTGCTTGTTCCTCTCATGGCTTCAGTCCCACAGTGGCTTCAGCACCTTGAGGTCTTCTGAAAACACATCCATTTATTTAAATCAAAGTTGATGTAGAAATAGACTCCCACTGGGTGAATGGAGGAAAATTAAAGAGTAAAAAGTCACAACACTTTTAAACTCTGGTTTTTCAAACCCTTCTGTTGGTTTCTGAGATGTGATCTTTGAACTGCTGCTCCATCACTCAATTCTCAGAAGTCAGTGCTAAGCCCGAGGTGTCTGTTCAGCTTAACAAACTGTGTAGTGTCTCACTAGGCTGTACCTTTCTGCCTGGGCCAACTTGTAATTACATATTCCCACTGAGCCTGTTCTCCCATACATCAGGAAGGCTTTTATTCCTCTGGATTTTGTTAAACTCTGTGCAGAACCCGGGAACAACCGCGGGCTGTGCATTTCCACTTGTTTCTCCTTCTCTCTCCCAGTCTCAAGGCCCTTCGAGATATCTGTGGGGTGGTACAGTGCCAGTAGTGAACTGCTGGGTTCAAAAGGAAAGGCAGGCATTCCAGAACATTTTTATTTTTAGATCCTCCTTTTCTTACTCTTGGATGCTGTTCCTGCCCTCCTTCAGCGCCGTCGCTTGCCAAGCGGCGCGAGGCAGCCTCAAACTGACATCCAACCACAGCTTGAAATGTGCCTTGAAATCTGTTTTAATTAGATATGAGCCATAATAATTTAATTACAGATCCACCCACTAAATTGTCTGTTTTGAATTGGAGCAGCCACTTTGTGTACAGAAACAGAAATGTTTGGAATCGACACCTCACTGACTTCTATCGAGGGCATTCAAGCTTGGAATGGAGTCCCAGAGTTCTGTGGCTGTTTAACCTCTAGCCACTAATTATCCACAGCACTTGGAAAATCTGCCAGATTTCTCTCCATACAAGTCAGCTCTGCCCTAACTGGTTGCTCCTGGGGGATGAGATGTGTGAGATGTCTGGGACATCTTGTTCTGAGGATGTTCCCAAGTGCAGGATCGCTGGGGAGGAATAATGGCTTGAGCTTGAGGAGTGTCTCATTGCTCTGTGGACCTTTCCAAAGAGTATTTCCCATAAATTTGACTTGAATATCCACTGAAGAAGGAACTCCAGCCTTCAGTGTAGGTGCACAGAGGCTGTTGTCCATGAGGATTCTCTGCTGGGATGGTGTCTGGCTGCTGCTCAGCTGCCTGCTATTGAGCTGAGTTATTTGATGGCAAGTTGGCCATCCACAGAAAGACTGACAGAGGAATTATTGCACACATGCTAATTATGTTAATAGAGAGGGCTAAACTTGGCAACACAGGCTCACCAGTGCTGTGTGTTATCAGCAAGGAGTTCAGTGAGTTCAGAGCCAGAGGAGCCAGGTGGGGCAGCCAGGTGAGTTCATGGGAACTTCTTGTGTGGTTCTGCTGCAAACCCCCCAGAACCCTCAGACTGAGTCAATCTCTGTCAGTCTCTGTTTATTATGGGCACAAACAGGGCTTGGAGTTAGTGAGAGAGCAGTGGAATGGCCTTGGGGAAAACACCTGCCAGCAGCCAAAGCATCAGTGTCCCTAAAACAATGCAGTACTGGTCAAACAGGAGACATTAACTTCATTTTTTCTGATTTGCATAAAATAAGACTTTAGGTGATTTCTTGAAGGGCTTTGTATGTTGAAACTACAGTGTGTGATAGAGCCATAGGAAATATTGTGGTTGATAGCACAAATTTTCTTTACTTATTCTGGTTCCTGGCTGTCATCTTGTCAGCTTTGTCATGTGGGTTCGTCTCACTTTAAAGGTAAAAGATTACCTTTAATCTTTAGATTTGGATTTTTTTAATCTTCATATTTACAGCTGAATAGGCTTTAGTTTGGTGATTTTTACTTCTGTCTAAATCCTTGAGATGTTTTGTGGCTAGTTTTTCCAGAATTGTTGGACAGTTACTGTGATGAAATCCTGTTAGTGGGATTTCTTACGGGTTAGCAGTTAAAGAGAGAAAACTGTAAAATATATATTAAAAAAATTCTGCCAGATACAAGCTCCAAAAGGAGATCAGAGAATCCCAGAATGGTTTGAGCTGGGAGGGACCTTAAATCCCACCCCTGCCATGGCAGGGACACCTCCCACTGTCCCAGGCTGTCCCCAATGTCCAACCTGGCCTTGGGCACTGCCAGGGATCCAGGGGCAGCCACAGCTGCTCTGTGTAGAGTTTTTTGTGTTGTTTCAGATGGAAAGAAATAATTTGGTTTTTTTCCATCACTTTTTTAATGAATATTTCTTATGAAAATCTCCTTGCCAGTCAGCACCAGGGTGTTGGAAATCAGGATATGATTTAATGAATTGTTTGGTAATATTGGCCCAAACTGTTCATCTCTGCTGCCTCTGAAGGAGAAGCTGGGGGATAACATCTGTCAGGTGCTTCTGTTTCCTTGGCTCCCTCATCACTGAAATGCCACCTCCTTTATTGGCATTAATGAAAAATCTGCTGGCATCCACAACTTTGCATGATCTGCAGTGATGTCTTTGGGATTATGTGCTGGGTTCAACATGTAGCATTTTGGGTGCTAATTGTACACATCTCCCACAGGATGAAAATGGTTAAAGAAGACAAAAATATTAATAATATCTATTTCTATTAATAATCTTTGAGTTGACATGTTTTATTGTTTGAGTCTTCCCTTCTATGACACTAAAGTGACACCAAGGAATTTTTTCCATGAAAACTCAAGTGTGAGTTTCTTAGCAAACACCTATAATTAGGTCAGAATTCTTTAAAAGGTTTTCTATTTGCATAGAATAACATTAATTTTGCATTCTTCTATCAGATGAAACATGGAGAAGGAACAAATAATTTATTAATGCAAAACCAACCCACATGAATCATTTATTTACCTCTTCTGGTAATTTCACAAGCTCACTTTTTATGCATCAAGCTGCAAATTAATCAACATTTTCTAGGAGTTGATTTTGTCCAGGAAAAAAAAAAAGTAATAATGACATAAATAACTTCTTATGTATGGGAAATCATCCAGTGAATTTGGGTAAAAAGTAGATGCAAGTTGTTTTGGGCTTTTTTGGTGCAGTTTTTTTGTAGAGTTTGGGTTTTTTTGTGGGTGGTTTTGTTGTTTCTTAAGCACAATTTGGACTCCAGCCCCTGCTGAATCTTCTTCTTTTCCAATTGTGCATGGGAATTCATAAAATCTCTTGGTGGATTTGGCACCTGCAGGTCCCCACTGCTTCAACATCTTGCACTATTGCAGAGATCTTGGTTTTTATTGAAGATAATACTCCACAGCCCAGGGGTGTTTAAAATGCAGATTATTTCCCTCCCCACTGTCAGCTGGCACCAGAGCTTGGTGCTGGCAGCTGGAATTTGGCTCTGGATGCTGATGGATCTGGTGGCATCACTGCTGTGCTGCACTTCAGGGTTTTGGGGTTCATATGAAGTATTTTTGTTCAGTGCTTTGCCACAGGAGACACTAGGGAAAGATTTCAGATATTTTACAGTTTATCAAGCTTTTCTTGTCTCTTCTTAGGGTTTGGACTGAGCTTTTCCAGCAGAGGTTTCCGTAACATTCCCACTATTAATGTCAGAATCATTTCCTTGCTCTGCTGTCCCAAGCCTTGGACCCTTGTTTGAGGGCAATGCAAACAATCTGATGCTGTGTATGATGGATAATTGGATTGGTAACAAAGGCACTTTAAAGTTTATTGGCTCTTCACAAGGCCTAGTTTCAAGGGTAATTAAACATCTCATTATATCTGGTAATGTTAATTGCAGATTTAATTTTATTTGTACACTGACATTTGCTTTGGCTAAAAATAGTGTTTGTAATTGGGACTGAAAGGGGGGACTGGAGGGAGAGATTTATGAGCTCAGGAATTATTGGGAAGGGGAAGTGCAGAGATACCTGTGGCAGAACAAGGCTGCCTGTTCTGATTAGTCCCAAGTGTTAAATATTGAAAAAAAAAAGGGCATTTTAAGCTGGTCCAAGCCACACTGTGGTTAGATTGAAATGTGGTTAACACCTTGTTTGTGTAACTTTAAAAACACCATATTTAAATACCATATTTAAATCCATCAGTGTGTCTAAAACTGATGTCTGCAGGTTCTTCTTCCTCCTCTGCAAAGGTGTTGTTTGTGTCATTGAAGCCTCAGGGTTTTAGGTTTTACAAGGATGACTAAAATCTTGCAGCTCTCCTAAGTGCAACAGTGATTTCTGTTCCCATCCCATGCTTCCATAGAAGGAGAAAACCAAGCTGAATTACCAGGCCTTGGTAGACTTGAATTGAGAAAGGGGGAAAAAAAGTTAATATGTATCTGAAAGCCACAAGGACAACATGAAACAGAGGAAAAGGCAAGTTTGGAAATAATTTATTTGCTTTCTGAATAATTAAAAAGTCATTGTGAGGTACGTGCTAATGCATGTAAGTCCTCAGCTTGTTGACTATGCTAATTTTTTCAGTGTATTAGAGTTGCCAATTAATGTTCTCCTAACAATGTGCCAATTACACATTCTTGCATTTTATTAGCGATTTCTCTTAGTCAGTTTGCCTCGAGATAAACATTACAGAGCATTTCACAGGCACTCAGGTAACCCTGGGTGGGTTCATCTCTGGCCAGTCCTGCTTTGTTCCCTGGGATGGGGCTGCCCCTGGATCCAAGGATCCCTGGATCCAAGGCCAGGCTGGACACTGGGGACAGCCTGGGACAGAGGGAGGTGTCCCTGCCATGGCAGGGGTGGCACTGGGGGGGATTTGGGGTCCCTGCCATGGCAGGGGTGGCACTGGGGGGGGTTTGGGGTCCCTGCCATGGCAGGGGGGGCACTGGGGGGGGTTTGGGGGCCCTGCCCTGGCAGNTGGCACTGGGGGGGGATTTAAGTTCTGGGCTTCTGTGACTGGTGGAGACAGCCTTTGGAAGGTGAATCCTGACAATTCCCAGAGCAGATTGCCAATGGCCCAGGACATCACCCTGTGTGCTCATTTGCATGTATGTAAATGACCTGCCTGCCATCAGTGCTGCCACAGCTGCTGTGGCTTTGCCAGGGAGCCTTGGTGAGCCTGTTCTTGCTTTTGGAGGAGTTATCCCAACTCCTGACCTACCCAGACACAGGGTATGGGTGCATGGCACAGCAATTCCTTCTTGGGTGGGTCAGCATTAGCCTTTGCTGCTATCTGGGAGCAAGTTAAAGCCTCTGAGAGGTTGGAAGTTTTCATCTGCAGAGGCACTAACAAAGACTTGGGAAATGAGAGCTGAAGCAGATTTCTTAACGAGGTGCCTGTAGCAGGAACAACAAGGTGCTCTAATGATGGCTTTTCTGCCTTCACTTGCAAAATGATTCATCAATTGCCAGAAATATTCCTGAAGAGGTGCCTGTTAGATGGAGGACGCATCAGCATCTCTCTCTGCAGAAAGCAGCACAGTCTGTGCCTCCTGTCGTCATCTGTGACCTTTGGTGGGTGCAGGAGCAGGGCAGGGGGACGTGGGGAGCAGGGCAGGGGATGTGGGAGCAGCCCTGAGCTCACATCACACCTGCACCTGCATGGCTTCAGCTCTGCACATCTCCAGCTCTCATGGAAAATGACTTTTCTCTTGTTGCTGCTCAAGAGTCTTGCAGCTTTGTTGTGTTTTTGGTTTGGTGTTTTTTTTTTTTTTTTTTTTTTAGCAGTGTTGGATGTAATGCACTCCTCACTGGGTGGACTTCAGATGGGGTTGTTCCTCCCTGGAGAATGGAATTGTGTGGCTCTGGGTTGGCATCCCCCTCTCCTGAAGTGATGGAGTGAGAGGTGGTTTCATGAGAGCTCAGGAATCATCCTCATTGACATAAATCATTTGTGGGACTGTCAACAGAATATTGCTCCTAATCTGCTTCTTTCTGTTTTGTGTAGGGATTTCTATTTCTTTCTCAGGATTAATGCAAATCACACCTAATTACAGATTTTGGAGGTGGAGGCGAGTCCTTTGGAGACATTAAGCAGTGTCAGATTTACTCCTTCACATAATCCTTGGGCTCCCTTCTATGGAACTGTGTGAAACAGACTCAGGGAATTCATTCAAAATGGGTTTCAAAGTTCCTGCTCAACCAATTTCTACCACTGAGTGTATTTCCATTGTAACTGGGAGTGTGGTTCTCAATGGTAAGACTCACTAATCTCCTTAAATAACCTAATGCTTAATATAATTGTCTGAAAGAAATCCAGGAAAGTGAGCAGCAATTAAAGCTGAAATACATAAAATCAGCTTTGTCCTAAGAAGTCAATTAAAACATCACCAGGACAAAGGGAAATGCCTGGCTGGGAGATTTATTATCCCAACAAATCCTGTATTAAACACAAGCAGTTGATCTGCTATCAAACACAGCCCAAGTGACAGGTGAGATGATGGAAGTGCAGCTGAGAGAAATGAGTTTTAACCTCTCCATGCACTGGAACTCCTTGAGACAAACCCCAAGTGATGGAGCTCAGCCAGGAGAGCCAGGAGTTCTCCAGGGTTTATGGGGTCAGGACACATTTCTGAGGAGCCTCTGCTGGAATTGGGGCACCTCAGATGTTCTGTAATTTCCAGGCTTGTGCAGAGGATCAACTGCACCCTGCATAGCTCCTGGCTATGTCTGTCTCCAACACTCCTATTTATAGCTGCAACTTTGAAGCTGATGTGGACTTAAAGAAATAATAAATTAAACCCCAGCTTTTTCACCGATTCTGAAAACTGCATTAATATTAAACAGCAATTAAAAATCTTTATATGGATGCAGAGGAACACTGTGAAGACATTTAAGGAACAAAAAATGCCATCTAGAAGAGGATAGTGCTGGGTGAAGGAGTGGGATCTGCTGGCTGGGGGCCAAGGCAGGCAGCAAATTCTACTGCAGAAATTCAACTGCAAACCCACAAAGTGCATCTTGTGGTTCAGGGCAGCACCACTGCTTTGTAACCTGCTTTTTTTCCTAATGGGCATCAAGCTGTCCCCTAAAAACATCCTTCAGCTTCATTTTAAACTAGCTATGGAAGGAAGGAGCTCATCATGCACATTCCTTAAGAGATGGTCCCTACTCCTGTGATGGAAATTCAGAATATATTCAATAAATAAATAGAATAGCATTTAAAGGCTGTTATCTCACAGCTAATTTATGGGGAAACAGTGGAATGAGGTGTAACTAAAGGGCTGATTGTTTTAATTGCTCTGCAGCAGTGATGCCTTGAGCTGGAGCCAGGGAATTCTGTCTCCCTCCAGTGTGTGAGAACTGCAGGAGTCACAGGGAGCTTCTCCCTGGCTGTTGGAGCAGCAAAATCTGCTTTTATTTCCAAGTGTCAAACACACACACACACCTGGGTGTGTTCCTTACAGGGGGTCTTATTTTAGATCTGAAAGCATCATCTGTGCCTGTGCTCAGTTACCACATTTATTGTCCTTGCTACCTGGAAGAGAGGGCAGGGATGGATGGGATATTGGGGAGGAATTCCTGGCTTTGAGGGTGGGCAGCCCTGGCACAGGTGCCCAGAGCAGCTGTGGCTGCCCCTGGATCCCTGGCAGTGCCAGCTTGGACATTGGGGACAGCCTGGGACAGTGGGAGGTGTCCCTGCCATGGGGGGGATTTAAGGTCCCTCCCAATGCCAAACCTTCTGGGATTCTGTGCTTCTATGAATGCACAGCTGCTTTGCACTGTTAAATAGAGGAAACAGTTCTGTTCAGGGAGGATTTCTGAGCAAATGAAGGAGTTATGCTGCTTTAGTACAAATTCATTGAGCCACGATTTGTAGCTTTTAGTGTGAGGTTAAACTGTAGGCAAGAAAAACTAAGTTCCCTCTAAAACTTGAGTTAAGACTAATTTCTTACTCTGAACTGGAACAACGTACTTAATACTATATAAATATAACTAAATGAAAGATTTTATAGAGCATGAAATATTTATAGCACATCAGCTGCCTCAGAAATGCATTTCCTTTCTCTTCCTGGGCATTTTAGTCAGCTCTTCATTGCCTGTGACTGCTTTATTACAGGCTCTGAGTTCTGAGCAGGCATTACAGATGCCCTTAAGTTGAAGTGAATGCATTTGTGGTGGTTGCTGTGTGATGACTGTTTTACTCTGTAAATAGACTATAAATTATGTATGGAGAAATTATGAATTAATCTATGGTATATATCTTGCACTCATAAATATTGTAGAGTACCTTGTAGCCTCTTTAGAGCTCTCTGGTGGAGATCTTTAAGTGCAGGGTTTTCCTGCTGTTCTCTTGTATCAGAAATAAGTAGTTTTGATTTTCTGCAGGACTATTTTCAGTCATCTTGCACTTCTGCACTTTGCCAAGTGCACAGCAAAATTGTCCAGTGCACATAATGGAGCTAAAGGATATGCCTTGCTTCACCTTTCTGGTTTGAAAGGGAAATAAATCACGAGGTTCAGACCTCTGGAGCTGTTGGAGCTGTTTTCCTGTTCACCTGGCTCCTCTGCATAATAACACGTTTTCCCCAGGCAGCTAATTATGGGGTGAGATTAATGTGGCAGCAGATTGTAACCACAACTGAGGAGCTCAGTAACTAACTATTAAAACACCCTTCATGTCTGTGAGTGCAGCACCCAGACCTTCTGCTCGCTGGAGCTCAGCCTTTTGTGCAGTGCTGAGCATGAGGAAATGTCCAAAGCTGGTTTGGGGGACTCCAAACCCTCCCAGCACAGCTGAGGTGCCTCTGGGTGTGTTCATTTTATCTTCACTTGCCTGGGCTAACAGAGGTGGGGGCTGTAACCTGTAGGGTGAAACTGATGTCTTGGGAAAGCTGGAACAGAGACTGGATGGAGCTGGAGAATAAAGCAGAGATTTATTGAAAGGTCTTTAGGTTACCTTGGGCAGGACAGGGCCTGGGCAGGGCTGCACCCAAAATGGACCCAAAATGGTCACAAAATGCACAAAGGGTCCCCAGGGCTTACACTTGGATCAGTTTGGGTCCATTTGCACCTTGGGGTTGAATTGTCCCATTCCAGCTCCAGGCTGGGAGCTCCCATCCTTCTTGTTCCTCCCTCAGCCACCCT
This sequence comes from Aegithalos caudatus, assembly GCA_013389925.1. Taxonomy (NCBI): domain Eukaryota; kingdom Metazoa; phylum Chordata; class Aves; order Passeriformes; family Aegithalidae; genus Aegithalos; species Aegithalos caudatus. Next base: position 353,152 of record WEIU01007574.1, read on the forward strand.
TGTTTGTGCTTTGGGGCTGGAAGCTGTCCTTGGTGTGCAGCAGGACAAGGATTTGTTTTGTGTCCCTGCTGTGTGCAGAGCTGAGTGCCCCTGACTGTGAGCTCAGAGCTGCACCCTGGGCACCACAGAGCTGGGATACAGGGAGAGAAAACTGAAGGGAGCAGGATCAGGGAGCTCCAGAATGAGTTTCCACCCAGGGCCCAGCCTGGCTCAGTCACTGCTGTGGTCTGCAGGCATTGCAGGTGCAGGCAGCACCTGGCTGCAATCTTGTTCAGCTGCCCTGGAAGCAAAGAGCAGGAAAATGCTTTTCCTGGAGGTCTGGGGTGTGTGTGAGGTGCTGCTGTCCCAGAGCTGGGGGTTGGCTTGGGAAGTGCCCAGGAGGGATCCAGGAGCAGGAGTGTGTGGCTCTGCAAGGACTCCTCCTGCTCTGCTGGTGTTTTCTCTCACTGCCCTCAGTGCAGAACAGGAGGGGTTGGTGATGGTCCCTCAGGGATGCTTGGAGCTCCCTGCATGTGTTTCCCTCATCTCTTTCTTGTTTGGAGCTCCCTGGATGTGTTTCCCTCCTCTTTCTTCACCCTCTGCTTTCCCATCTCTCTCCCCCTTTGCTGTGTAGCCTCCAGCTTTGTGGGACTCTCCTAATGCTTCCTATTTTGGAATTTGCCATCAGCTTGGCAGTGCTTTGTTAGGAGAGCTTCATTTGAAGAGTTTAATTTATTCTCTGCTCAGGGGGGTGCCAGGGAGGCTGCTGGAGAGCAGGATGGGCAGCCAGGCATCCAGCAGGAGCTTCCCTGGGGTCAGCACAAGGACAAGGAGGGCAGGTTTGTTTGTGGGGAGCTGGATACAGGAAAAGCTTCCTGTGGATGCCTCTGTGCTCTTCCCACATCCCAGCAATCCTGTACAGAACCTCCAGGGATGCTTGTCAGAGTGAGCCTATTGATCCCTCTGGGTTAGAAATTCAGGAGCATCACTGGGAAGATTTATCACATCCCTGACTTACTCACAGAGATAGTTGGAAATGGAGCAAGGCAAGTATTAGCAGTCCCATGGATTATTCATTTTGTATTGTAGTTCTTGATGATTTATATTGGAACAATAGGCATTGGAACAATAATGAGATTCCAGATGGATTTGGCTTGTCATTTTGCTAGGAAAAGGGGATAGATTTGATTTATCTGTAGTGGTTGATGAGCATAAAAGAAGGTGCAAAGTGAAATTCTAGCTCCAGATTTCCTCAGAAAATGAGGAATTGGGAGGTAATTGGGGCAGGGCAGGTGGAAGCAGAAGGAAAACACAAACCCAGAAGGCAGCTCTGGCTCTGTGCTCCTTTCCTGCCTTTCCACTGGCTCCTAGGAGTTTTCTTTGGTGCCTTTGTGCAGCTGAGCCTTTCAGGTGAGCAAGGACTGTGCTTTGGAGTGCCTAGAGCTCAGTACAGGATTCCCTGCATGTCCAGAATGGGGAATTTCCCTGGCCAGTTCCTGATCTTTGGAATTTGGGGCTTTGCTAAATCCAACTCCTCGTTCTGCAGCAATGAATATATCCATTGTTCCTCACCCTGTTTTCAGTTCCAGCTGTAAAACTGATCTTTAAGTAGTGCTTTCCTTCATGCATAATGGAGGAAAATGCTTTTTGAAATGCAGGGATTTGTTTTTAAATGTCCATTAAATAAGAGAAGAAATTAGAAAATGGAATTTTTGTGCTTTGGGGGTGGGTGTTGGGTTGTGCTGAAGGAGATGGGGTTTGCAGGAGCTCAGCCCCCATCCTCCTGGCTGTGCCCTGAGGGGTGTGGGATTCACAAGGGGCTCAGGTGAACTTCCACAGAAACCCAGATTTGTCTGTTTTGCTTGGAGCTTACTAAACAAACCCTCTGTTGTTTGCACTAAGCAGTAATTTTGCTTCCAGCTGTCTGTTTACTGAGGAATAACAAACACTCCTGGGTAGATTTATCTCACCACACAATTCTGCAGGTGCCCTTGTTTTCATATGTTTGGGATCTTCTGAGATCATTACCTAATTCCTGGAATATTTCTCTTTATGCATCCTGAAAATAAAATGTCTGCAATGGGGTTGCATCACCAGCAGTGAAAAGTGGGAAGAAATGGCAAATCAGTGGTTGTTTTTCCAGACTCAGGAGGAGGAGCTGGGTGCATCTTGGTCAGCTTTTCCTTGGAAGATGTGAAATCTGTCAGTGCAGAGATGGATGTGGTGAGGTGAGGCTCTGTTTGCAGCTTTGTACCTACAAGATTTGGGGAGAAGATGGCTGGATAAATGCATAGCCTCGAGCTAAAACATGGGTTTCTGTTATTTCCTTCAGTCAAGCTTTAAAGTACATTTCCATCCTCCAAGATAAAAATCCATTTCATCTTTAAAAAAAACCAGCTTCAAGTAAGGACTCCAAAAATTGTGCATCTCCTTCTAGAGACCTGTGGAGAGTAAAAATCAGGAGTTCAGTTGGATTCAGGATTCAAATTCTTACTGATTTTAATTGAATTATTGCTATTTTCCAGGGCATGAGTCAATACAGAGCCACCAGCTCTGTGTGTTGATTTTTAGACTAAAAAGGCAGAGCAGAGGACAGGGATTAGCATGGGGTGAACATGAATCTGGATTTCCATCTCACACCTAGGAATTCTCAGGAATTGTCCCACTATTAGAGAAATCAGTGGGATGGAAAGGATCCATCCACAGTGCCTGAGGATTTATCCACTGGGAGTAGTGCCCGTGGCTCTGGACATCAGCCAGGATCTGTGGGTCTGGTCTTGGCCCATGAGAAAAATGATTTGCTGAACCTTCAAACCAAGTTTGATGTGACTTTGGATGTTCAGTAAAGGAGATGTAAAAAGGAAAGCCATGTATTATTAGTCTAGTAGTGATGAAATAGTTGAGTCTGGTTTTTTTCCCTTAAAATAATGACAAAAGCCAGGATGGATCCCTCAGGGTGTCCTCTCCAGGCTGAGCATCCCCAGCTCCCTCAGCCTTCCCTGGGCACAGGGATCCACAGGGATGCTCCAGGCCCTTCTGGGGATCTCCCCTGGCCCTGCTCCAGGAGCTCCCTGCCCTTGTTCCCCTGGGCTGGTGCAGAGCCTGCTCTGAGCTGGGTCACCTTGGCCTTGGGGACCTCCTTGGGTTGGTCCCAGGGCCACCTCCATGGCACAGACACTTGTGCTCACTGAGGATTTCAGCTCTGCCTTCCCCTCCTGGTTTCCTTGGCACTTTCAGAAGCCAATCTCAGAGGAAAACCTTTCCATGACTGCAGTGCAGAGGGGAATATGGAGCTTGCTCTCATTCCCCTCCTGCTCCATCACTGTCCCTGCTGCCCTGCAGCTGCTGAGGGCTTGGAGGTTGGAATTAAAAACCAGGTGCACACTGAGGGAATACAGCTTGGGAAAACAGCAAATGGGATGTTCTCAGGCTCTTTTTTGACCCCAGACTCTGAGGCAAAAGCAGCAATGGAACACAATTAAATCATGTATTGATTTGTGTATAGGAGAAGAGTTTTCTCCTGAGCTACAAGTGTGATTTCAGATTCATTTCTGTTGTAATTCAGCACAGGCTAAAGGACACTGATGTTTTACAAACTGTGGCATTCTGGCTTTAGAGCAATCAGACTTTAAAGATGTTATTTCATTAAATGGAGCTTTGACTTTTAATAATAATGATGTCATGAATAATTTAAAAAGAATCTTTCTCATTTGCAGGGAATATGAAGGAGAAGTTATTCATATCCCAGGCTCTTGAGAAAACGTGGGGAATTGCTGAGGGGATGACAAATTGCAGACAGCTCAGAAGGCTGAGGTTTTCTCTGTATTTACAGAACAAAAGCATCAGTGCAGAGGGGCTCAGGAATTCCCCAGAGGCCCCAGGAGTGTCCTGGAAGGATGGGAAAGGGAGGGAACCCCTCACTCTGGTGCCTTGGAGCTGGGCTGAGCTCATCCTGTGGTGTCACAGATGGAACTGCAAGTTCCACCCTGGTGTTAGAGTTTCCCTGTCCCATTAACCAGCTCCTCACTGATCCATCAGCCAGCCCCTGCTCCTGGTGGCAGCAGCAGCAGCTGATCCCCTGCCAGACAGCCTGGGGAGCTGCCTGAGCTGCAGAGCTGCAGGAACTATTTCTGGAGGTGAAACCTGGGCCCCAGCTCGGTGCCTGCTGGAGCCCAAACCCTTCTGCTGGCCTGGGTGCATTTGTGGCAGGAGATGGAGCAGGCAGGGATGCCCCGAGGGGAGAATTCCTGGCTGTGCCCCAGGGTGTGCCAGGCACTGCTGCTGGCTGCAAAGCTGGGCAAGGAGCCTGAGCTGGGCTTTGATCTGTGAGGGGTGGTTAAAGGCTGAAGGGTTCCCCTGGGGTGTCAGTGCAGGGGATCCTGCAGAAACACAGCTGCACTGGAGCTGCATGTGTGGTGTAGGACCTGCATCCCCCCAATCTGTGCTTGCCAGAGGCTGATAAGTTGTAAGAGAGCTGGACACGAGGTAACTCCTTTTCCTTCTGATAAAGCTTTTGAGAGAAGTTATCTCTCAGTGGAGAGATTTATCCTGTGCTGCTGAGGAAGAGGCAGGGCTGGGTATAATCGTGTTTTCCTGCTTGCACAGGAGTTTAAACTGCTTCATCTCTGCCTGCTTGGGACCCTGGTGCTGCTCTGGTGATGGAGTGGTGCTCCCTGTCCTGGAGGCAGGGCTGCAGCCCTGCTGCCATTCCAGCCCCTCCAGCAGCAGCTGGAATTGCCTTGCTCCCTGTCTGGAAGCAGTGGGGAGCAATGTGGGGTGTTTGGATCAGGGATGGGAGGGGAAAACTGGGACCCAGGGGCAGGCACAGCCTCCCTGGGCAGCCTGTGCCCGAGGCTCATCACCCCCAGGGAACAATTCCTTCCCAGTATCCCAGCCATCCCTGCCCTGTGGCACTGGGAAACCAGTGCTCCCCAGTTTCCCTTGCCCAAACCCAGTTTGCCCTTGGTGTGCTGCTCACAGCACATTCCTGGAACAAAGCCAAGGTGTTCCCTGCTCTTTTAGAGCCTCACACTTTGGACAAACCCAGCCTGATTCCATCCTTGGCAAGATGAATTCCCAGATGATAAAGTTGTCCATAACACTCCCAGCCCTCTGTTTGGCAGCATGAAAATCTGAGGATCTGAGTGATGAGTGTGTGTTTCTCAGGCTGCATTTAGAGCTTTTTTTTTTGCTTTGAAGGACATCAGTGTAATGAGGCTTGATGTGTTCCCCTGTGAGGGAAGGGTTGGGTTTATAGGCTGTAAAATGAAGGCTCTTTCAGGTGTGCTTTTAATCCACATCCCTCTGCTCCAGGGAGAGATTTCTACCATGCCTTTACCAGCACTCCTCTTGCTGCTTAGCATATTATTTTCTGTAGCTCAGAAAGGGAAATCTGAAGGTGGCAGACAGAGAGGTTGAAGCATATGGTATCCAAATAAAATCCTATTTAAGGGTGGTGTGAAATAGAGAGGACAGACAGCTGTCCTGGGCTTCTAGCACTTCTCTGTGCTGGAAAATCTACAAAACCCCTCTCCTTTTGGAGGAATATAAAATACAAATTGATGACACAGGAATTCCTATTTCTATTTTTACATATAATTTATGCATGTGAATGACTTATTGAGTATAAAAGTATGGATTGGTAGGATATTGTCATATCTCACTGGTGGTCTGCACTAGTACAGAAGATGTGCATTGATGGAATGGAAACACTGGAACTGAAAGTGTTTTTAGTCACTTGATAATCACACACTAAATGTTGTCCATATTTATGCTTCTAATCATCCTTAGTGAACCTTGGAAAGGTCTCCAGTGTAGCATTGTGGAAAGGATGAAAAGGGAATCCACAGGCTCTTTCCTGTAGGTGCTATTGATGTTCAGCCCCTGACACTTTGTAAGTAATAAATAACTAAATAGTTATCAGTTAATAGTTATTATTTAATAGTTAAATTGAGTGGAGCCATGAGAGAAGTCCCAGATCCCATCAGCTGGCCTGAGCTGTGCTGCTGTTGCACAGACAAGGAATTTTCATCTCCGTGTGATGGGAAATTATTCCAGGTGCCCCCAGGGAGCACCAGGGAGAGGATGAGTGGCTGCTCATGCAGATAATACTGAAATTATGAAGTTATTAAAATGCATGTGATAAGATCTTGGTGCCTTCTCTGTGAGATAAAAGCAGCCAGTACAATGCTGAGCCTGTTCAGCTTGTCCACAACCCAATTTTATTGTCACAAAGGAGTGGCAGTAGTAGGACTTGGATTCCACTTGTGTTTATTTAGAAATGGCACATTGTTTCATCCTCTTCTTCTAATATTTTCTGTTTCAAGAGCTCTTCTTCTCTGGTCTGGAGTAACTTTCTATTTCTCAGCTTCATTAGCTCTATTTCACATAGAATCTTATGAAGAGAAATAATTCTCTTTTATACTTCAGATTCTTCCATGATTTCTTTAAGCTTGAAATTAGCTGTAACTTGTTATAATCTAAAATCCTTGCAGACTGCTCCCTGGGCAAGATGCTATTCCAGTAACTGTATTTCCAGCTTGTTTCAACTGCTCTTTTACAAGGATGCTGCCGAAGTTGAATTCCAGGCTGGGAAGGGTTTGGAACATCCTGGGATAGTGGAAGATGTCCCTGCCCACGTCAGGGTGGAACAAGATGAGCTTTAGGGTCCTCCCAGCCCAAACCACTCTGGGTTCCTGTGGTTCCCTGGCTGCTTTGGGCTGTGTTTCCCTTCCTGCAGCACAGGAGCCCAGCTCCTGTTTGCTCCCTCAGCACCCACAAACACAACTCTGCTCGTTCCAGAATAAACTGATTTTGCTTCATTCACTGCTTTGAACCCATTGCAGAAATAGTCTGATCTCTGAATAAATCACAATTAACTGCAAGCTTTATAGTCTTTGATCAAGATCTCAATCCGTTTTAATTTGCAGGAGTATTTTTGATGCAAATTTCATTTTTGTCTCCTTTTTGATTAAATATACCTTTTTTCCCCTTCTTTTTGCTGCTCTACTGCATGGGGGAGGAAGATTAAGCTTCCAGTCCTCATCCTGACATTTGACCTTTACTTATCTCTTGCTAATTCTGTCAGCTTTAACAAAATTGTCTTATTTCCCCCCATGCTGATAGACAGTGGAGGTCCTTCAAATTATTTCAAAAAAGGGTGGGGGATGAAGAGGAAAAACCCATGACCTTTAATTAACTTTCTCTAAATTTTCCATTGAAATGATTCATGTGTGCCACAGGATTTCTCTGGCTAGGGATGTGAGAAGTGTGTGTGTTAAATGTATTTCTGCATCATCAAACAAAGCAACACAGATAAAATAGAGCAAAGGTTTGTGGTGGGTCTCACAATGTTATAATGAAAATATGGGTGGTATTTCCTGGTTCACTTTGTGTGTGTAAATACACATCTGGAGCGTGAGTATTATAAAATATGAGTGACTCTTATTATAAATATGCAGGGTTATTAAAAGATAAAAATGCTGCTGTTCCACCCAGTATAGGAATGGTTTTATGGAAGGCCAGAGGGATGGAAGAGCAAGCAGGAGCTAAAAGATGGAAGGGATGCATTTTACCAGAGCAATTGGCTGCTGTGCTGAGATGGGAAGGGAGCAGCAGGGAATTGAGTGCAGGGCTTGTCCAGGGGCTGGTGTGCAGCTCTGCCTGTGCACCATTAACTTGAGCAGAGGAAGGAGTTCTGTCAAAACATTGGCTTTGTTAATTAAGTGCTTTGCACCCCAGGAGTGGGGAGTCATGAGCTGCTCTGCTTCCCCCAAGGACACGGAGCTGTTAGTGAGCTCAGGGATGCTGGGCATCAAGGGCTGTTTGTTTTCCAGGGTTAGATTCATCTGATCCTTTCAAGTAAAAATAAAAAGATTAAACAATCACGGGCAGGCTCTGAAGTCAAACAGAAAAACGAAGCTGCTGCGTTGCCTGTAGTAATGAGAAGGATTAAATTCACACAGAGCTTTCATTCTGAGCCTGGCCAGATGTTCCCAGTGTTGGGAGCTTCATTAGGAGCAGCAGAGCCAGAGGAGCTGCCCTGAGCTTTGGGAATGCTGTACCTGGATGTGGTGATGGACTTGGAGCCATCTCTGGAGCTCCTTTACCCCCAGCCAGGCTGGGAGCTGGAGAGCAGAGCCCAGCCCCACAGTGAGCATTTAACTGCTTTGTTTCACACCCCGGTGCTCCCAGGCACCAGCTGCTCATTTTCATCTGCCTCCCCCTTTTGTTCTGTGCTTGCTGTGCCTTGGGAGTGACTTTGGTATCGACCACATCAGCTCGGGTGAAATTTTTACTTTAAATTCCAACTAAAAGTCTGAGATGGCTTCAACTGTTTTTTAATGGGCTTCTTGTCAATGATGCTGAATTATTTATAGAACTGTTCGGGCTAGCAAGAATTCCCTGTGGGAATTTCTGGTGTTTTCAGCAGATTTCCAGTCTGTTTTATTAAGGCACAACTCCAGTGGACAAACAAAAGGCTGTTGCTCCTTCTGTAGGAAGCCACTTGTTTAGTGGAGCTTTGCTGATGCCCAGACTCCAGGGGTCAGTGGGTGAACACCAAGTGCTGTCTCTTGTTTCCTTCTAGGCCTTTAATCACTGCAAGTCACCTGATTTGAGCATAATTCTCCCCTAATCTCATTTGATCTGAAAACAGATGTCTCCAAGTCCTGATCCTGTAAGGTTGTGAGCTAAAGAGGAGGTGATCAATCTGTTATAAAAACACCCACATGGTGCCACATCTTCCACAGCAGCACATCCCAGAGGTGTCCCTGGCACTGGGAGCTGGATCAGCACTCACTGGTGTCCCAGCTCTTCTTGGGAATCATGGAATTCACACTCCCAGCTCTTCTTGGGAATCATGGAATAAAAACACAGAATTATTCAGGCTGGCAAAGCCCTCCCAGCCCATCCAGTCCCAGCTGTGCCCATCCCCACCCTGTCCCCACCCAGAGCTCTCAGTGCCACCTCCAGCAATTCCTGGGACACCTCCAGGGATGGGCACTGCAAACCCCCCTGGGCAGCTCCAATCCCTGAGCTCCCTTTCCATGGGGAAATTCCTGCTGCTGATTCCAACCTGAGCCTCTCCTGAGGTCATTCCTTCTCCTCCTGTTCCTGGGAGCAGAGCCTGACCTCCCTGGCTGTCCCCTCCTGTCAGGAGCTGTGCAGAGCCAGAAATTCCCCCTGAGCCTCCTTTTGTCCAGGCTGAGCCTTTCCCAGCTCCCTCAGCCTCTCCTTACAGGACTTTGGGGTGTTATTTCAGAACCATTTTCCATGTTCCTGAACTCACACATTTCTTGGCTGCAGCTCCGTGAGGAGCAATAATAATAATATGATAAAGATGTGCAAATGGAGTGATGAAAGCAAACAGATGAAATCAATGACAGCAAGGTCGTGTCTCTGAGGTGTGAGATAATGGGGAGAGACCTGAAATACAGAAGGGTTTGGAGGAGAGAGGAGACCTCAGCCCTTGTTAATGGGCAGACTGGGAGCACTGGGTGTGGGGAGGATCCCAAGTCTGGAGATGTTTTACCCTGGGTCCCAGCAGCCTCTCTAAAGCAATCCCAGCATCTCTCCAGAACCAGAGCAGAGCTTTTATCCAGGATCAAATGTTTGAGCTCAGGATGCTCTGACATGGGGCAGGGCTCCTGCTCAGCCTGGCTGAAGGATAATTCTTGTGCATGTCATTAGAGCTGCCTTTTAATGATTCTCAGGGACCTGTGGGCTTCATTTATCTCACACTGGGTTTTTGAACTCTTTGTTATTCTCCATGCAGCTTTTGTAAATTACTAATGATATTTTCTTTAGCACAAGAATGTCAATGAACTAATTATTCAAAAGAAGAATGTTTTAGGAATAAGGTTTTATTCAGAAAATATGGGCTGCAAGAAATACCATGTCTCAGTTTGGCTGCATAGAATTGATGAATTGTCAGAATTTGTTATTAATTTGGATGTTAAATGTTGCAGGAATCTGCTACAGAAGCGGAGCTGTACATTGAAATAATACAAATGTAATAATGTGTGTTTATGAATATATAGATTAAGCCCTCACTTCTGAAAGGAATTTTTCTTATGCAGATGATCTTCTGCTGGGGTAGGTCTGGATGATTTTTACAATATTATTCCTGACTTTAAAATGTCTGGAAAAATTAAGGCCAACAAATGATGGATTTGCATTATTTTTCCTGTGTGGATTAATGCTTCACTGGACTATGGAAATAATATCAATAATTCCTTTGGTTTCATGATGTACAGAATAACTGTGCTGCAGATGGGGAAGAAAGGATGAGGTGAAATGCTGAAATCCTGATAGATTTTGCTGTTGTATTTACCATTTAAAAAATAATTTACAAAACCCCTCATTTTTCCATGATTTACCACCATTCCTTTTAAAATGAGGCTTGGAAAGGTTCTAGCCCCAAGGCAACAATACTGAAATGGTATTAAAATGAATACCATTAATTAACATTAATTAAAATAAGGACCTTTAAATATAGAATTCATGGGTTGTCCTACTCCTACAACACTTGGATCATTTCTTTAGAACTCCCACAGGTTCCAGGATCCTGTCCCATAAATCAAAGTCTTGCTACTCTGTTATGAAATCTGCTATTTTTTTTTTTTTGTTTTGTTTTATTTTCTCTTACCTTAAACCTACAGACTCACTAAATGCACAATCACCTTTAGAAGCAGCAAGGAATTCTCTCAGGCATCCTAAAACTGCAGAATTACCCAGTTGGGAGGTGGATTTCCCAAATGATCACAATCCAGGCTCGTCACTTTTATTCCCAATTACTGCTAAAAAAAATAAATCTCTTTATAGGGTGGTTGCTCCCAGTCAAGGGAGGAGATGAAATGTCAGAGGATGGAAAGATTGGAAGGAGAACAGTGGGGACTCTGCTAATTAATGCCTGAAGGGAGAGCAATTCCCTTGGCCTGGCTCTCCCTCAGTCAAGTGCTTTCCAAAAAATATCCCAAATATCTGAGCCCTGCACTCAGGGCAGCTGCAAAACACAAAGGTGTCATTTTGCCATGACTTTTACCAAAAAATAGAATTATTCAAAGATTGTCCTGCCTAAGTTCAGGCTGTTACTACAATAAATGTCTTGTAAAATCACCTGGAAAGGTTTGGAGTTTAAATGCTTGAGATGTTCAGTGGGGTCTTTAAGGTCATCACTGTGAGAATGTTTCCCTTTAAAACAAACAAAAGCCAAATTAGGACATTACACACACCCCAAAAGCAATATTGCCTTGGTGGTGCTGAACACTGTGTTTGATCTTATCCACAAGCTACAATATATTAAATATATTTAATTGGTGAAAAAGGAACATAACACTGGTGCAGGTGCCTCTGTGTTTATGCTTTGTGCCCTCCTGTGCTTCATCCCAGCATCACTGAACTCCTGACTCTGATCTGCTTCTGTACGGCAAATAGGGGAGGTCTGTGCCATTTTCTTATCTGGCTTTATTCAAAGCTAACTAATAATTTCAAGCTAATTAATAATTTGAGTAGTTTGAAATCTGGAGACAGTTTGGAAGGAAATGGAAGTTCAGGATTCCATTTCATCCGTTCATGTTGTCCTAAAAATATTTCCCCACAGCAGCCTTCCCCCAAGATTAAATATGCATTTGAGCCAAGCAAGTGCTATTTCCCACTTCTAGTCAATAGAAAGTTTAATTTAGATGTTCAAACATGATTCAGGGCAGATTGGAGGTGTGGCAGAGTGACTGCAGAGAGAGCAGGGTTGTGTTGTGCTTTCCCAAAAGCAGCTGAGGGAAAGAGCTGGAAATTGCACCTTGGTTTTTCCTTCTCTGCATTCAAATAAAAATCCCCCCCCAAACCACGGTGGCTCCTGTCTGCAGAAGGAAATAATTTCATTATCTGTGTGTGTTAATTACACTGAGCCTGCTGGGGAGGGCTGCAAGGCCCCCCCTTCCATGGGAACAGAATTTCTGCTCCATGGGGAGCCAAGGAACCTTCATCCTCCCTCTGGCATCTCCCAGAGATCCAGGCTGGGATTTATAACCCTGGCATCTCCCAGAGATCCAGGCTGGGATTTATAACCCTGGGAGAAGATGGGAGAATTTTTTTTTTTAGCATTTATCAATTGCAGCAGAGCTGGGGTCCCTGTGGCTCCCCAAAGCAGGGCTGGATGCAAGAGGAACTTTCTTTGCTCCCTTCTTTTCTGTTTGAAGGCTCAGGAGCATCAAAAGAGGCTGGATGTAAGCTTTTTATCGTGGGAACAGTGATGGGAGTGGCCTTGGCTGTTGCTGTGCTCCCTGAGCTGACACAGCTTCAATGCTGCTTCCCTTGGGCTCAGCAGCTCTGGGACACTTCCACCAGCTCCAGTTATCCCTGGAATGTTCCAGGCCAGCTTGGACAGTGGGGCTTGCAGCAGCCTGGGATGCTGGAAGGTGTCCCCGTGGCAGGAGGTGGCCTGGATGGGATTTAAGGGCCCTTCCATCCCAAAGATCCCATGTTTAGTGCAGGATTGGCTCTGGAAATGTGGGAGCAGAGGCAGCAGGGGCTCTCAGAGCAGTTCCAGCCTCCATCAGTGACCATGTCCCAGATCAGGGCATGGATGTTTTTCCCACATCCCTTGGCAGGGAATTGCTGCTGCACCCACAGCCCTGGGGCTGGAAGGCAGAGCCGGGGCTCTTTGTGCCCTGTTTGTACCTGCTCTCCTCCTGGCACAGATGAAAGCTTTTCTCTCCCTTTCCATAGAGCAGGAATGACAATCTGCTGTCGGCTGGGCTGACCCCAGTGCTGGGGAAACGAGAGAAAGGCTGGAAATCCTCCCCCAGAGCTTTTACAGCAAGTGCTGTTTGCTTTCCCCTCCTGCTTGGGGGCATGCAGCAACTGAGTTCTGCTAATTAATGCCTCACTTCTCTTATACTTTTTAATCTAATTGATACAGAAAATGGAGGTGGTTCATCATGAAAAAGCATCAAGTGTTTTGCTGAGCTGCTCCTGACAGTGACTGTTCTGGTGCAGGGCTGGTTCTAATGACAGATCCTTGTTCACTGACACTCCTCCCAGGAGAGGATGCCAGGGGATGGATAATTGGACATTCTGGAACCACCTAGAAACTTTTATATCATTTTATATTGAAAAGATAATGACCATTTCTGTCTTGAAGTGACCTAAAGCCTGTAGGAAGGCAATGTGCCAAAGCACGTGGAAGTTGGGTCCTGTCCGCCTCCTGACAGATATTTGTCAGAGGATTCCATCTCAATTTGGGATGAATTTAAATGTACTCCTAGCTGCATACTAATTCCAGGTACTAGTGCCTGTGACAGCCTGGCTTGCTTGCAGAATGAAAGCAACAGCAGCATTGAATTTCATCAAAAATGGAATTTAAAAATTAAAGATTTTAAAAAGCTGGGATCTGGAGTGGCTCAGGGGACATCACTGCAAGCCCCACTCTCTGTGGGACACGGGACAGTGAGGAATGTCCTGGCTGTCACTGGATTGTATTGCAGTCAGTCTTCCCCTTTCTCCCAGCTGTGTTCCTGTGAGACACAGAATTCCAGGATGAATTCCAGGATGTTTTGGACTGGAAGGGTCCTCACAGGGACACCTTGCACAGCTCCTGCTCCTTCTCCTTGGCTGTGGTGTCAGTTCCTGATCAGGAGTTGTTTCCATTGTTTTCAATCCACTTTCTTGTACCATTAATATTTTTAGCAGCCAAAAGCAGAACGATTTTCTTTTGTCAGTGAGAAGTGGAGGGAAGAAGGAGGTGCTGCAGGCCAGGGGGATGCTGAGGAGATGGGAGTGCAGGAGATCCCAGTGGATCTGCTCCAGATGCTGAGGAGATGGGAGTGCAGGAGATCCCAGTGGATCTGTTCCAGATGCTGAGGAGATGGGAGTGCAGGGGATCCCAGTGGATCTGCTCCAGCTCCCTGGATACTCTGCTTTGCTTTGCCTGCAGAGTTTTGGGCAGGTGCAAGTGGAACCTTGCAGGGGCAGAGGTCTGGAACTGGGTGTTCCTCAGGGTCCCTACACCCCAAGCCCTGCAGCATTCCCTGATCCCAGGGAATGTCCAGGCAGTGCTGGCTGCTCTGGCATTCCCCCAGCCTCCAGGGAATGCTTTCTGTCCCTCCAGGGAATGCTTTCTGTCCCTCCAGAAGGACATTTCCTCAGCAGGGGCTGATTTCTGCAGGCTCTGGGGCAGCTCCCCACATCCCAGCCCAGGCTCTTTGGGCACAGGGAGCCCTTGGATCTCGCTGGAGTTTTGGGAGGGGGCAGCCTGGGCTCCTGCCTGACTCCCATAAATCTGGGAATTCCAGCAGATGGCAAATCTGTCAGGGAGGTTTTCCTCACAGATCCATCACAGTCACAGTGTCCTGTCCTGTACCTCAGAGAGCTGAAAATTCTTGCAGGCAGTTCTTGTATACAAATCCCAATTTTGGCTGTTTCCAGAGCAGTGCAGCTCTGCCAGTCCTGGTGTGGAAGTGTGGCACACCCAGTACTGGTTCCAGCAGGATTTTTTTGTACATTTTTTTTTTATTTATCTCCAGAGTTTTTTTTACTTATACATTTAGCAGGATGTAAATATTTTCTATTTGTGTGTAGTTAAATGTCTTGTAGTGGTGTAAGAAAGCTTTCTCACTCCAGCCAGGGCTTTACTGTTAATTACTGATGGAATTTTCACTCAAATGAGATCCTGTCCCACTTCCAGTGTTGGCTCATTTTTATTCTCTATTTTTCTGTGTAATTGTAATGGATTTTATTTTTTTTAATTCACAAAAAGTCATTTTATACCTGGGGCACTGAAGCTTGATGATATTTACACATTCTAGCTCTTTTTTAAATGGTAACTCCATATACAAAGTTTAATTCTTTTTGTTAGTTTGGAGAGCAGGGAAAGGTTCTTTCCCCAGAGGGTGCTGGGCACTGCCCAGGCTCCCCAGGGAATGGAACATTCCAGAGCTCCAGGAGCCTTTGGACACCATTCCAGGGATGCCCAGGGTGGGGTTGTTGGGGTGTCTGTGCAGGAACAGGAGCTGGGCTGGATGATCCCTGTGGATTCCTTCCAGCTGATGATTTTCCAAGATCCAAACTTCCTCATTTTTTCTCTTCAGTTCTGTCACAGCATAAATGGCACTAAAAGAGAGGAGATAAAGAAATAAATGCAAAGTCAAACCAGAATTATTGTACTGAGAGCACTTTTCCACCTGCCTCACACGACAGGAATATGTATTTGTGATTTATTGCTGTTTTCCATGGAAGGCCACCGTTTTCCTGGGTAGAATTACAACTGAAGCAGCAAGAATCTCATCAGTCACCCAGCCATGTTTCTGTGACATGTACAACTTGCAAGTCAAACACTGAAATCTTTATTTGAGCAGAATTGTCCTTTGTCACAGTGCAAATTGTGTTTGAGTAAGGAGTTAATTGCACAGCTGCTAATTCTAAGGAGGGTAGAAGCTGTCACAGAGGACTGGAATCAGCAGGAATTTGTATTTTGGTGGGTGTTTGGTGCATTTGTAGTGAACACTTTGGGATTCTGCACTTCCAGGTGTGCAGCCCACTCCACCAGGAGTTCATCACAGTGAATTCAAAATTAATGAAAGCCTGAAGAGTGGATAGACTTAGGAACATTCAAATTACAAAGGGGATTTATGGGATTTATTAGTCCTGGACATTAAATACAAACCACAGTGTATGCACATTAAATACAAACCACATTCCCCAGCAGCTTCTCTCCAATGCTGTTGTATTTCCAAGGTCTCTCAACCTGGGAATTGTCCCTGGCTTTTCCTAAGAAGATGCAGCTTTGCACAAAGAGCAGTTTTCCTCCTCTCTGTCATCCCCATGGGGCTTTGTTGGGAGCCTCTGTCCCTGTTGAAGGGAGGGGAGCTGTGCTTCCAACAAATCCAGGACTGGGATTGTTCCTGACACTGCTCCTGCCCCCAGCCATCAGTCACTTACCTCTTCAAATAAAATGATAAGAAATCTGTTTAGCTCTGAGTGGTTGGAGTAAATCAGGGACATGGGTGTGCTGATTGAGAGGCTGGAGGTTTCCCAGACTTCATCTGCAGGATGAATTGGTGAGGATTTATTTGCCCTTTCATTCCTTGACAGCTTTGCTTTCACTCATGGCAGAGGTTAGAACAATCACACAGACTATTGGAAAAGCATTAAGATTAATGATTTTATGTGTAAAGCGTTTCTCCCCGCTCAGAACGTTAAGGAATAAGAAAATGAAGGAGCTCTTGGCTTTGAGATGGGATCTGGAAGGTCCTGCCTCTTCAGAAGAGGAATGGAGGTGATTCCCAGAAGGGCTCAGGGTCTGAAGCAGAGCTGGGAATGCCTGGGCTTTGGGAATTCACAAGGACAAGGCCTCTGGGCTCAGGGCAAGGAACATGCAGCAAAAGGAACTTCTGGCTTAAAAGTGTTGGAGAATATTGGGGATCCTTAGATGAAGAGACCTGAAATATTATTAACCCTTTAATTCCATTTATTCAGTGGCTTCTGCCACCCAGCAGTGATGATTTCCACGCTGACTTCCCTATAGAGATAAGAGAACTTGATATTAAATACTACAGTATCTTGTTTTGCATATGATTTGAATTATTAAATGGCTTTTAAATTATTTGCTGCAGGCAAAACAGTCGAAGTATCTATTTTATCTGTGCTGATTGTTTGAGCTTTGTGCTATTAGGCTCGTGTTTGCTGACTGGATAAATGTGAGGGAAGAATCCAGTACTGACACAAGTCCTGTTTTTTATGCTGGGGTAACTGGAGTGTTTGTGCTGCTGTGGATCTTTAATAGAAACAGGTGCCATCCTTCTTACCTCAGCAGAGGGAGGAAGGGCAGAGCTGTGTGTAGGATTTCTTTGCTCAGAGAATGAGTTTTTATTGTAACTACATTTAAAAAGTAGGCTATGGGCATGAATGGCTTATAGATGATGTTTGGGTTTAGCTTTTTGTTTCTGCTTGGTAGCCAGAGGTCAGAGATTTTGACAGATCAGAAATTTGGCAGGGCTTCATGCCAGGAAAAATAAATAAAGTTTGGTTAGAAATGCAAAAATGGGAGAAATCAACAGGAAAGGGCTAGAAAGAAATAACATCCCCTTGTACATTGTTTGTGCCATCTCTTCTGTTCCATTTTTTTGGCTGCCTTTCTCCTGGTCTCTGTCTCCCAAGGCAGTCTCCTCCATAAACTCAGAGGCAGTTCCAGAAGGCTGTGGGAATGAGCTGGTACCTATAGCAGCAGTGTAGTTCTTCCTGACTTTGGGAAGATAAGGATCAGGGCCCCTGTGTAAGTTCAATTCCTACAATTATGTGGAGGAGAATGAATCACTGGGGAAAGCAAACTAACTGAGAACTCTTTCAAGATGGGATTTTCAAATTGGGCCAAAAGGAAATTAGGTGTCCAGATTCCATTAAAATATAACTGAAGCTGGAGCATAACTCTCCCAGTCTCTTCTGATAAACAGCTCACAAAAAGTTCATTGTGCTTGATAACCTTGAAGGGTTTGTAGCTCCTCTATCAGCATCAGCCTTGACATTCTGTGGAAGCCACAGAATCCACTGGCATCAGTCCCAGGGGATGTTGATGTTTGGGGCTGTGGCTGATGTTTGGGGCTGTGGCTGATGTTTGGGGCTGTGGCTGATGTTTGGGGCTGTGGCTGATGTTTGGGGCTGTGGCTGATGTTTGGGGCTGTGGCTGATGTTTGTGCAGAGGAGGAGTGGGGCAGGAACAGCCAGGGCTCTCTGGGCTGTGCTCTCACACCAAACCTCACCACGAGGCTCTGCAGATCCTCCCCCTGTGCTCTCCCTCCTTCTCTGTGTGCTCTGCTCAGCAGGATTTTGGGCTGTGCTTTGGTCTGCAGGTTGTATGGATCATGAAATGTATGGATCATGGAATGTAGCACTGGGCTTCACTTTCCCCTAAAAACTGGCAGAGGTTTTGCTGAATGTCTGAGTCCAGCCAGGGAGATGGTGGTGTCAGTACCAGATTTATTAATGCCTTTTTTACAAACCCACCTCAAAACAGCCATGGCTTTGTTTCAGGCTTTGTTTCAGCAAAGGAGAGAGATGCAGTAAAACTGATTATTATAGAATCATGGAATGGTTTGGGTTGGGAGGAACCTTAAATCCCATCCATGGCAGGGACACCTCCCACTGTCCCCAATGTCCAGCCTGGCCGTGGGCACTGCCAGAGCAGCTGCAGCTTCTCTGAGAACCCTGATTCTGCTATAATTGACTGTGTGCACATAATTCTGGGGAGATGGATCCAGGTGAGGCACAGTGGGAGCAGAGCTGTACCCACACTGGCTCTTTGGTTTTCCTGTTGTGAAATTGGAGGTGAGTGGATGCAGCTCCCAAGAAATGCACCCTGGGCTCCCACCAGCAAGAGGCACATCAGGAAAACCTTGGTCATGATGGAAAATAGGAATGACAGAATCAGAGAACAGCCCGAGTTGGAAGGGTCCCACAAGGATACTGAAGTCCAACTCAGTGGATATGTAGGGGTGTCTTGGCATCTGTGCTTGAATGGAAAATTCTGGAAAACTGGGGGCCAGAGAAATGAAATTAGGCACCAAACCTCTTCACCTTAACCACTCTATAGCTCTCCCTTCCCTGCAGTGTTTTGGAGTGTTCAGAGAGGAGCACCCTGAGGGATTTATGTGAGGCATGGAGAGAAGCCAGCACTGAGGGATGGGATCCTGGAGTCACCTGGGGCTCCCCAGCACAGGCTGGGACCCTCTGGAAAGCAGCAGCCAAGGATTGTGCATGGATGCAGGAGCATCCAGGAATATCCAATGCCACAGCAAGGACAGGCCTTGGTAGGAAAAACTCCTGTTAAAAAAAAAAAAAAAAACAACAACAAAAAAAAAATTGCTAAGAACTTTTACATCAGTTGTGAGCAGAAAGCTGGAATTGCAGTTTTAAAAGTTTTGTTGTTTTATTTTACATTTAATCACGGCAAATCAGTGACTCCACTGAGGAGGATATGATTTAGATTCCATCCCACTGCTCCCATAATGGGGATAAAAATTATGGTTTCAAGTGATTTTTGAAAAAAAAAAAAAATCCCATGTTGTAAAATTCCACATAAAATGTTTCACAGCTGCTGAGAATTTAAGGATAGTTAATGCTTCCAGATGCACCCAGGAAAAATCTCATTTACCTGATTTTGAACCTGTCACACTACTGAAGCTAATGAGATGTAAGCTCTTAAGTAATTTAGTCACTTTTGAATATTTTAGTTTAATGATCAATTCCAGATTTTCCAAAGTATTTATTTTCACATATTTTAAAAATGTGTTATGATGCTTTTATGATGCTTCAGCATTCCTTTGGTCCACTTGACACAACTCCACAGCAGTACAAATTTAATGGAAAATCTCCCGTATCTCCCTAAAAAGGAAAAATTAATCTTTTGTTGCTTTTATACCAATAGGGAACACAAGAGAGGGCCACAATGTGCTGAGGAATAAGGGAAGGAGGGGCACTGGAGCACAGGAAGGGGTTTGGGAAGGTGGCAGCAGGCATGGTGTGACCCTCCCTGACAGCCAGCAGCAGCCTAGGGCTCCACAGGGAACAGCTGAGGGAGAAATGGGAGCACTGAGGGGAAGGGGAAAAGGCTGCTGGAGCAAGCAGGGAGCAGGGAAGGGAAACACAACCCCAGTCCCTCAGTGGGAGCTCTGCAGGGCTCCTGGCAGTTCTCAGACACAAACCTGGGCAGCAGCTGGGGCTGACTGCAGGTGACAGCTCAGGGGAAATAGGAACCAATCCCTGATGTGACAGCAGGGACAGGTTGGCTGGGCTGGGGCAGTGGAATGACTTTTCCTGCAGGGATACAGTGCCCCTGTTTGAGCGTGGGCTGTGTGTGGCATCTCCAGCTCAGGCACTTTGGCTTTTCCTGGAGAGAAATCCCATGGCAGCACATTCACCCTGCCCTCCAGGCATGGGCTTCTGTGGCTGCATCAGCACAGGGCAGGAGAAGGCAAATTCCAGCTGCAGCAGGAATTCATGGCATTCCTGGTGGTGGTGGAACAGGATCACAGGGCAGCAAACCCACTCCTGGTGCACTGGGTGGGCTGGGAGATGGCTCCTGCTCCAGACCCACATTCCTGTGTGCTTTTCCCACTGTGAGGCTCTGTAGGATGGTGAGATGGACACAGGTGTGCCCAAGGGACTTGTCCTGTTGCCAGAATAGCCCTCACTTGTTTATCCCAGTAATTTCAGGAATTCCATCACAATGGCTTGTCCTCAGTCTTATTTTCAAGGTTGTCAGCACAAAGAAAAAGGAGTTGCCTGATTTGAACTTAAGTTCTTCTTTACCACTGATGTCTCAGATTGTCAGGGGCAATGGGGGAAGTTCCCTTCTCTCTGGATCTCAGATTCCCTGTTCCCAGTTTCACACCTTTATGGAACCCAAAGTGCTGCTCTTTCCACAGCCACCTTTCAGGGAGCAGTCCTGGCCAGGGCTGCAGGACAGGTTGTGTGAAGTGTTGGTGAGTTTGTGCTCTTCATTCCAAGACCATGTCCTGGGCCAGGCTTGGGTTGTGGGTGATAACACTCTCTCAATCCAATAAAACACGGCTTAGGTGAGGAGATGAAAAGTGGGTTTAGCTAAAATACTGCATCCCACACTTGAGTAGGTTATTTACTCTTCAGGGGACTGAAATATTTCACTATTGGGTAACCAAGGGGAAGTAACAGTGCAGTTTATTTGGGTATGAAATATCTGCTCTTCCACAGCCTCTCTGATCTGTTAGCCAAATTAAAGCTAACAGTGCTCTTCCCCTCCTGCCTTCCAAGTGGGCCAGTCTCAATCCCTGATTTCTGAGCAAACTGGGCTGCTTTTTGTCTTCAGTGAAGAGCAGATGCAAATACATTTTGAAGGCAATTAGAGTATTTTTATTTTTGCTCACAATAAACTGCAAGCACAATAAAATTGCTAGCACAAGGTTGAAGGTTATTTACTACGATTATGTGCCACATGTGATTAATCTCTTCCCCACTTGTTATTCTTTTATTAGCGAGATTTTAAATATCTAGGGGATTCTCTACAGAATTCTGCAGGGTCAGATTAAAAGGCTGAAAATACTTAGCACGGGATACTTGTGCAGAATACAGTGCCTTAACAAGGTGCTTCTTGCTGCTCTGGGGTGACCTCCAGGATTCCCAGGAGCAGCAGCTTCCCTGCAATCCTGCAGATCAGCACATCCCCGAGAAGTGTGTGGTTGTTATTAAGCCTTTCCCCCCTTGCAGTCCTCTAACAGCCTCGCTCTAAAAAGATGATAAATGACAGAAAAGAGAGGGAACACAGGGCCTGTTATTCCCCAGTGGAAAGGAACGTGTTAAATGTGGCTTTTCTTCCTGGCTCCCTGCAGGAGAGTGCTGAGCTCGCTGTGGGATGTGGCTCTGTCCTCCTCCATGGCCCTGTGTCCCTGTCACCTTTGTTTTCAGCAGTGGCTGTGCTTCTGCAGCTGCCCAGATGTGCAGAGACAGCCAGGTGAAAACAGATCTGGCCACACACAGGCAGAGCAGCTGCTGAGGGGTCAGCACAAGCGTGCTCAGGAGGCAAACAGAGCCCCAGATAGTTTGGGATCAAGGATGGGAGGGAGGGAAGAGCAGGATGGATGTTTTGGAGGGCAGCCCCGTGCACAGGTCACTGAGGAGCCAACACCTTGGACCCAAAGTGATGTGTTCTTGCATCAGTTTGGGAGAGTCAGGTAGGGCTGTGTGCTCCTGGGAAAATGCTGCAGGAAACTGAGGAGATGATGGAAAAGGGGCCTTGCTTTGCACCTTCTGACACCTGCTCAATGAATTATTTTCCAAAGACAATTTTATGATGTCATGCAAGCTGGAAGCCAACATTCTGTGGCCAATCTTGTCCTCAGTGTCCTTCTTTCTGGATAAAGTAGTGAATCTTTGCTGCAGAAGAGATCTTGGTTTAATTCATTGTGCCTGCAGCTTTAAGGTTAGAATAGAATATAGACATAGATGATCATTATTGCTCTGAAGCTCTCCTGGAGAGGGCAACATGAGGAAATGTCCCATTAACATTAAAAACAAATCCAGGAGAAGGTGATGAAGAAATGCTTTCACCATGTTCCTTCTCCATGATCAAAAGACACTTGCCTAACCCCAAAATCTAATTGTCACATGATTAAAAATGTATGAGATCTCCTGAACATGGGAAAGATTGTGTGTAGCAGCACAAATACTTGACTGAAATACATAATTAATACCTTCTCTCAGCCTCATGTGGAAACACAAGACCAACAGGGCAGCTTGTCCAAGGGTTGGACTCAAGTGTTTGTACCAAGGCAGCTGATGAGTGAAACAATGCTGGGAACTTTTCCCTTTTAGACAAGAAAAAAATAGTTTGAAGCTCTACCTGTAAATTTTGAGGGGTCTGGGATATATCTGAGAAGCCAATGACCTAAAAAACTTCACACAGCCTCGGGCACATTTGTTATTTGAACAATTAACTTTTACTTGTTTGGTATGTAAAAAATTGCACGTTGGAAGTGGTCAGTGTAGGAAATGCTGTGCTTGCTGCTGAGGGGTGTGATGTGTTCACCAGAGCCCACCCTGCTCATGACTGGTGTGCAGAACTTCCAGGGATTCAGAAAAGACAAGGGACAACGCTTCCATAGGTTCAACTGTAAATGATGCCTTTATATTGTACCCAGTGCACACAGAACACTGCTGCTCTCTTTTGCCACAGTAATTCAGGGAAATACTCAGAATAAGGATTGATTTTAAGCCTGTAAAAAATACAGTTCAGTATTGGACCAAACGTAATTGTCTTGGTAGTTTTACTCTTAATTTCTGCTTTTGGAGGAAAGTTAATCCAAATAATTTTTTTTCAAGTATATTCCAAGATTCAACTGGTTTATTTCAGTTTGGTAGCACTGAGTTGTTTTTGTCCTAACTGATGGTAATGACAGCTAAATGTCAGCTTCATTTCTGTCTTAGCTCAGAATATAAACAGAAAAGTATACAAAAAGGAAAATGTCCCGTTACACACTCTGTGAATTTTTGTTGCTGTGTACCCTATGCCAAACAGTTTTGATTCTGCATGTGACTCTCAGTCCAAAAGCCATGCTGAGACATTTTTCTCAATAAATTATTTTCCATATTTTGCCTCTATTGCAGAGAAAACACTGCTATTAACATAAATGCATAAAAAAACCTGAACCTGGAACTTCATTTCATCAAGAAACACCCCCCCCCCCCCCGCCNNTCCACAAACAACCCCCCCCCCCCCCCCGATATTTTTATATAACATTTTGGATATATTTTATGTCAAAACATGATCACCAGTCAAACTAGTGACATCTAAACCCAATACATTATTGTGACTTCTAAAATTAAAAAAAAAAATCAGAACAAAACTAAATTTATTGTAGCTCTGCCTTCATTAAACACCGTGTGTTGGTGATTTAAACACAACAAAACTCTAGTAATTCTTCAAAAGTGTCTACTAAATAGAATAAAAAGAATGAGAGAACAATTAACATTTAGTCGGTTACATTAAAAAATTGGATGTACGTACTCCTATTGCCTGTTAGCTTTACCTAAGCCTTCAACTACTACAAAAATAATAATAATAATAATAATAAAAAAAGGAAAACTCATCGTTGAAAGTCAAAAACATTCAAATCAGTTGATACAACATTACAGTACAGTCAACTAACATCATTCAGGGTCTCCTTTTTCTCAGGGCAGAGTCCTCAGACCAGGGTCACAATCCTAGTTCACTGCAGGTCCAAAACTGAGGGGATTTTATCTCGGAGCGATCCTGCCCCGCGACGGCTTCGGGAGAGCTCACCCAGCTCTCCTTCTTGTCATTCAGCACTGGAGTTAGGACAGTGGTAAGCTTAGCATAATAACTAAAAAAAAAAAGAAAGAAAGAAGGGGGTAAAAAAAAGGATAAACCGAGAAGTGGAAGCTAGGTGAAGCTGCCATTTGTGTCAAACCCATTGCGATACGCTATACTAAAAAATCCTGAAATATCCACCCGTCCTCGCCGCTCTGCCACGGGCTAGCAAAGTCAAAAATACAAAAGTCTTCAACTCGTCGTTTTTGCAGAATAAAGCAAAAAAGTCTTTGTGCTCCTTACTACCAGAAGCAAAATATCCTCTGAGTTACCACATGTAATAGCTTCTGGATGTGTCGACTTGGGTCGGCTTGGTCTCTGCAGAGCCATCCTTGTCTTTTTCACTGTCACCTTCCCAGAGATTAATAAGAGGAGGGTAGAGCTCGTTCAGGGGGATTGAAGAGGTCTTTTGCATATATTTTTTCAAGGAGTGGTGGTAGTTTTTCCTCTTAAACCTTTTTGCAATATAAACTGAGACGGAGGCGAGGCTGATGACAGCGAACATGGATCCCATCACCGCTGCCAGGGCCGTGCTGGTCTCCTGGTCAGAGATATCCAGGGCAAAAGCCGCGTTTTTGGTCGTGACGTTGACGCAGGATCTCTGTGTTTGCTGGTGGATGTTGGACACTGTCAGGCACACTTCGTAATCCGTAGAGGGCTGTAAATGCGTGAGGTTGTACTCGTGGACGTCCACCGGCACCCTGGCGGTGTAGGTGATGTGAGGGTTGTCGATCTTCATCGTGGCCGACGACCATTTCAGATTGGATGTCATGACGTTGGAGTTGACTTTCCAAGAGACCAGGATGGAGTGGGATTCGGCTTGTTTAACGTAGATCTTCAGCACCTGGGTGCCATCCAGGAGCGTGCCGTTCACCCGGATGGTGGCCACCCTCGTGTCAGCCCCTTCTATGTTCTGAGCCACACAGGTGTATCTCCCGGAGTCCTCCACCTGGATGTTGGAGATCTCCAAGGTGCCCTCGCTGCTCAGCTTGTATTTGTCAGAGAGGCTTTCCACGGTGACTTTATTGCCCAGAGGAGTGACCCAGTAGATTTCTGGCTCAGGTTCTGCCATGGCCCGGCAATCTAAAAACACCGTCATGCCGATGTCCAGGTTTAGGTGATTGGGAAAGGTCTCGTGAGAGATCATTGGAAGACACTGCTCGTTGGAATCCTGTATCAGCACTTCCTTCACCTGCTGTCCCCGGTACTCCGGAGGCATGGCGCAGAACATGGACAGAGGCTCCATGAAGCGGATGTTGGTTTTGTTGGAGTTGATCCAGTGGATGACGCAGTCGCACCTGAGCGGGTTGCTGTGGATGCTGATCTCGCGCAGGTTTGGGAGGGACTCCACTGTCTTTTGGTAGACTGCATTCAAGGCATTGTTGTTGAGCATCAGGCTCTCCAGGGCGGGGACGTTGCGGAATGCCAGGCGATGGATGTAAGACAGCTTTGGGTTGTTGGTGGCCTCCAGCTTTGTGAGCTCGGGCAGGTTGTCCAGAGCGTACCTATCCACAGACACCAGCTCCCCCATGTTGTTGATCCCCAGCTCTTTCAATCTGAGCATGTTTTTAAAATCCCCTTCTTGGATTTTATGGATTGGGTTTTTGTTGAGATCCAGGAATTTTAAATTGGGAACTTTCTCGAGTGCAAGCTGAGGAACTTTTACCAATTTGTTGTCGTAAAAAGAAAGACTTTCGAGACTATCCAAGCCTACCAAGGCATTGCCAGGAATGTCTGTGAGGTACATACCTGCCAAAACTAGACTCCTTAAGTTTGAGAGTGGTTTGAAATTCATATCAAGTATTCCAATCACTGGGTTTTCTCCAATCATGAGAATCTCTAAGTTGGGAGTAGAATCAAACCAACGGCTGTCAATAACCTTTAATTTGTTGGAGTTGAGGTGTAACCTCAGAAGGTTTTTTAGGCCAGAGAACGCATTTGCAGAAATGCTGCTGATCTGGTTGTGATTTATGTAGAGCTCCTGCAGATTGCAGAGGTCTTGCAGGCAGTAGTCAGTCATCTCCGTGATCTGGTTCTCCTCCAGGTGCAAAGTCGTAAGCTGGGTGAGATTGGAGAGCCCCACGTCTCTGATGCTCGTGAAGTTGTTTTGTGAAAAATCCAATTCTGTTAAGTTAAAGAGCTGCTGGAGCTCGTCTGTGGTCTTTGCAATGTTGTTACTTTGCAACAGAAGGACTTGGGTGTCGCTGGAGAGGTTGCTGGGGATTTTTGTTAACCGGAGGTCGTTGCAGTCAACTGTGGTGGCTTCCCTGTACGTTGACTGTGGTGTAAACCAGGGCCTGATTTCACAGACACAAAGCTGTGGACATTCGTTGCTCTGTATGGAAGACTCAGTTAATGAATTCATTAGCAATTCTAGCACCAAGTGGCACACAGTTAAGACAACTCTAACTTTTGCCATGCTGGCCAGTGAGGGGGTTCAGCTCCCCGGCCCCCTAAAATCCCCACGGAGGAAGAGGGTGATCCCCTAGCAGGCAGAAAATGTAAAGCTTGATGTTTAAGGTGAAAGGCTTGGACATCCAGAAAGGTGAAAGATGATTTTCTGAGTTTAGTGATGCTCTGAAGACTCTCAGCTGCTCCTCAGTGTTTTAGAATCTTCTGCAAATCGGTGCCTGAAGGTGGTCCTGAAAGCAGATTAGGGTATATGTTATGCTCTGCTCATATATAATTCATCTATTGTTTAATTCCTTCAATCTTTGAAAGAAAATATCTAAAAGCATTCATTATTTTAACAGTAATCTCTTACAACAATCCCAGTCTGGCGTAGGTGAACGATGTAGGGTTTGGAACTCTCTCCTTCTTGGGGTTTACATGAGAAGTCTCTCTGAGTGAATTATCTAAAAACTTTAAAACTTTGGGAAGGATACCTTTCAGTTTTACCCAGCAGGAGTTGTTTGAATGGCTGGGGAATGCTGAGGGTGAGCACAGCAGGTCTCAGACAACAGCATCAACACCCAATCCCTGTCCCCAAGGCTGGGATTTCAGGCGTGGGGAATTAAGGCTCAGGAAGCTGCTGGTTTAGAAGTTTGAAGCTAAACGCTTATGAACTTTGCCAAAATTTATCCCAGTTAATCAAATCAGTTCCAGATAACAGCTTAGATTTAATCCAGCTCAGCACCAAACAATAACAGTAAATTTGATTAAATGAATGTAGTGCCCTTATTTCAGCTGTTTGTACTGCATTGTGAGCATATGAACTGTTCACCACAATTCCAAATCGCTGTGTAAGCCCCACTTTTGTGTCTGCTTAGCCTGGAGTTGTTCATGCAAGAGTGCATTTAAATTAACCCAGCTGTGTCCAGGCACCTCAGAACATCTGGTGTGTCGTGAGGCTTTGAACACATATTCCAGGAAAATCTCACAGTAAAATCTTTCTCCTCCTCCCTTCATCAGAAAATCGCTCCGGTGAGTGCAGTTGAGACTTTCTCAAACAAAAGGTTTGGGGGTTTATGTAAGTAAAATAATCAGGTTGTGCTGTGTGGATTCCCCATCCCTGGAAATGTCCAAGGCAGGGCTGGATGGGGCTTGGAGCAACCTGGGATAATGGAAGGTGGCAGGGGGTGGAACTGGATGGGCTTTAAGGTCCCTCCCAGCCCAAACCATTCTGTGACTCTGCGATATCTGAGAGAACTCAGTGATGAAATTGCATCTCTTTCCATCAGAACGTAGCAAAGCTTCAACCAAGTCACAGCCCACAAAAGATGGTACTGTATAAAATAATAAAACTAAATACAGCTTCTAAAATAGGTTTTAAATACTCCTCTGGATAGTGGTGCCAGGAATCCCATTTGTACAACACTTTCTCTAAATATGATCATATGAAATAATGAAATTATTGTATTTTAGGTTATGGTGTGGTGCTGTAGGTAGAACACACCCAATAGCATTTTTATTATTTATTTTTCTATTGTTATTGTGTGGTTGTGCTTTGGAGGAAAGGGACCAGAACACATTTGACCCTGTTGAGTCAGATTTTCTGTCTGGTAGCTGAGACTTGAATGAGCTGAGCAGACTCTGCTGGAGCGGGGAAAACCAACCGTAGAACCAAAACTCCTTCCCAAATAACTTCCAACTGATGGAAGAATTGACTAAAACTGTGTTAAAAAACAAATCCTAACAGCCCTGTAATAGTGGGGAACATGTTAGCATGGTGTGATGAGGAGGCTGGCATAGCCTGAGCTGGGCTGACTCTGATGGATGCTTCCCTCCACGGCAACACATTTGTAGCAGACCCAAACCAGCCAATTCCAGGGAAATTGATGGCATCTGAAGTTTAATTGATTTAATTGCAGATTTTCAAATGGCAGCATTGTGCAGTGAATAATGCAGGTGCTTTCCCCCAGGCAGGCCCAGGAGGAGCCCTGAGCTCCTGTGCCCTGTCCCCTGACACAGGGACATGTCCAGCTCCAGCCCAGGAGCACCAAAGAGGGAGCATTGCTCCCAACACTCCTGCCTGTGGAATTGCTCCTGCAGCTTCCCAGTGGATGAAGAGAAGAAGGGACTTGGAGCCTTATGAGGGCCCTAATGATGTTTTACTACTGCCTTAGCCCTGATGTAGCTGTATGAATCATGTAATGCTTTAAAAACCAAACTGCCTGAAAAAGACTTCAAAGGTTCTTTTAAAATATGTAGGAGCATGTCTAGATGTTGCAAAAAAAAAAAAAATCAAATTCAGTCTTTCTTTGTTGAATATTTATATCCTCTTGCACGTTACAGTTATTGTCCATCCTTGCTAAGGAGGCATTTGTGGGTTTATTGACCAGACTTTGGGTTTATGGTCACTGTAAATATATGATTTTACAAGTTCCTAGTGGCTCGTTCTCCTCCGTAGCTATTTTCTACTGCGAATGGATTTAATTTCCTTTAACTGCAAATGTTCTTTAGAAACAACGTGCACATTGCTTTCCTCGGTCTCTCCCAGCCCAGGGCAGCTTGGATGAAGCTGGCAATGACACTCCAGGGCAGTCAGAGCGAGTTCTGAGCAGCCCCACGTGCCCCAGATCGGCGCTGTGCTGCTGAGTGGCAGCCCAGGGACCACAGCAGGAGGGACAGCCCAAGCCATGGCCTTTGGTTTTAGCCTCTTGTGCTGTGTAAAACCCATCCACAGCCCTCATCAAAGCTACAGAGGCAGGGAGCAGCCACCAAAAGCCACCCCTCTGCCTCTCAGCTTTCCAGTTTTTCCAAGACTGATCCCAGACATCTCTGCAGCGTTTGGTGCTGCAGACACTGAGGGTGTGAAGAAGGAAAGCTTTTAGCATTCCCTGCTTTCCCTCTCATTTGTTAGATTCATATTTTCTGCTGTTCCAACCCACAACAGCAGTTGTAACAGCTGGTAACTTGATATCAGCAGAAATAATAGCTAATTTTATGTGAGAGATATGGAGGGAATTATTTTACTCTGAGCTAATTAAATGCATTTTCCATGGCACTGCTCAGTACCCAGTGCAGTAAGAAGCCACATTTCTGTCACCAGGAAATCCACAGCAGCTGCCCAGGGTGTTGGCTTGCTCCTGTTCCCTGAGGGCAGAAACTGGAGCATCATTCCTATCTCCCACCCTGGAAATGCCACAGGGAGCTCTAACTCTTCCCTTTCCACTTAAGTTCTGAAAAATGGTAAATACTGAGAAATTATTTGGGTGAAATAATGAGGGTGGTTTGGTTATGGAGCGGAAGATCCTTCATTTGAGTTTTCCTTGGAAAGAGGGGTGGGTGGGAAGAGGTGTGCCCTGGCCTCACTGGTGGCTCTTGAAGAGCTTGGTTGGTTGGGTGACTTGGAAGAAAAAATACATTTAAGCTTCCAGTGCAGGAAGAGGAGAATCTGAAGGGACAAGCATGAAATAAGCTGCTCATTAAAAGTGTTCACAGTTAACCTGCCAACTAAAAAGAAGAGATATGAAAACATTTTTGCTTGGTAATAGGAAAACAAAGCGTTGTCACTTCCCTGACAACTGTATTAATGGTCACTATTAAAATTTGCTGAAAAGAGCAACAATCTTGTTTGCACACGGGTATCTGGATGCATTTTGGAGCAGTGATGCTGCCACAGCACGTCCTCCCTCTGCACAGTTACCTGGTGCATCCTGGCAGGATTTATTTCCTATTGCAGTAGCACCAGCCCAGGTTTTGGTTGGCAGCCACCCCTGCACTGAGTGTGCCCAGGTAAAAGTTGGAGGGATCAGATACACGAAGAGATTTCCTCAGGCTAAGACAAGCAATTTATTCTGCAGTTGCTGTGAGCCAGGAACACAGGCTGATCTCCCTGCAGGAACACCTCCCCAGGTTGGAGCTGTGTGTTGGGAAATTGGCTGTTGTGCTAATGCTCTGCTAATGGCTCGTGCAGCTCCTGCATCCCCGGCTCCATCCCGTGGGAAAAGCCTTGCCATCCCTCAGGAAAAGCTGTCCTGGCTGCTGCAGCCCGGGGCACAGGGGGATGAGGGCAGGAGGGGCAGCTCCAGCCCTGCCCAGGGACCTGGAGCAGGGTTAGTGCCAGCTGGGAGAGCTGGGGGGCTTCAGTGGGACTGGAGCAGGGAATTCAGGCTGGGATCAGCACAGATCCAGGCTCTGCTGTGTCCCTCAGCAGTGGGACAAGAGGAATGGGCAGGAACTGATGCCCAGGAGGTTCCAGCTGTGCAGTGCCCAGCCCTGAACTGTGCAGAGAGGGGCAGGAATCTCCTCCCTGGGGATATTCCAGACCTATCTGGGGACACTCCTGAGCTCTGGGATGGCCCTGCTGGAGCAGGGAGGTGGCACCAGGTGTGGTCCCTTCCAGCCTGAGCCATTCTGTGACTCTGGAAGAGCCTGTTTGGGAGAGGGGACACTGGAGGGGGATGCTGGAAGCCCCCCTGGAGCTGAGGTGCCCACAGGGAGCTCAGGCTGGGATCACTGCAGGCTGCTCCAGGCAGCTTTAAGGAAAGGCTTTGGGGTGTGTGTGTTGGAGGTAAAACCTGCCCTGCTCTGCTCTGACCTTGGCAGTTCTGCATCCCCATTTTCCATGGATAAAACTGGGATTGGTGCAGGCTCAGGTGAGCCAGCATCTCTGGCTGGGCTTTAGGAGGGAGCACCCTCTAAATCACAGCAGTAACTCAACATTAAACCCAGCCTAAAACCAGGTTACCAAAGTCAGGCTTGCTCCAGTCAAGAGCATCAGTGACCTTGCTCATCCTAGAGAAAGACTTGGAGTTTAATAACCAGGACATTTCCAGCCAGCTCACAGAATGGGCTCCTTTCCCAGGAATTAAATTTACAAGTGCAATCCTGTGTATTTAGAAAAATATTGAGGAATCATGCTTGATAATAAGCCTTTTATAGTGAGGTTTTTTAAAGTCTCCAGTGTCATCAGGAAATAAGCTATTTACAGGTCTGAATTGTGGAAAATACAGAAAAATCAAGCTGAAAATGATGACAGTTGAAAGACCTTGAAAAAAATCTGAACGTGGGAGCTGGGTATTAAAAGGAAATACAGAAACAAGGGCCTGTAGGACATGTAATAATGGTATAAAGCCTCAAAACACATCCTCAGGGATTTATAATATTTAAGGTTTGGGGTTTTTTTTCCCCTGCAAATCAAGCCTACTTTTCCCTCTCATCTGTACATACATTCCATCAAAATAAAGTCTGTGCTTAATTTTGGGGGAAGCTCTGGTGAGAAGGCGATTTGCTGTGGCTCCAGACAACCTTAGCATGCTTTATCTGTGTTCTTTTGAAAAATACTACTCTTATCTGCACCAAAGAACTGCAGAGAGCATCCTATTCATAACGTCTGCTCCTCAGAAACAGCATATTACAGCTTGGAAATTTGTAATTTATTTGGGCTTATTCTTAAGACTCGCATCTGATACAGTATTTTTTCATTAAAATATTGAAGTAAATTTGCAGGAGAGGGAGAAATGGTTTTCATTCATAGACTGCTCTGGAGTACAAGAGGCTGGATCCCTGCAGGGAGCAGCCACTGGGTATTGATGGCCCATCAAAAAATCCACCATAGAATTGCAACCCAGCTTCTGGCACCTGATGGAAAATCTCACACAGATCACCATTAACCAGTCCTATTAGAAACATCAGGAATAATATGGGCCTGCCAAACAGTGGGCTGTCAAATTATAGAGGCTGTTTGCTTTAGGAGAGGGAAAAAAACCTCATAAACCACTTCATAGCCTTGAAACCTGCAGGGTGAGATGTGTTTGTGCAGCAGGAATGTTCTTTTGTTAGAACACAAATTATTGCCAGCTTTCTTACTACGTTTCTCTTCGTGAATGAGTTTCATTTTGGGACAATGTGGGCTGTTCTGGGGTCCAGGACTTGTTTTCATGTCCTGCTACAAGGGTTCAGTGTGAAGGCACAGCTTTGATTCCATGTGATGGAGAGGAATCCCATCTGTGACCACTGCTACTTGGTTAGATCAGCATTTCTGAGTTACCCCATTCCATTTCTGAGAGTCACCCCATTCCATTTCTGAGTCACCCCATTCCATTTCTGAGTTATCCCATTCCATTTCTGACTTACCCCATTCCATTTCTGAGTTACCCCATTCCATTTCTGAGTTACCCCATTCCATTTCTGACTTACCCCATTCCATTTCTGAGTCACCCCATTCCATTTCTGAGTCACCCCATTCCATTTCTGAGTTACCCCATTCCATTTCTGAGTTACCCCATTCCATTTCTGAGCTACCCCATTCCATTTCTGAGTTACCCCATTCCATTTCTGAGTTACCCCATTCCATTTCTGAGTTACCCCATTCCATTTCTGAGTCACCCCATTCCATTTCTGAGTCACCCCATTCCACTGCCAGGCTGGGATGTGCTTTCCTTTCCCCCCCATGTGCCCTAACCCATCCCCAGCCCTCTCTCTATTTTAAATGCAAGGGAAAATTGAAACCTACTTGGTTTTAGTACAGTATCTAAGTTTTCCAGAGCATAACTCATTTGGGAAGACCTCTTCCAACATTTTTTTGCATGTCATGTATCTGCTGGCTGATGAACCAAAGGTAGAGAAATTCTGCTTTGGGTTTTTCCATATTTAAAGAGTAGAAATGGATTGAGTCATGGCATATTTGAGATCTCAGAACCATGAGGAAGGATCTGAGCACCTTGTAACCCATGGGGGCACCTCCCTCCAGAGATTTCATATAGAGCAGCTCAGAAAGCCTTGCTTCTTATTATCTATCAAAACCAGCACAATTTAAAAAAATATATGCTTAAAAAAAATGAGGACAAAGGGCATGAAGAGATTGGGTTGGATTTTTGAGTAGAATTCCCTTTTAGGTTTGTTTTTTTTGACCACTCTGAGAGCCAAGGAGCTTGGCCAGTGGAAGCAAAGTGTTCACAGTAACAAAAGAAGGGGCACACAAGGAATATCTATAACCAGGAGAAAACAGGGATGCCAGAAGTCCAGAGGATTTTCCTGAAGCCACAGAAAATCCTTCTCCTCCCTTTTTGCTGACTGGCTTCTGGCAGTGTGATTATTTTGCTTCCTACACAGTTCTAGATCAAACTCCAGTTCTGTGAGTCACTCAGGATCCCCCACAGTTGGGAAAGACCCCGGTGTGTACGTGGTTGTTACTACCACAGAGGATGCCAAAAAAACCCTGGGCTGTGGAAATGGTGCCTGATAAATCCCAAGCAGAATGAGTCAGGAGTTCTGGGGGTATTTATAAATCAACACAATGGTGCTGGCTGTAGGGAATGCATAAGGCTTGTTATTAAAAATTATATGTGCATGGAGCTTCAATTGCTTATCTTCAATCAAGAAAAAAAAAAAAAAGTTCTTTTTCTGGTCCTTGTTACACTCTGTTTTGATAGTTCTGTTTCCTGTGGCTGTAATGTGTGGTAGCTTTTCAATTATTAGTGATTAAGTATTAAACTGTATTTTACTATTAGCCAAGATCTATATCTACATAGTTTGTACATGTAATGTGCTGACACAGACTGCAGCCCTTAGAATAAAACAGACTTTTATTGATTTTTTTTTCCCTGAGTTTTATGCTTACAAAATCCAATTCTCTGTTTCTGAGCTATATGTATTTAAATGTTAATAGACCCATATATTGAGTTGGCTGATATGGGAAGATCTGATAGGAAAGACTGTGAGCATACCACTAACAAAATAAATGGATTTAGCATGGGAGGTGCTGAGATCTAATAGAAAGGCTGTTAGCACCAAGACAAAGATCTGGAACTCAACCAAGCCAAGATAGAACTAATTCCATTAAGTGGCCACAGATTTGAGTTTGGAACTGCTCTGAACCAAGGCTTTACTCTGACCTGAGAAAAAGGCTCTTTTCTCTCCACTTCTGCTGCTGCATCCCATGGCACTGCCCCTCTCTGAGGGTTCCTGCACTTCTGCTGTGTGAAATCAGTGTTCATCACCAGTTTCCTTCCAAAATCATTTAGGCAGCATTGCCACTTGATCAGGGCAGGAAAGCTCAGTCAGACTGGGAGTGGTGGAAAGCTGGATTTAAAAGCATTTCTCCTGATCTCAGGTATCACCTGAGTTCTGATGCTCTGTCCTGTGCAGAGAGCAGTCTTGTTTTGAGATGTTCAGGAGATTAAGAAAGAGAGAAAATACATCCTGTGGGATGTATTGTGTGTTTGAGAACAGGCCCTTAAACTGTTCCTTGAGCTTTAGTCCCCAGGCTGGTCATGGCCACATCCCAGGTTTCCCATGGATGGCTTCTTCCATCAGTGCTTGCAAAACACAGAGGTACAAAAACTGCTGCCTATTGCACAAAGGAAGCTTTTTCCTCTCAAAATTTTCAGTTACTGATGCTTTATAGATAAGATCTTTACCTAATTACAGTGATTCATTAGGGCACAGTAATGCTTTATTTGTATAAATCAGACTTGTTGCACTTA
The DNA here is from genome assembly GCA_013389925.1 of Aegithalos caudatus. NCBI lineage: Eukaryota > Metazoa > Chordata > Aves > Passeriformes > Aegithalidae > Aegithalos > Aegithalos caudatus. The sequence continues at coordinate 387,856 of WEIU01007574.1, forward strand.
AAGGGGGCAGAAAGAGAAAGGAAAACAGATTTGTGAATGAACTTAGTAAAAAAACACTGACCTGGTTTTACTCAGTGCCTTTTACTACAATGAACCCATTTTTAAGACCTGTTTTCAAGCAGCAATTACAAAACTTCATTTTTGCAACTGCTTGTTCACCTATGGCAAAGATAAGTTATCTTTCAAAGCATTTAAAAGTCATTGGTGGCTCTCTGGAACTATCAATATTTACTCTATTTCTGTTAGAATGATGGATCATTTGTAATTTAGAAATTTAACAAGGCCAATCAGTAGCTCATCTGCATCACAGTAATTGTATGCAGCACATTAGGAAGGTATGAATTTATTAGATAGTTTTGGACTTGCTTAATCAAATAAATGATATGATGCATGAAATAACAGAAAATGAAGGATTCATTATATAAATGATAAACATTTTCAAATTACGAAAAGACAATCCAAGCTTTGATTGATATTTCATTAAAACAAGGTAGAATGTTATTCTACCAAACTTTGGACAAGCTCAGGGATTTTCTGGGAATAACTCTGAGGTGTTTTGTAGAAGTTCCTCAGGATGTGATCTATTAGTTTAGAGGAGGGACCCAGGGAACATCTATGAATTTAAACAGCCACATGGCTTCTCCAGACCATTTATTTAAACAGGATAAAACAAGGAGCAGTGACCTCAGGTGAAATTCTCCAGGGGCAGGGCTGGAACTCTGGCATTGCCACAGCTGGAGCTTCTTTCTCCAGCCTGGAGAAGCGTTTGCTGAGGATGGAGGAAGCTGGATTTGGTCTCAGCCTCGCCCTGTGAGGTGTGTGGTGCAGAAATGTGTGTGTGGAGGCAGAGCTCAGGGATTCTGGCAGGAGCAGGGTCCCTGCCCCTTCCCCCTGTGCTGCTCCTCCACCCCTCACTGCCTCTGACACCAGCTGCTGTCACCAGCACCCCTTTGGTGATGCTGTTTTACACCACAAGGACACAAGGCTAAAAAAATGACTCTTTTATTTAGGGATGCATCTCCCTTCTGTACTATTTTACACAGATCAGTTTGATTGGTGAAACAAAGGCAAAACCTCTTCACTCACACTGGTGACACCAGAGGGACATCAAGGAGAAATCCCTCCTGTGAGAAGGAATGAATGGCAAAGGCACAGTTACAAAAACATTCCTGCTGTTTACAGAACTTTGCCTGGGAAAGGAATTTCAGAAAACCAAAACAGCTCAGGCAGGGAACCAGGGTTACAGGTTTGGGGTGAAGCCAGTGACTGCCAGCTGATCCCAGGGCTGGGATGTGCACCCCCAGGAGTCCCCAGGGAACTGGGCTGTACTGGGACACACTGGGGAACACCCATGGGTGCCTCTGGAGTGTGGAGGGACCCCAACACCTGCCCCAGCTCTGCTCCCTCCCAGAGCCTCCCACTGGAGCAGGGTGGGGGCTCACACCCAGCATCCAGCCAGGAAAACCCTGCCAGGTACCTCCAGGAGGGCTTGGCTTCCAAAAAGCCCTCGGTTCTCCTGCTCTAATCCAAGCTGACAGGTGCCCAAATTGCTGGAATGGCCAGAGTTAGTTAAATTAAATACCTGGAAATGAGATGCTGACTGACAGCACTGGAAATTTCTAACTAAAAAAGCCCCAAGTGAAGTTTGCCTCTGTGTTCCACTGCTTTGGGTTGGGAATTGTTCAGGGAAAATACTGCCCTGTGTGACCACTGAGGACTAAAGGGCAGCACCTCAGGAGGGAAAATCATGTAGTGAGGCTGCTGTACCAAATAAAATAAAGGAAAGAGCTCTTTCTCCATGGCACTTTTATAACTTCAGTGCATTCTCACTACAGCACCCTGTTAAATATTTCAGGCCAGTTACTTCAACTTGCTTTGCCTTGTTGTTCTGTTAGTTAAAAAGGGAAGAAAAAGGCAATACTGCACTGCAAATACTCGATCTTTAGGAACCGTGCTCCAGGCAAAAACCAGGTCCTGTTCTTTTAATAATTCAGCCAGATGGAACATCAGGGAAACACTTGGAACACCAAATTAAGGTCTTATGAAACAGAAGGTGAAGTTATAAAAATGTTTTGCAGGAGAAGTTAAGAGCAGAGACTAATTCTTGTCTCACTGATACCACAGACTTGTCCTGCCTTCACCAGGGGAGAATTAGGCCAATCCAAAATAGGCCAATCCAGTATTTTTTTCTTCTGTGCCATACACAGAAAAAGCAGAGACGACATCTAAGGAGCAAAACAAAATTTGAATAAAGTCACAGGGTTTGAAGCAGCACAGAATGAGAGAGTGGGGTTCACAAGAACTTTCAGCTGGGGAGCTCTCAGCCCTCCATGGAGGCGTGTTCAGCTCTGACCTCATGGAGCCCATTTAATGAAGGGCTTAATTACTCAGCTGCAGGGAAAGAACAAGGCTGGCAAAGGCTTTGGGTAACTCAGGCACATCTGTACTGACTGTTTCTTATCAAAGTGGTCCTGTGAGTTCCCTGTGCAAAACTTAGGCCCTCCAAATCTTAGAGAAACACCATGATTTAATAATTAAGTGCAAACCCACAAAACCAGCTCCTAAGCCAGCGCTGTTGATTATTTTTTGCTCTTGCCCATCTTTCTTCCCACGTGTTAATTGCAGAGACAAAACAGAGTATGGGAATATTTGTAGTGGGTTTCCTTGGGTTTCTCTTCTGGCATGGGGCTCTGGCTGCTTCCCACCTCCCCACTCTCCCAGCAGCCCCCCAGGCACTGCCAACCTTCCTAACACAGTCAGCAGAAAAACCATCCCAGCTCCAAAGTCCCCTTTTGTGTAGAACTCACAAATTATTTCTGGGAAAGATGTGTTTAAGGCCTGACCCTGTTAATGACTGAACTGCTCTGGAGCACAGCCTGGGATCCTCAGTTCCTGGGAGCATCCTGGGTCTCCAGGCTGGCAGTTCCAGCTGGAAGGGGATGCAGGGATCAGCCGTGGTGAGGCTGAAGTGCAGGCTCCCTGTCCAGGAGCCTTATACAAACAGACAGGAGGAGGGCTGGATTTATGTGCTTCCAAAAAAACTTTACATAGATTTTCTTCAGTTCTGTGTCTACAAAATGTCTGCCAGGAAAAAAAAAAAATCTGGAGCTTGGCAGGATGAAGGCTCACACGTGTATTGTTCGTGTAGCTATGGTAACCTACAAATGCCACCAGTGTTTCCATTTCATACACAAATGAGGGGACAGCTGTGGGGACCACATGTCTGCCAAGGGAATAATACATGTGAACTAGGATGGCTTGGTCAGAAAATTACAACTCATCTATATTAATCAGGGCTTCAAAGAACAGGCACCTCCGTGGCGACAAAGTGCACAGGAAAGACAGAGGGATTTTTATTTTGGAGCATTTGGGCTCCTCTATAAATATTTGCAGCATCTTGCTACTTTGCTGGTTGAAAAATAAACTAAAATAAATACTGTTCAACCAGAGCTGTTCTATAAACATCACTTAACTCTTTTCCTTGGGTTTTGTTTGTTTGGGGTTTTTTTTTCTCTGATCCTGCTCTGAGCCTGACACAAAGCCAGAGCTGGGACCAGGCAAGTCACTCACCTGGAGGAGGAGCAGCTCCAAAAACCACACAAATAACGTGGCTCAGAGCTTTGTGAACAAAGCTGCTCTTTAAACTCCTTGGTATCATTAACAGAAATAAGAGCTTCAATAAATTCATAAGAGAAACTAAAAAAAGATTTAAAAATATTGTTCACATGAGGACGAGTCCCTATCACCCCTAACAACAACAAAAAGAAATCTGCAGACCCAACAATGCAAACAAATCCCATTTCCAGAGAATATTAAGCTATGCAGGCTGCAGCAGCAGCAATACTTGACCGCTGTTATGATTCATCCAAGGTGCTTTAAGTGTCCCTACAATAAAAAAATACAAAAAGAGCCGTGGAGCGGGGATGTGCCGCCCTCCTTGGCACAGCAGCCAGCCAGCAGCCGGCTGCAGCAGGAATCCAGCACAACCATTAGGAAAAGTTTTCCCTGCCTTCCTGCAGTGCCACGCTACTGTATCGGAGTGAAACAAAGGCTGCAGCATCCCCTCCTCCGCCCGCGGCAAGGAGCTGCGCTCCGAGCAGCGCACCAGCGGGATTTAGGGATGGGGGTGATGGTGATGGTGATGATGATGAGAGCTTTAACCACTGCTTGTTGAAATTATCCCATTTGCTTCACGAGCTGGAACTAAATGCACTCAGAGAATAATGGAATCACAGACCGGTCCGGGTTGGGAGGGATTTTAAATCCCATCCAGTGCCGTGGCAGGGACACCTCCCACTGTCCCAGGCTGTCCCCAGTGTCCAACCTGACCTTGGGCACTGCCAGGGATCCAGGGGCAGCCACAGCTGCTCTGGGCACCTGTGCCAGGGCTCTGTTCCCTGTGAGGTCAGACTGAACAGAAGTTTCTTTTTTCAGCCTGAATTTGGCTGAGCATTATTTATGGCAGTGAAAAAAGGTCCTTCACAGTTCACGTGAAAAGTTGTTATGCTTCTATAATTGTTCAACTTAATGCAAAACCCTATTTCCTTCAATGATGAGTTGTAGTGTTCTCGTGTCTGTTCTAGGTAAATGGAAAAGGCTTTGTGGTCATCACAGTAACTGGTCTATTAAAGTCCAAAATTCCTGCTGGGAGAGATGATTTTATATGTGCTACATAAAATGTCGTGCAGGTAACTTTAGCTGCCGAGGTAAAAGTTAGGCTGGAGCTCCTGTCCCGGAGCCGGGGCACAAGAGAGGCTGCAGAGCAGGGGGACAGGGACACCAGGGGCTGTGTCCTGGCCCTGGGCTGAGAGCCCGTGGGCTGACCAGGCACAACCACCCTGCCTCTCCTCACTGCTCCCATCTGGGAAGCTCCGTGCACTGCTTTGTCCTTCTCAGCGTGTCCGTCTTTTAAATTAATTTAAATTCCGACTTGCAAGACTTTGGGACACAGTTTGGTCGGATCCTTTGGATCGGGACTGATGCTGGGTGTGCCTTTGGTCATTCAAAGCTCTGTGATGTCCCTGAGGGTACATCCGAGCTATTGGCCAGAACAGGTTCATGATTCTCAGAAATCCTGGGTTCCTTTTATCGGGACCTTGAGGTCCGTAAGGAAAAGACTTAAAGGTTTCCAGACCAGTTTTTATTGAAGGGACTCATTACTTGGGAGCTCTCGCACATCTCCAGGACGAGAACAGAAGCACCCTGTGTGTGATCTCTCACCTTCGGACAGCGTTATTGTCTGCTTTGAGTTTAGTTCTGTTACTTTCCCTTCCATCGCCTGGTGGGAAATGCGCACCGAGCCAGCACCGGGGGAGAGAATAACTTGGGGGAGAGCGAGAATGGCAGGCGAACATCTGTTGTGCGGCCCCGGCAGGGCTGAGCCGGCGGCACAATGCGCCTCGCTGCCGTCCCTGCTCTGGCAGGGAACGGGGGCCGGCCCCGCGCTCAAAGGGCCCTTTTGACAGCGGCGACAAAGGGGCGACAGCGGGGCCGGTCCCTTTGTCCGCCCGCGGCCGCCGGAGCCGGGGGCC